>JARYHS010013630.1:135950520-136131965 GCA_031002005.1 Vandiemenella viatica | reverse complement strand
TGACCTATTAGAGATGAAACGGATATCCAGCAACTATCCGGTATCTGGCTTATCCGGCCAATATCTACTATCCGGCCGGATAGTAGGTCAATATCCAGCGAGTATCAGATTCTCAATAAATTAAGAAAATTTCACAAAATTTTCTTTAAATTCACAAATGCTACGTGTATAATAAGTGTAAACACAGATAAAAACACTATGTCTTCAAATCAAAATACCATTTATTATTGTTCTTAACATAAAATTAGTTCTTGTACTAAATGAACACCAATTTCCCTGTAATAGGTGGTAATAATCAGTTTTGCTTGTCCTCATAAACAATGCCAGATTCAAAGAAAAGTCTTTCGCTATATACACTATTGCAAGGTGTTGAAAACTAAAACCTAGCAAATTTTGGTACTGTGTCACATTAGCTGACCGACAAATATATTGAACATGCTTCCAATCAATTCGAGAGACTTTACATAAAAGTCAATCTCGCTAGCGATCACATTATTTTCTTGATTGTGATACTGTCCGTCTTGTTAAAAAGAGTTCCAAACATATCGTGAGCTTCATCTTCTACTCCTTTTAACAGCCATTGAGGATGAACTGCTACTGGTGGAAGATTTCTCACAGGACATTTTTATACAATCCAATAGAATCTTTTTTTTAAATTGATACTTGGTTACAAGACCATACAGCCAGCACGAAGTTACATAATTATTACATTTAACTGCTAAAGCTGATGAATTTGATATAACACCATCTTTCAAAACAATTTACAACTATACATCTAGAGATTACATTTAAAATACACATTTGAAGTTATTACAGAATAGTACAGTAAAACTTATGACATATACACTGCATTACAAACATTTCAAAATTATAATCTATTTTACTATTTGGATAAGCGTACACAATAGAATCTTTTGACGAGCTTCAGCAAACCCAAATAGTTTGTCTTGAATCTTGGCTCTAGGGATGTCACAATGAAGTAGTTTGAATCTTCAGTTAAGGCGCTGAAATGACTTTTTAATTCAGTTTTCATAAATGTTCTCATGTATGATAAGTCAGGAGTTCTCTGTGCTTTCTCATCGTTAGCCAAATATTTTTTTAGCACAGAAACTTGCGATATTACTTCGGAATTGCAGTAGTGAGCAGAACTTGTTATTTCTTCAAAGGGCTTCAAAAGCATCAAACACCACTGTTGACTCGTGAAATTAGTGTGTATTCCGCGATCAGCCCCTTTTTTCCCTAACAGGAACTATATCATATAAAAGATAGAATTCCATCACGTGCTGATATTGGCACCAGCTGACAGTGGCGTAAATTTTTCTTTTTTTAGTAGCAATTTTTCTTGAGCTAAAGTGCGTAATGAAACATCTACCACGTCAGCCTGCATCTTCAATGGCTCAGTTAAAATTCTCTGAAGCAAAGGGATGAAACTCACCCATGCATACACCCTTTACCATGTTGGCACAACTGTCATGAGTAAATGTATTTTGTTTTGGTCAATAACCAACGATTTGCAATCCTTTTAAGCTCCATTGCTATATTTTCTCCAGGGTGAGAACCAGGGATAGTCAATTGCTTTTATTTCAATGTCGCAGACAAACTAGTCCCAGGGATGGCTAAAGGCGGTATTTGCACGATAGCAGCTGTACCTTTCCTCATTTCATGAAAGTTTAATGGATTTTTCATTTTCAAATGGTTTGTCATAGAAAAAGGAAATGATTCAAACTACGCGTCAAAACGTGCCTCACAAAAAGTAATTCAAAATCGAAAACTTATTATATCAAAATATTCCTAAATAGGCGATCCTTTCTTTACTGACGACATTTTTTTCACAAACATCAAATAACAATGTTCTGCCGGCTATTCGGCTGCCGAATATCCGGCTTGTAGGATAACCGGTATCTGGCCAAACAGCTATCCGTTTCATCTCTAATATAAATACTATGTCACACAATAATATATAGGGGGTGTCCATAAACTACGTAGCTCCATTTTGGCCTCCTGTGAACCCTCCCCACGTAGCATAACAGTTATATATGCATCACACTCGCACATGCACTTTGCATAACCTAATGAATTCACCATTCAACTCTCCAAAGGTAAGAGCTTGGCGTAGTGTGCACTTTAAACAAACAAATGATGTCAACAACCAATGGGACAGACTAAAGTTAACGGAAGTTCAGTTTAACAGAAGTTGAGAAGTGTTGCGTCTGGTTGGCTAATTTACTTCCGCAAGTGGTTCGGAAGTTGGGAGCTTGAAGTGAGTCTAATGTGAAATTTGAAGACTCAACTTAAAGTGGAACAAATTCTTCAAATAAGGGAACTCGGTGTGGAGAAGGAACTGGAAAAATAACTGAACTGCAACAGATTAAGGTTACAATGTTACAGCTCACGAAGCCCGACTTAATTCATGGAAGACAAAATGTTCCTAATGCCCATCGGTCACGAGGAACTAAGTCCAACACCAGCATCGAAGACTGCTACTGAGCGTTGAACTACTGACGGCGACTACTGTGCCCTGCACTAGTCTGTCTCTCCGCCCTACTCTCTGCTGCTGCTGCCCCAATCTCACTCTCGGTTGCCCAGCCACCTCCTTTTATATCATCCAGTGACGACGTTACTTGTGTCCTCTCAACCTTCCAGAACATTCTGTAGCGTCGGTCACACATCCTTCGTTCTTGCATCAGCCCTGGTTGCGTTTCTGGAAATTTCAGAGTCTTTCGTCACGTAGCTGCTGGGTCTGGTCGTGATATCAAGCTCTTCTGGCGCACCTATCTCCCCTCGCTCGACCTACTGGCCCTTATCTCCCCTCGCTTCCGACCTTCTGGCCCTTATCTCCCCTCGCTTCCGACCTTCTGGCTTTCTCCACAACATCCTACGCGCCTCCGAACACGTAAATCCTACACTTTATTGCACAACCTGTCACAAGTACTTCTACGGTTCTTTCGCGACACCTCTCTAAGTACTTCCACGATTATTTCGCGACACCTCCCCCCCTTGGGGAAAATTTTGCAATCTCTCTTGAGAGTGCAAAAGTTTCTAGTATCTACGTCGGCTGTGTGAGCTGCTTATTTTATTGACAATTATTACTTTATGCATGTTACAATGATTTTACATTCATGTTACAATGTTTTACATATTTCAATTTCTTCGTCTTGTTGTCCTTACAATAGTGAAAATTCTAATATTACAATATTTTACATACATCATACATGTATTAATATTTTCAAAATCAAAATCTTACAATGTACCACTTCATATTTCCTTCTGGACAGTTTCCTATTTTTTTTTTCTGAAATGACATAAAACATTTTTTTTATCTTTTACCACAAAATATATATTCATTATACCTTCTAACGTTTGTCAGTTTTAGACAAAAACATTAATGGTCTCTTTTGTTCATACTCTAAGTATCTGTCTGGTGACGCACACGTTCACTTATCACTGTACCACTTTTTGGTTTACATACCTGCTTCTTACAGGACCAAAAGTAATTTGTTCACTCTCATCACTGTTCATTCCAGCAGGATGATACCTAACCACCCCAGTCAGGGTACTGATTTACAATCTTATTCTTACACAAATCTTAGTGCAACAGTCATCACCTATGGCTTTACAGAAAAACCTAAAACAATCACGGCAACATTTACAATATCTACATACACAGAATATTATTATCAGCACTACTATCCCTGTCCCAGCATACCCCCATATTGGTATACTGTCTATAGAGAAAGAATTAAACGCTGTTCTTTGCTGGTATGTAATTTCATCTTCTATTCATCTAGCTTATGCCCTGCTGCCGTCAAATCATCTAACTGTCGAACTACGGGTTCAACTGGTAAATATAGAGGAATTTCAGATATGTTTTTCTTTTCTTTATTTATTATACAACAATCTATCTCCATATTTAGATTCGGGACTATATCATTAATCGGTACCTTTGATCTAATGATATGCTCAGACTGTATTAATATTTGTGCACCATATCCCTTACATTTACTTAAGAATTTAAGCTTTCCTGTCCCTTTAATAATTACGTCTGTAGGCTTATTTTCATTACACAAACTGTAATCCTTCATCCTTTGGTGCTACAAAAAGCCATTCATTACCTCTTATTTGCGTCCATACGCTTTCATTAGTGTAATAAACTTCTGAATACAATCACTTGGGATTTTTACTATAGGTTGAAGCATCCTGGCTTCACATACCTCATGATCATATGTTGACAATAACACAAATGTCTGTTTACAAATACTATGATTAGGTTCTAGCTTTTTGCATGTCTAACTTACATATTGCCGTTTTGCATCATCAATTAACAAAAATTCTTTTTCAGGCGCTATATAGGTAAATAATTGTTTACTGTGATTCACCTCTGGTAGGGGCCAAAGCTTATAAATGTTAAACATTTCACTGTCTACTAGCGGAATATTTAATACATAGCTCAATATATTTCCCGAAATAAAGACATCTAGATCTATTACTCTCATTAATTGATACCCCTTGGCTTCAGACAATTCTATTGGAAATTGCTTATCTTTTATTTCGTCTTTAATCAATCCCAAGTATTTAACCACTTGTACTGGATTGACTAAATGCGGTTCAAGAATGCCTTTCTGTGCATTCACTATGGCAGTTATAAGCAAATCGTATTCTCTCTCAATTTCATTGAATATTGACATTAATTGTATCAGCTGTTCATTTAATGTGACTGATATGGCAAGCTTATCCATTCTTTTGTCTACGCTATTCTCATATTTTATGACATGCTCATTTAATTTTAACATCCCTGCAGTTATAACTTTTCATTACGCTCTATCGAATTAACCGTGTGATTGAAGCTAGTCAATGTCGCTCTTACAATTGTAACTTGCTCTTTGGACAACTTTAATTTGCTTCTGTTAACAAACAATTTAACTTTGAAGCATCATCTTCATCCAAAGTTCCAAATAGGACCTTGCTAAGTTCCCCTACAAAATTAAGTATTCCTCGTTTTCTTCTATTCTGCTCATGTCTAGCTAATTGCCCAATTAGGCCTTGTGAGGCTTCTATTTTGCTCACATGGTATTCTAATGTGTCTTGCGCCCACACATTCTACTGTACTTACATTTATCTTTGTAAGTTTTTGATTGCAAAAGTCTACAGCCCTTGACGCTACATTTCGACTGGCTTCAAATTTCTCTCTTATGTCTTTTAAGTTAAAATAACTCACTATTCTCCAAGTAACAGTGTACAAACTTACTGTCCCTTTGTTGTCATAATACAGTCCTGGTGATGACTTGAATTTTGTTAACTGTAGATCCTGCTGTTGCATCGTTGACGTCACACTCATTATTAAGATGGCCACTACTATTCCACAGTTACTGCCATCATTCCTGCAATTTTAAAAGAACTCTTTTAGTCTATTGGCATGCACTTTTGTATATTTATTCTTCTTCAACTGAATTACTACATTTGGTCCCTTAGTCTCAATTACTGTATACGGACCCCTCCATTGACTGTCCAACTTTTTCGAACGGCCCTCGTCTCACACTTTCATCAAATAATAAGACTCTGTCACCTGGTCGGAATACTACGGGATTTTGCGTCTTATCATAATTTTCCTTACTTTTCATTTTCGCTTGCGCTGTCGCTTCTCGCGCTTCTTGATGCATTGCCCTTAATCTTTCTCTTAGTTCAATTACGTAATCATCGTAATTATATATTACCTTGGCTGGTTTCTTTTGTAGTACTCCCGGTAGGTTACATACTCTTCCAAAAAATAATTCATGAGGTGTATATCCGGTAGTGCTATGCGGTGTTGTATTAAAAACAAACACTGCATACGGAATCCAGGCATCCCAGTCTGTCTGACCTTTATTTATGTAGTGCCGAAGCATTTCCGTCAATGTACGATGCGTTCTCTCTAACGCTCCATTTCGCTTGTGGGTGATAACTTGTAGTGTGTATCTTCTCTATACGTAACAACCTACATATTCTTCTCATTAGGTCACCCATAAAATTGCTTCCCATGTCACTTAATAAAATAGACGGTATTCCAAACCGTAGAATTATCCGTTCTACTAGCACTCTTGCTACCGTATCAACAACTTGCTGCTGTATAGGCTCGGCTACTAAAAACTTTGTCAAAGCATCCTGAAATGTAAGAATATATTTATTTCCTTTTCTGATTGTTGTAGTGGACCTACGATGTCTATATCACACCGTTCAAACACATGCTCTGGAGTTCTTGTTATCTCCATTGGCATCTTTGTTTTACTCTGGGTAATCTTATTCTTTTGGCAGCTTTCGCACTGGCGAATGTACTGCTCAATGTCGGCTTTCATGCCTTCCCAACTACAATATTTCCTAATTCTCTTATAGGTCCTACCTATTCCCTGATGTCCACCAATTGGTGATTCATGATATTGCTTCAATATTTTCATCTTCTCTTCCCGAGTAAGTTCTTTCTCATTGTTTACCTCCGGTGATAATGTTCCCTTCTCATTGTCAGCAGTTGACGTACCACTTTCTGCCTCTATTTCTTTACTTTCAGGTTTCTCTTCATCATTTTCACTTCTTTCGTCATCGGTCTCTTTAATGTTTCGGATTCGCGAAAGAGCGTCTGCAACCTGATTTCTTTTGCCGCTCTTATACATGATCTCATAATCGTATTCCTCAAGTTTCAACCGGAACTTCATTAATCTGGATGACGGTTCTGATACACTATTAATCCACAACAACGGTTTATGGTCTGTACAAATGGTAAATTTCCTTCCAAACAAATAGGGTCTGAACTGTTTCACTGCCCAACAAATGGCTAGCATTTCCCTTTCAATAGTGCTGTAGTTTCTTTCTGCCCTGTTTAAGGTCCTGGATACATATGCTACAGGTAAGTCCTTACCAATTATACCTTGACTTAAAACAGCTCCTATCGCATCTTGACTTGCGTCTGTGGTTACTACGAAACTTTTTGTGAAATCGGGATACTGCAATACGGGAGGATTCAACAATTTTTCCTCCAATTGTTGAAAAGCCTCTTCCTGTTTCGTTCCCCATATATATGTAACTCCTTTCTTTAATAGCTCATATAACGGCTTAGCAATTTTACTGTAATTACTAATAAACCGTCGATAGTATCCACTCAAACCTAAGAATGCCTTTAACTGACTGGTATTACTCGGTTGCGGGTATTGCTTCACGGCTTCTACCTTTTTTGGATCAGGTTTCAATCCCTTCTCGGTGAGCACGTATCCCAAAAATGTAACCTCTTTCCGTAGAAATTCACATTTGTCTACTTGTAATTTGAGGTTGTACTTTCTCAGTATTTCGAAAACGTCTTCTAACCTGGCATTATGTTCTTTTAATGACGATCCAAAAATAATGACGTCATCCAAATAAATGAACACTTTCTCACCTTGCAGTCCTGTTAACACAGAGTTCATCAATTTTTGGAAGGTATTTGGTGCCGTCTTTAATCCCATAGGTATCCTTTTGAATTCATAATGTCCATAAGAAGTGCTAAACGCTGTCTTTTCCCGATCTTTCTCGTCCAATAAGACCTGATAATATCCTTTCGCTAAGTCCAGTGTCGAGAAATATTTTGCCTTTCCTAGCCCATCCAATATTTCATCAATTCGCGGCAATGGGAACACATTATTTACTGTCAGATCATTAAGCTTTCTGTAGTCTATTACCACACGCCATTTCTGTTTACCGCTTGCATCCATTTTCTTCGGAATTATTAGTACCGGCGAATTCCATGCACTATCACTAGGTACTACTATGTCATCTTGTAGTAGTTTATCTATTTCGGCTTGCAAAATTTTTTTTCGCCTCCGGTATTCGGTATGGCCTCAACCGAACTATCTTTCCTTCTGCCTCTGGAAGGAGTTTAATTTCATGCTTGACGGCCTCTGTATAACCTAATCTATCCCACGGCAAATGGAATATATCGTTATACGCCGCACAAATCTCCAATAGGGCTTCCTGCTCTTCTTTGTTCAAATGATCGACCCGGAGATTTTCCTTTAGTTTGCTTAACCGAGATCTGCCCTCCGGTTGCTCTATTCTAACTTGCCTTACGTGGGTTTCTTTTAATTCTGGCACTTTCTCAGCTTCTACTATGGGATTTTCTAATTTAACTTCCTCTTCCGTAGTATTTAACATGCTTGTGATGCACATTCCGTTTCTCACGGATACCAATGCTTCTGGCACAAATAGACCTGGTTTTACTTCTTGCTTCGGGATTATCACCTCTGATTCATCCCTCAACGTAACTCGTACTCTCACTATTTTTTCCTCGCGCGGGCCTATTACTATCTCATAGCTTTGAGCACTTCCGGCTCCTTCACTATGTCTATCACCATGTTTCACCACTTCTGCATAAGTTTGTCTTACATGGCCTGTTGCAACCATATTTGGTTTGCTCACCTTTGATTTCGCTAAAGAACCGGTACCTCCTGCGTTCGTTTTAGCACCTTTTCCGTGACAATAGGTCCCACCTACTGCCCTTGGAAACTTTCCGTCTCGTCCTACAGTTCCGTTAGTAGGCAGACTAACATTACTTCTTGTCGTAATCCCTACGACATTTCTCCCGTCCCGTCGCACAGTTCCGTTAGTGGACGGACGAGCATGAATTGGTGACGTAACCCTTACGACACCCACAACATTCTTGTAGCCATCGGTTCGCCTTAACGATCTACAAGAACCACTACAACGCATCTCACGTTGTGTCTGAAATGGCCCTTCTTGCGCGGTTTCTAAGCTAATTCGCTTCCCACGAATTTCAATGGTCCTCCCACCATAATCTATTATGGCCCTATTTTGTGCCAGGAAATCCCTTCCTAACAAGCCTTCAAATGGCAAATCTATCTCCGACCCTATCACATAGAACTTTTGCCTTAGTACCAAGCCCTTTTCGGCTTGCAACTCAATTACTACGGAAGCTTCTGTTTTCACTATATTGTTACTAATCCCTTTAATTCTAATTTTTTCACTAGTATCCCTTTTTGCTCCCTTAGGTATACTATCCTTTTTTATTAAGCTGATCTGTGCCCCGCTGTCTACCAGGAATTTTATCCGATTATGCTTTGCTCCATCACATTGCATCACTACAAATTCATTCTTGTTCGTGCAGTCTACTTTATATACTTTTGGGGGCCTGGCGCAATGTGACTGCCTCATTACGCCACTTAACAGTTTACCTGTCTATTATCCCTTTTTCTCACTACCCCGCTATTTTCACGGCACTCCCGAGCATAGTGCCCTTTTCTATTGCATTTATAACATGTAATTTCACTTGTATACGGTGACTTTTTCTTAAAAGGTGCTGTTTGGGCCGCTTGCCTAGCGCTACTTCTCGTCTCTCGCCGTGTTTCCATCGTTCTGACGGCGTTTTCTTTCTCTAACTTGTTTATCTGGGCTAGCAAAGCATTTATCGCTTTCTTATCCAGTTCGTCCTCTTTGTCAACCATTCTTACACGCCTTTGCGCCCGACAATCCTTGGCTGTATGCCCGGTTTTTCCGCAACTGAAACAGGATGGAACCGTTTTTCTCTCTACCTTTGGAGTTCTGAAGGGATATCGCGACACCGGTTTTTCTTTTGCTGAAGCTATCGCACTTTCTTCAGTCGCTGCAATTTCTACTGCTTCGGATAGTGTTATGGTCTCTCCCCTTGCCCGTACAATTGTTTTCACTCGGTCATCGTACAACCCTTGAATGAAAATCGCTCCTCCTAATTTTAGTACAAGAGCTATGCTGCCTGCCAATTCCGTTTCTGCCATAACGCCCCTTATGGCTTCCCTAAACTGATGCTGGAGTGCATCTATGCGCGAACCCCATTGCGCAATGCTCTCCCATGATTCTTGCCTACTAGCAAACATTTTACAGGCATAATAATCTAACGTTCTTTTGCAGCCATAGTTTTCAACCAATATCCCACGAACTGCCGGCCAAGTTGTAGTCAAATCTCTGACGAGCAATTTACTTCTAGCTGTCCCTACTATTCTGGCTTTAACAAATTTTAACAAGATCTCATGCTGTTCTGGCGCCACCAGTTCAAAAGCACTATCACAGTTGTCCAAAAATTCATTTAACTGTGCCTTATCGCCGTCAAAATAATGAGGAATTAATTTAATGACTTCATTTAAACTAATATACTGCCTCTGAGGTGATGACTGCGCCTCCTGACTACTTGGCATTGCTTCGTTAGGCATGCTTGCTGTGCGTATTATCTCACCTGCTGGAATTGACTTTTAAGCGATGTGCGCTGCTCGTTTGGCTGCTGACTGCAGCTGATGACTGCTGACAGCGGCTCGTCCCGCTGCCCTCTGCTGCGTCGCGCTGACTTCGGCTGCGTTGCGGTGACTGCGGCTGCGTTGCGGTGACTTCGGCTGCGTCACGGCTACTGTTGTCGACCCTCGTTGCCTCGTGGATGCTGCTGGCAGGTTTTCTCCGCTTGTCGAGTGACCCCTCTCGTGGTCGACCAGTGGATCCTCTTCTTCTTCTCTCGACGCCTACTTATTTGCATTGACCTCCCCCTGTCGGCTTCGTTCTCCAAGCCGTCAGTTTTACTTTGACTTCGGGCTGATCGTTCTCAGAAGTTTACCCACACCTATTCCTCAAATTTGTGGCCTTATATTGCCGTTATGCTGACCTTTGGCCAACCCTGGCTGACTTTTGGTCAAGCAGTATCTAACAGTGGCTATCCTGGCCAAAAAAACCCCACACTATTGACACCAAAAAATGATTAGTATGTTGCGTCCGGTTGGCTATTTACTTCCGCGAGCGGTTCGGAAGTTGGGAGCTAGACTTCCGTATTTTTGTTGGAAGTCTAAATACGAGTGAGTAAAGATTTTTCACACTTGGGAACTCGGTGTGGAAGGGTACTGATAGAAATAAAAACTCATACAAGCTGAAGTTACAAAAACCAAGCTTGCAGCTCACGAAGACCGACTTACATCTCTTTTAGACCTAAATCCCAGGGAGGTGCGTGACTACAAGGTACTACTCCTCCAACATTTCCAACTCAGGGAATTCCTTCAGAAGGAATTGAATCCTCCGCATCAAATTTAAATAAACTTGGTAAGAGAAGTATCTCCCATAGGGGTTAACCAGCTTAGTTTCCCTGCGACTACCGTCCATGGGACTTCAGAGGCACTAAGTCCTAAACCAGCATCGAAGTCTGCTACCGACGGCGACTACTGTGCCCTGCACTAGTCTGTCTCTCCGTCCTACTGCTGCCCTAATCTAGCAGTCCTGCTCTGTTACTGCTCCGCCCTACTCTGGCTCCCGGTGGCCCGGCCACCTCTTTTATATCGTCCGGTGACGACATTGCTTGTGTCTTCTCGACCTTCTAGAACATTCTGTTGCGCTGGTCACGTATCCTACGTTCTTGCATCAGCCCTTGTTTATCCTTCTGGAAATTTCCGTGTTTCCTGTCACGCAGGCTGTCGGGTCGATGGCGTTATCGGGCTCTCTTCCGCTGCTTGTCAACACACAGCCCTATCTCCCCTCGCTCGACCTTCCGGCCTTTATCTGCTGTTTATGTTTACTGCCTCTGTTGATGGAACATTTCTCCTCCACAACATCCTACGCGTTTCCGAACACATAAATCCTACACTTAATTGTGCAACCTGTACACCTAAGTACTTCTTGCGATTCATTCGCAACAACCTGCATCAGTGTGATGTGGACAGGTTATTTAGCTGGAAAGGTTGGCTTGTCATGAAGATAAATGCAAAGAAGAGTCAGCTTATTAGCTACACAGATAAAAATTTTGTGGTTATTGGGGGAAAGGGGAGGAGGAAGAATTGCTTGTTAAAGATTTGAATTATAAATACCATAGCATAACATTTGAAAACAGACTCAACTGGGAAAGAAGTTGGACAGGAAGTAGGAAAAGGTTTCAAAATCCATCACTTGTTGGAGGGAGTGATGAGGGTTGTACCAGAGAAATAAAGGAATTGGGGTGCAAACCTTTGATGTGGTATAGTTTTGAACCCCCATTTTGGGTATCAAATTCAGGATTTGCAGATTTCAGGATATGGAGAGGGTGCAGAGAAGGGTTGCAAGATTTGTCTCTGGAAATTACCACAGAACACAATCAGTAACTGACCCGATAAAGGTGCTGGAAAGGGTTTCATTGGAAGACAGGATGAAGGCGAAGACGGTCGTGGGAGCAAACAAGGTGTAAATTGGTGATGAGGCATGGAATGATATTGCTGGAAGAATTAGGATAGGTGCATAGAAAGGAAAAGATGACCACAACCTCCAGTTGGCACTCAATTTCAGGCATAAGAATGTGGAAAGTTTTTTGTAAATAAGGTGGGGGTGGGGGAGGGTCAGGGATTGGAATAAATTAGCAAGAGAGATGATGAATAATTTACAAAAAAAAAAACGCTGAAGGAATTTAAATCTGAAATTAGTAGAGGGCAAAAGTGGGCAGGTGCCGGAAAAGGGAAAATTGTGTGTATAGGGAAATTGCCACCAAAGTGTGCACACTATCACAAATAAATTAAGTATTCTATGAGCTAACCACAACTTTTGTCCAAAGTTTTTTAATCAAGTTATCTATTTATAATGACACTTGTGTAGATAGGCAATTTTTACTGTGTAATTTCGTAAATGTTTATGATAGTAGACTTTTTAATTGGTACAGTTAACTGAGGTAAGAGAAGCTTGTTTAGGCTTCAGATTTCATATTTGTGGAATACATTATTAGTATTATGAAATTGAGTTCTAACTACAAATAATTAGCTGTTGTTAAATGTCATATGTACACACTGTATTAAAGCCTTTTCCCTCTGCTTGCAGCTATGTTTCTGCTGTGGACAAAGCATTAAAGAACTTTGACTATACTAGTGAGTGGGCTGATCTTATTTCAGCTCTTGGAAAACTGAATAAGGTTTGTGATGTAATAAACTACTTAGCTTTTCCTGTTATACTTATTTGTGACATAAATCATCGTCCCAAGCTACTGTGTCAAAAAAGAGAGTCATATTAATAAAATTTGTACAGCACTAATCCAATCTAATTTAATTGCCACAGATTTATTACTCTAAAGAAAAGTGTAATAATTTTATAAATTTACTCTACTCCTAATTTGTGCCTAACAGATTCCTTTTAATGTTAATTTCATTAAAACTTACAGAAGGGTTGTCTAGAAAGTTCTTGGTTTTGGCTAGTAGTTTGTGTGCTGATTATTGTGTTACTGTTATAAATAAATATTTGTTTTTAGTGTAATTAAACAAAATTTTCAAAAATTTTCTTATTTAGAGATATGCCTATAGCATCTCCATGTGCTAACACAAGGGCTGACAAATAAATAATTACCTTACCTTTGATGCAAGTGAAGGAATTTAATGCTCTTTAAGGATTTTCTAAGGTGTTCTTCCTGAAACATGTATGTACTTGTTTCACCAGCACCTTTGTTTGAGATTTGCTAATAAGGCTGAAAACTAAAGATCATCTTGTAACTTTCAGTTGAGAATAGTTATGCTTTGATTGCATAGACAATTGTTCTATCTCTATGTTAAAATGACTTGAGTGGCTAGATGGCAAAACAAAAAGAAGCTTGAATCTCTACATGTCAACAAGCTGTGTGACTCAAAACCCAGCCCCCATACATGAATGCACCATTATAGATAAATTATGATTGGGGAATATTTTTACTGGAGAAAGCAAAGTGGAAAATTTTCAAAAAAGGCAGAAATGCAGACTCTTTCTTATACATTGAGTATGCAAAAGTAAATTGAAAGTACAGTTTATAAATCATGTCCAAAGGTAACTGCAATTACGCACTTTTGGCCAGAAATGTTTAGAAATTTCAAATATTAGATCACATCATGTCCCCTAATGGACCAGTTATCCAGATTATTATTGTTTATAGTTACTTTGATCAAAGCAGTTAAATACCTCTTAGGAATAATCAGCAAAAGTTAAAACATGTTTACAGAATTCAGCAACTGAATGTTGGAAATGCTTTCTTCTCTCTCTTAGAACACATCTGCTATACTTTTCTCGCAAATAATGTTGCATAAATAATGACAATTTTCTTTTACACCTAAATCTACGTGGCACAAATTTTTCCTTAAATTCTTTCACTGTTTGAAAAATATTTACCTGATAGACTGAGACTATCTTACCTATTCCCTTATTTTTGAAATCAACTGTTACTGTGGGTAGATGCATCTTTTTCCTTCCATGTACTACTATGAACTCTTCACCCAATATAAATCCAGTCACTACAATGGAATAAGCCTTACAACATTCTTACCACTATTCCTGTTAATGATTTACTTTGAGTTAATAACACAAAAATCATTCTGGAGACTAAAGAGTGGAGTGTCATGAATGCTGCTGACAACATTTAATCTGACTAAAATTTGAGAATTGAACCACAGAAAATTACGGCAAGATGTTCTTGCGGCCTTAAAAATGGGCAGTAAAAGTTCGATACGAGTACTGTAGTGACAATGGTGTCCCTAAGAGCTACTGCAGCACATACATTGCTTGACTATCTAAGAAATGAAACAATAATGAATAAATTATAAATAACCTTTGATTAATGTGTGCAGCAGTATAAAAGAAATGGTGGTAGCATGAGATCAGAGTGAGTAGGGGCAGGATATCATGGCAAACTCTCAATCCCCAGATGGAAACAACTACAAAGCTGATCAGCTGAAAGATAAAGAGAATCTGTAGTTGCTACTACCCTATAATAGGGTGATGATTGAACAATTTCTGCCAAGTCTTCTATTGTCCCTCAGAAATTGGTATACTTTAAGCTTTTAGACAAGTGGAAAAGCAGTTTGTGTAGCCATATATAACTGGATGCGAAACTTCACTAATCATACTGCTTTGGAATTTCTATCCGTTGGGATATTTTAAACAATAAAGTCAAAGGGGCAGCATTTCATACTTTTCATCACACTTATCACAGTGTAGTGCATAATTCACTAGAATTCTCTTCATCCGGCTCAGTACATGAATGGACTTGATAACTCAAAACAAACAAAAAACTCTTCTACACCATCAATGGATACGTAATAATAAACAAAAAAGTTTAAAGTTAGCAAACTTGATGATTGTGTTGTATACTGTTGTTATTATTACTACTACTGTTTTTTGTATTCTGTGGTGTGTAGAAGTGGATTTACTTTGAGAGTTAAAATGGCTTCATTTGGTTTAGTTCCTTTTCCTTCAAATTATAAAAATTTCTTTTTTCTTGAGCCATTTATTTCTTTTGAAATCATTTGTCACTTACACTTGTTTCTTTTTAATCCAGGTACTGCTCAACTATATGAAATTTCCTGTTATTCCTCGGCGCATTAAAATAAGCAAACGGTTAGCCCAGTGCATGCATCCAGCACTTCCATCTGGCGTTCACTTAAAGGCTCTTGAGACATATGACATCATTTTCAAATGCATGGGCACAAATAGACTCAGCCATGAACTGTTTATATATAGTGCAGGTAAGCTTAAAAGTAGGCTAGTAATGCATATTAGTAATGCATATTAGTAAAATATGTTACAATTTTAAAATATTGCGAGGAAAATTAAAAAATGAATATCATCTAGGATACAAGCAAACAAATAAAAAAAATAAAAGTAGTACTGTTGAGTGAATATGAAACAGTCATGTTGATTAAAAATACTGTACAAGAGCTTAACCATTAGTTCATGGAGGTAAATATAGTCTGCAAATAACACTTCAGACTTGGGAGATTTTGAGACAGAGTCTCACATATGATCTGATTAGTATGTATATATGATGAAAACTGTTGGAAAACTTGAAATGCTATTACAAATATTATGGAGATATCTATGTCTGTATGAAACCAATGAAGAGGTGAGTATGTTGAAACACTAGTTTTAAAAAAATGGCAAAATATTGAAAGGAAACTTTAATGTAGGATGGTTAGGAAGAAGAAAAGTGAAATAAAATATGATAATGAAAGTGTAAACTCAATTGTGTATTAATTAAGCCAATTCTTCAAGTTATCTAACTTTACCTCACTTAATTTGCCCTTACACAAACATTTAGGCTTAGACAAATTTGAAATTCTGCAAGGTCTTATACTTAACACATTGATAAACAAGACTTATTGTGATGCTGTTTCATTCCGAAATAATAAGCACAAGCTTTAATTTGGATAATAATAATAAAAAAAATCACTTCTTCAAGCAATAAAAGCTTTTAAATTTTATGTTGCTAAGCATGGTATATCTCTGCATATATAAATCTGTGGCTGTCTGTGCCTTTGTTACCGCATGATGCAAAAATTACTGAACTGATTTGGATGGGAGTTTTACTGTTTAAAAATTTGCTGTCTACCTTAAAAGCTGCAGTACATCTTGTCTGTGGCCGAGAGACGGAGCAAGAAATGATGATCCGTTTGTAACCCGATCACACACATAGATTCCCCAGCTCACACTGCACCTAAGGTAAAGACTCCTTTCTTAACCTCAAAAGATACCCACAAAAAATCACACTACATCACAGATATACATTCCATGCTACGGATTCTGTTAATATTGTTTTTGACTATGTAACTTTGGTTATTTATTTTTTCAGTTTTGTGAAATATTATGTATTAAATACACATAATTCAAACAATTACATCAAAGATTAACACCATTTAAATTGTGATGTTTACTTTTTGGCAAAGGTTACAACTATACTACATTTCAAATCTCAGATAGAATCTTCACCAATGTTTCTGCTTCATATCCATATTGATAACTTGTAACGGGCCAAGATTGGCACTTACAATTCTTAGGAGGATTGAAAGGAGGGCATATTGTGGACTAGCTCCAGTATGGGAGAGAAAGCTAGTGATTGGTGGAGACAAGTCACATGACCCCGAGGAGAGAGCCGATGGGCCGACTCAGGAGGTCGGGCAGTCTGGTGCGAGTTATTGTAGTAATGACTTCTCACAACAGCACTATAAGTAGTTTATCTGATAAAATTTTACAAACTGAGTGAACTGATGAGAGGGGTGTGTTATATCAGAAAAATAAGTGTGACTGTTTCAAAGGGTAGGTGACATATAACCACATGGGATCTGCTCGACAACCCTCACCATTAGTTCTGTGGTTTGGACCTGCATTTAAAATGTACAAATGATTTGTTTTTATGAGCACTACATTTTTGTAATTCTATTTGTGTAGTTTACTTTTGAAGACCTAAATTGAAGTCCACTTCAAACTAACACTCTGATAACCTTTGTTCCAATGTATGTGTAAATCAGTTGACTAATTTTGTATGTAATTTTCTTTTGTTTCCTATTTTAAAATTTTTTTTCCTAATGCTGAATGTATTTTTTATTGTATACCTCTGGTAAGGAAATTTGGCAACCTCACCAGACTTGAGGGTTTTAAGGAAAAAGAGCCAATTCGCATGTTGTTTGGGGAAGGTATGTACTTCTATGACATGTTAAAGGAGATGTACCTTGTAGAAAATGTATTGTATTGCAAGAATTATGTATTTCAAAGATGTGACAATTGTATTGCAACATTGTATCGCCAACACAAGCCAATAGGTAATTTTCAAATGTCTAACAAATTTATAAAAATGAGTACCTGGTATATGTTGAATGGATGTGAGGAATGAGAGTTGTAAGTAGGGGAGTTTGGTGGTTAGAATTTCAACTTTATTTTTGTGGCATTGGCATTTCACAAATTAAGCTTTAAATTGAGAGGGGTTGTAACGGGCCAAGATTGGCACTTAGGAGACTTAGGAGGACTGAAAGGAGGGCATATTGTGGACTAGCTCCAGTATGGGGGAGAAAGCCAGTGATTGGCGGAGACAAGTCACGTGACCCCGAGGAGAGAGCCGATAGGCCGACTCAAGAGGTCGGGCAGTCTGGCGCGAGTTATTGTAGTAGCCGGTCGTGTAGTGAGTTTGCCCGCAATATGTAACTTAAAAAGAGAATAGTGATGTGAATCGTGGAGTGCCCTTGCCTGGACGAACATAAAAGGAAAGTGTGAACATCAGTAGTGCAAAATGTGTGTCACCCTTTTGGTAATAGCTGCGAGAAGTGCACCTAGTTCATGTGGGTAAGTTGTTAGTGAGTGTGACCAACCCACGTGTGCTCCAAATTAGAACCTGCAATCGGAAGATAAAACGAAGTTCGATTTGAATCTGAAAAGGCTGTGTTGGCGAGAATTTTCAATGTCATTAAAGTTGGAAGTATTTTTAAAACCTGGTGTTCGATCAATCATCCAAACATTTATAAAGTGGTTTTAGTGCTTAGAGGCATAGGATTCTCAGGGTGGAATTCCCTGGGTGGCGACCAAGAGGCGAATGCTGCAAACACCAGGAACACGACAACAGGTAAGCGCCACACAGTTGTAGATGGCGGGACAGTTGAGGTGAAGGACAAAGAACTTAAGGAGACCCCCTTGACATTACTGCCACAAACTGACCACATCGTGCTTTTTTCTTAGTCTCAAAAGAGATCTAATCTGTTGGTGTAATGGCAGAAGTTAATCAAAGTTCCTCCATTGGTTAAACAATAGTTAAAAATAATCAGTTCACCTGCAAAAAATAAATAATAATAATAATATACCATACCTCGCTTTTGCGGATGATTTGGTGATGCTAGCAGAAGATGAAGAGACTGCCATCAAGCAGCTTGAGACACTCACAGAATGTGCAGAAAAAGTAGAGTTACAAATCTCATCTGACAAAACTGAATTCATATGTTCAAAGACAGATATAGCAAGTTTGAGAACAAAATACGGTAAAATCATTACTTTAAATACCTCTGAGAATTCATTGAATCGACAGGTCTTAGGAAAATCTCTCAGCAAAATTGCCTCCAAAGAGTAAAAAAAGCGTTAGGATTTGTTAGGGTGAAAAGCCGTATACCGGGGTACGTATCGGCTTGTTCACCTAAACTTGAGTTCTTCCAAAATGTTACCAAAAGTTCAGGAAAAGTTCTATAACCATGAAAACCTTGGAGAATGCTAACTGTAATGATGAAGACGGTCGCCACTCACAGAATTAACCTCCTGTAAGAAAGGTACTAAGTTAGAAATAAAAGTTGAAGTCAGAATCACTATCGGATATATTAAGTTCTACGGTTGCCTATCCTGTCAGTCAGCCATGTTGGTTTCCGGTCTCCCAGCAGCCCACGCGCCCAAATTTGTTATAACATGAGTAACATCCTACCGTGGCCAAGTACTTCAACGAACTGCCGAGAAACGAGCGACCGGCCTACCTTTATCAGAAATGACCTACTGACCTGAACAACAGGTTATCTAGAAAAAAATTTGCTAACAGAGAACTTTCAGAAAATCACAAAAGATAGAGCGTAATGAAACAAGTGTGGTGATGTGGTTGGTTTTGTTCTCAGAGCTTCCAGATGGTTTTAAATGATTTTTGAAAGTTGGTTAATCGGAAAGCTCACATGACTTTAGTACTGCAACACGTCACGCCCGGAATATGAATTTGCTAAAGTTTAAAATATCAAGTTTATACTATGTTTAAAGTGTTCCCCAACTTCTGCTGAGTTCAGTGGTGTAAAAATCTTGTAAATCGGTTAAGGATGTCAAAAGTTATTGAATTTCTAAAATTTTCTGATTTCCTGGTGGTGCAAGATTTTCTTCACTTTTTATTTAAAGTCGGTTGTGGCCTGAAACTATTTTTAAAACGTACCTTTATTTAATTTAAGTGCTTTAGAAAAGTTTTTAGTTCATGAAATATTTTTGCCAGATAGAGATTCAAATTACAAGTTGGTTGCTACGACGTCACAGGATAACGAATTTTCATTTATTTATATCTTCTGATTATTAGTTGATGGCTATTGGAAACTTAAAGAATATTGTCTTGCCGGTTATTTAGTTTGTTTAAATCTACTTTTGAAGCTCTGAAATTACTTAGATGTGCTGGAATTTATTATTGAAATTAACACATGGTGTGATGCTTTAAAAATCATATTTACTGCTTTAAATCAGTCTAGAACTGCGAGTTATTGGTGAATTTAATATAGAAATTACAGTGGTCAATTTAGTGGAATATCAGTTATGTGGTTGTTTAACCAAATCTGTTTACTTTACTTCAGAATTATTATGGATTACGCTCATTTAGGTAAGTTTACAGTTGAGGAGGTGGCGAACAAAACGTAATATCTACACTTCTGGTTGAAACACATTTTTTTTTTTAATCCGGTAGTTTTTGGTCCACTGAATCTGAATCTAAACTCATTTTCAAACAAAACTGCATAAAACTGTACTAAAAGTGAGCCCAAAGATTGTGATTTCGATCAAAATGGTATTAACTGCACTAAAATTTCAACAACTTTGAAGACACGAGACCGATTTCATTCAAAATGGAATAATTTTCATACAAATTCGTCCAATGCCAATCAAAACGAAATAATGACATGAATTATTTTTTTGTTGCATTTTCAATGCCGTTTTTAATGAGACAACACTAGGCTTTGCGTTTAGTTGAAGAAAACTTAATAAGATTAGTATAGTCTCTGGTCAAAGAGCGTAATAGGCGATAGTCTGTTGACTGAATTTTCAGTAATTGTTGTTTATAGGAAGTGTTCTCAGTTATTGTTGTTTATACGAAGTTAAAATGTCTTCTGAAACGGTTGGCGTTATGAATTCAGGATCGAAGAAAAAGAAGAAAGTTGGCCGAAAGTCGCAGAATGATCGTCATTTGAAGTAAGTTTTATCAGATTTATTTTATAATCACACTTTTTAACAATATACTACACAAGTTTTTTGCTCACAACACGTTTGTTATTGTTGTAGATATCAAGATATGGATCCGTTATTGCTCAATTTTGAAACACCATGTTCACATAATAAGAGGTTCAAATACTGCTCTTTAACAGCTGATGACATACTTCAAAACAGAAGATTGTTGTATTCAAAAAAAGGAAAAATACAGCAAGAGATTTACTTATCGCAACTGATTTCTACAGTACCTACAAAACGAACAAAAGAGACTGCAACTAAACAGCGGAATTTTTCTGTTGCTTGCTTCTTATTGAGTACAGGAAAAAGTATTGTGCCCGTCTGTAAAGCCTTCTTTTGTGAAGCTTTGTCGGTCACTAACCGCCGGTTTAACAACCTATCCAAAACAATTGACAAAGGTGAAATACCTACAGAAAAAAGGGGAGGTGACCGTAAGAGTATGACATTTGCCGATAAAAAAGAATGTGTATGGTGCTTCATTGCTGCACTGCCGGCTAAAGAATCACACTATAACAGGGCAAAATCTAAGCGGATTTACTTAAGTCATGAACTTAACGTCAAAAAATTGCACCAGATGTACAATGAAGAGTGTGATGCAGATAAACGCGTTACTATTACTATGTTTAGAAGAATATTTCAGTCTGACTTCAACATCGGATTTTTGTCTCCAGCCACAGATGTCTGTAGCACATGTACTTTTTTAGAAAATAAGCTAAGAGTATAAGAGATCTCAGAAGAAAAGGAGAAGACACAGACAGAGCTCAAAATCCATAAATTACGATCTAAGGCGTTTTACGAAATTATGAAGCAGAGACCAGAGAAATCTATATCTATCTGCTTCGACATGCAGCAAATTCAACCTGTTCCGAAAACTCCAATCCAGGAGGCTTACTACTTACGACAGATTGGGCTGTACAATCATTGTTTTGTTGACATGGACGGAAACTCTCCGACATTTTATTTATGGACTGAAAATCAAGCTCGCAAAGGTGCAACTGAAGTAGGATCTGCTTTGATTAACCACTTGAATTGCTTGGATCTTGCGGACATAACAAATTTGTGAGGCCAAAACAAAAACTCTCATATCATTCACATAATAATGTTCTGGTTGCGAAACCAAAACTCCACAAGCTTGAAGGATGTGACCATCACCTTTCCTGTACGAGGGCACAGCTACTTGCCTGCCGATCGAGTTTTTGGCAGAGTTGAGAGAGAAATACGCAAACACCCGTTGTTATTCACTAAGGAAAAATACTTTGAGATCTAAAAAGCTTTGGTAATGTTAAGTTGTTGGGAAAAGACTGGGTATTGTATAACGTTAAAGAACTGAGTGACGTATACAACACTTTGACAGGAACAAGAGAGCTCAAGCGTATAAAAGTAGAAAAGCAGGCAGTAGTCGAAGAGTCGAAGGAGAAAAAAACTAAAAAGAATGGTAAAAAAGTTGTGACAGTAACGAAGGTGACAAAGATTGTCTCCTGTGGCTTAAGAACCTCAAAATATTACAAAGACGATATTGAAGAGGGGCCAGTAACAACGTTACTCAAAAAGGGAAAGGAACATAGAACCACATTAAGAAAACTGGAAATGAAAAATAAGTTACAGGAACAGAAATCAAAAGATGTTCTGGTATTGTTACAAAAGCATTTCGGAAGCAACTGGGAAAAGTGTGAAGAACTAAGCTGGTACAAAAACATTTTAGGAAACCCCCAGGAAGATAATGAAGAAGAATGTGAGGAAGATGAACATGATGAATGAAGGTTGTGATTGTAACGAAATATACATTGAGTTCAATCTATAATGACAGCGTTGATTTTTTTTTATTTAACAAAGAAGTAACTTTTTCAGATGATTATTAATTTTTAATAATTAATAAGTTGAAATGTTATTAGACTATACTCAATAAAGGTTTTCTAAACTAATTGTGCTTTAATTAATCTAACCTATCTCTCAGAAAAACTTAGCATTAACAATCATAATAGCTTCATTTCATCCTGGTGGCAATCAAAACGTAATAATTGCATCGGTGGCAAACAAAATGGCATAACTGAATTTTTCAAATTTGAATATTTTCTGTTTTTATTAAAGATAGGAATTTCGATTTAACATAAAGTCAAATAGAGTTCAAAACGCCATATGAGTAAATATAAAAATCACCCCAAAATTGCACCCCAAGTATGTCATTTAGTTTTTTGCTCTTCCTGTAAAATTTGAATTTGTGTAATTATTACATTTTGTTCGCCACCTCCTCAGTTTATATTTTATTAGAAACTTCTTATTTAAGGTTGTTATGTGTTGTTTATTTACTTTCCTAACTATGAATTGTTGTTGTCTCGATTTCAAACTGTGGTATCATGTATTGAATGTTAACCTCAAACTTCGTCGGATTTTAACTGAATATTGAAAATAAGGTAGCTTACAGATTAGTGCAAAATCTCTACAGCAAAAAAACCATGTCAAGACAGACCAAAATTCAGCACTACAGCACAGTCATAAAACCTACAGTCCTCTATGCAAGTGAAACGTTAACACTTAACAGAAAATGTGACCTTGAAGAAATAAAAAAAGTAGAGAGAAAAATTCTAGGAGCTCAATCAAAACAACAGAGAAGTTTTCAAATATCGAAATTGACATCAAGAAAAGGTGAATGAAATTCTTTGGTCACCTTAAGAGGCTATCAGAAAATCGATTGACAAAAAAGATAATAGATTATGTAAATTCACCTAAGAATCCAACACCTTGGCTGAATGAAATTCAGAAGGATCTTAAATGTGCAAACATAGGAGCATTAGACATCTTAGAAAGAGACACCTTCAGATACAATGTAGACAAATGGGAAGTGACAACTGAGCAACCAAAACAAAAACAATACTGACCATAGCGGTCGGAGGAATGCAAACAAGCTTTCTTGGAAAGAATGAGATCCTACTGAAACAACAAGAAAAACTTGATTGGGTCATTTGCTTAACGTCTTCCATTTATTGGGAGAATTTGCCAGTAATAATAATAATGATAATAATAATAATAATAATGTGATTACCAAATGCTTCTTACACTCAGCAGTCATCATATTTATCAATTTTGATTGTTTCCACAATTCTTTTTCAAGTATGTGCTTATTTTGAAAGCAAGGTTCCATCTACTATTTGTTTGCTAGGCATGTCATGGTGTTGATGAGGAAGGACAAATGTGTTGACATCTGCCTATGGAACGTATAACATGTGTTCTGTGTGGTAAGTGTATTTTTATTGTGAAATGTGTAGATTCTAAGGCAGAGATTGGGTACCATCCTACCATTTTCCTAGGTCAGGAGTCAGAAAACCGGGGCCGCATGCAACTCTTTCAAGATTTTAGGGTGGCTTTTTGATAATATTATTTTTTAATATGTCTTTACTGAAAATAGTAATAGAAATAGTATCTTTTGAGAGATAGTGTGACCTCATTACAAGCAAGTTCTTTTGACAACCTTTAACCCCTGTTGGAATGAATTAAATAAAATGCTGAAGTACTTTTAAGTCAACTATTGGAGTATGATCACATCAGTTATTTTATTTTCATTGACTTCTATCATATTGTGTCTGGTTCAGTAGTTGTTTGTGATTTCAGAATATTTGTATCTCAGGTATGTATCATATTTATATTCATTTTATGTTCTATTTGTTTTTTTCAAATAAATAAATTTAAAAAAATATATTTTTAACCTTTCTTTAAAGATGCCATTATAGGCTGGAGTAGAAATATCAAAAAATGGCAGATTAGTGTCACAAATTAAAAATGAATGTACTGAGTCTCTTTACACTCATTGAAAGCTCAAATGATCTTCTCACCCATCTTATTCGCAAAAAAAAAAAAAAAACTACTTCCAATAATCTACTAATAAGAAGTCAAATACACACTTTCAAATAAAGCAGTGGAAGAAAGAACCTCAGAAAAGTTTGAACAATTCAACCACTACATTTAATAGTTGTTTGCGATCTGCTAATACCGTTAACCTTGCCAACTTCATAGTAAGCCAGGAAATTGCTGAGAATGGGAAGCACATTAAAATTTGCTTTATAAATGTATCTAAAGAACTCTTTGTGCATTTTAAAAATTTACCAAGATAACCTAAAATAAAACTGACCAACAAGAAGATATTACACCAGATTCACTCATATCAAATGCAGTGAACCAGTCTTGCGACAAACAGGATATATCACAAGTTTGCTTTTTTTGTGCTATATATTTCATCAAAAGGTGTTAAAGTAATAACTTTTAGGACTATTGCCTCTTTAAGGCCAGAAGTGAGGAGTGGATATTGCAGATTTTGTCATTATTTGAAAGGTCTAGAGTATGTTGGGTTCTGAAAAATGAGTTGTTTCCATTTTAAAATTTAAAAATAATCATTATTCCTCGGTAACAAAGGTGTATATTATTCAGAATTATAAGAACATCAACAGTTGCAAAATTTGCATTTTATTGTGGACGTAACAACACAACTGAAACAACCTGAAACTGCAAGGTAGAGGAAATATTATGTTTTCACTTCTTGAAACTATATGAAAAAAATGTTCCTTTGGCTAATAACTTAGAAAGCAAAACCTTATTTCATTTTTCAGATTTATCACAATATGATATTGAAACAAATCTTAAAATTGATAAGGAGTTTTTTAAAACAATAATTTAAAAAAAAGAACGCCCCTTTTCTAAACAGATTTAATAACTCTCCGCAGCTAAAAGTAACCGTGGTATTTTTTTTTTTTAATAGACCCTCTCGAAGCATAAGTAACCGAATTAAGATTTCACCCTTTTGGATTGAAATGGCAGCTTTTGAAATGTATTTACTGGACTTGACTAGTAACCATCTGTGGAAATCAAATTTTTTTTTACTACTGAAATTAACAATATAGAAAGAGAAAAAATATACAGTAGAGTCTCGCTTATCCGACGCAAACGGGCCGCGGGAATGTCGGGTTACCTGGAATGTCGGTTAATAGGGAAAGAAGAAACAACAATATCGTAAATGGTTGCTGGTGTCTTATTATTGATAAAGCTAATACAGTACAGTAATTACTTTCATTGTTCAATACAACTGAAAAGCATAAAAAGATGTTGATATATATTCAATTTTGTTTAAAAAAGTTTGTAATAGACTTTTACTTGCCTGCCGAGTGTTTTTTCTCGTCGCCATGTCACGCATTCTCTGTAGAAATAACACTTCAGTGCTGGAGGTTTCTTCTTTTTGCTCCATGTATTTCAGTGCTGTTTCAAGGGCTTTCAATCATTCATTGTGATATTTTGGCACTACCTTTATCAACTATGTTTTCTTCCTCTTCCTCTTCTGTTTCCTTTCCACTGTTGTTAACAATGCTAACAATGTCTTCGTCAGTGACTTCATACAGGTCATCACTCATTAAGGCCCTCATCAGTTGCATCTTCACATCCAGGGATTTGTTTCAGCAAAGGCAACATGAATATAAATGGTACGCTGGGAAGGAAGGAAAATAGATTTAGAGTGTGTGTGTGTCTTACGAGTCGGATAAAGCGGAATGTCGGATAAGCGAAGTGTCGCGCGCCTGATTATAATTATAAATAACTCAGTTCTTACGCTTTTAACAGATTAACATTTATTGTTCCCAATTCTTATTCTTCTAGGAACTACATCGGTCTTAAAGTATCCGAAGAATGCAAAGTTCTTAAGCAGTGAACTGGTAACAAAGCAACCGTTTGGCCTTTACGTCGCTAACCTCTAGCTATCTCTTGATTTTCCTATCGCCATGGCAACTTACATTTCCTTGCTATAGGAGTAAATATATCATTTTTTGTTTAATTTCATGGCACAAAACTATGATTTTCTTATGAAATTATTCTGTTCTGTCACAGAAGGTCGGTTAAGCGATACTCTACTGTACTTTGCTTTGAAAGAACTTATTAACAACTCTCAAAAAGAGTATTTGGAAGATTCTGTTGCATTCATACAACAAGCTGAGGAAGTTTATGTCTTAATGACATTAATGTTTTTCATCCTGGGTATTTCTTTCCTGACTTCATGAAATGAGGCTTACTCTCATCAAAATCATCCTGATTTCAGCAGATCACTCAGTCTGAAGAGTTATAGGAACACCAAAAAGAGCAAAATTTTATTTACAACAACATAAAAAGGAATAGCCAAAATTAAGGAATTTTTTGGAATTCGACCCTTAAAGCGCAAAAATGTTAATATTTCTAAAATGCTGTTTTTTGTGTTATGAGTCATTTGTATCCCTGGATACGTATCTGAATTTGTTTAATGGAGAATCATTTTAAAGATTAAAATCTCCGCCTTGGTGGTATCATATATTAAGACAGGAATTTTTTGGAATTTGATCCTTAAAGGGCAAAAGTATTAATATTTCTGCAAAGCGTTTTTATGTCATGAGCCATTTATCTCCCTTCCTATCTAATTGATATAGTTAAATGAGGTATCATATTAAAGATTAATGTCTCCACCGTGGTAACTTTAAGACAGGAATTTTTCGGAATTCAACCTTTAAAGGGCAAAAAACATTAAAATTTCTGCAACGCGTTTTTGTGTCACAAGCCATTTATCTCCCTTCATATCTAACCGATATAGATAATTGAGGTATCATATTAAAGATAAAGGTCTCCGCTGTGGTAACATTATATTTTAAAAAAGGATTTTTTCATAATTCGAAGCTTAAAGGGCAAAAATATCAGTATTTCTAAAATTCGTTTTTTGTGTCTCGAGCCTTTTATCTCCCTGGATATCTTACCGAAATCGATATATGAAGTAGTATTATGAAGAGTAATGTCTCAGCTTTGATGACATCATACATTAAGACGGAAGTTTTTTTGCAATTCAACCCTTAATGGGAAAAAATATAAATGGTTCTACAACACATTTTTGTGTCACTACCTATTTATCTTCATTTTTATCTAACTGATATAGATAAATGAAGTATCACATTAAAGATTAAGGTCCCCGCCATGGTAACATTATATTTCAAGAAAGGAATTTTTAGTAATTCAACCCTTAAAGGGCAATATTTCAAAAATTTGTTTTTGTGTTTTTTTTTTATCTCCTTGGATATCTAATCGAAATCGATAAATGAAGTAGGATTGTAAAGAGTAATGTCTCTGCTTTGGAGAAATCATATATTAAGAAAGAAACTTTTTGGAATTCAACCCTTAAAAAGAAAATGTATCAATGGTTCTTCAACACATTTTTTTTGTCATGAGTGATTTATCTCCATTAATATATAACCAAAATAGATAAATGAGGTATCATTCTAAAGATTAAGGTCTCCACTGTAGTCAAATTTATATTTTATGAATGAAATTTTCTGAATTGAACCCTTATAGGGCAAACATCTCAGTCTTTCTAAATCGCGTTTTTGTATCTCCAGTCATTTATCTCCCTTGATAATTAAACAAAATTGATAAATGAGGTATTATTTAAATGACTGAGGCCTTCGTAAGGTCTTCGGTTCTGTTACACCATATTTTAATAAAGGATTTTTTTAAAAAATTCGTCCCCTAAAGGGAAAAAGTATTAATATTTCTACAATGCTTTTTTCTGTCGTGAGCCAATTATCTCCTTTGATATCTAACCGAAATTGATAAATGAGGTATCATTTTAAACACCAAGGTGTCCGCTTTGGTCACACCATATTTTATAAAAGGAATTTTTTGAATTCAACACTTAAAGGGCAAAAGTATTACTATTATTCCTACAACTTTTTTTTATTACGAATCATTTATCTCCTTCGATACCTAACTGAAATCGATAAATGACATATCGTTTTTAAGATTAAGGTCTCCGATTAGGTAAAATCATAAATTAAGAAAGAATTTTTCAAAATTTGATGCTTAAAGCGGTTGCGCGTACAAGACTGTTCAGAGGCAAGTCCCTAGATTGCAGCAGCAGATTTCACAGAGATGACGGTAAACCATTTTTTATAAAATAAGTAGCTTCACGCGTTTTGTTTTTTCTGTTACAGAAACATTTTTTATTGCTTTACAATTCTAACATAAACATTTTACTCTCACAGCAACACATATCACAGAGATGTTGTGTGCATTTTGTTCAGGTTAATTGTATTCTGTTAAGGTCATTGGCAGTTTGTAGTACATACACTGTGTTTTAAATTTTTGTGTTTCGTAATAGTTGTAAGTATTTTACACCTATTACACTAAAAAATAAATATTTGCTACAAAAGTGCATTTCTGCTTTTTATTATATTACAAGCATCCGACCTCACTATTCATTCTATTTTATTCGCGAATTTTTCGCACAGGTTGTCTAGTTTCTTCTTAATTTTGTTACCCTGGATTTAAATGAGGAAAAAACCACTGCTTCTTCCAAGAATATATTGTAATGACATTTTTAGTGAATGAATCCCATTTAAACTGAAAGAAACAGCCATAAAAAGTTCTTTGTTTCTTGTCACCTGTTTGTGGCATTTTAGCATTCTTGGGGCTCTCAGATCTCAACATCTATCTTATGCTGGTAAACCCAGAATCTCAAAGCAACTTTCACACCGAGTGTGGTGGGTGAATAGTTAACATTCTGGCTTCGCATTTGGGAGGACGTGGGTTTGAATCCCCGTTGCATCCAGATTTGGGTTTTCCATTGTTTCCCCAAATCACTCCAGGCGAATGCCGGGATGCTTCCTTCAAAAAGGCCATGGCAAAATTCCTTCCCGTTCCTTGTCCCCAGTCCCATCCCGCCTCTAATTACCTTAGCCGTCGATGAGGCGTAAAGCCATAAGTAAAAAAAAGCTTCCTTTGGTCCACGACCCAGTTCAGCTTCTTCTCCAGCATCCGTCACCTACATTAGTGGAATTCACAGCAAAATACTTGCTGTTACCAGCCGCTAGTCCTGTTTAATAGTCAAAATGTAGGATAACTCTTGATCTATGCTCTGATTCACCTATGAGTCCCGTCACTAGAGCTGTATATTGAATTTTTACCCAATTTTTTTGCATCTTATTAATTTGTTTAGTACACAATAGGACAATTGGAAAAATAATGAAAGAGAATCGAAATTCAAAAATTAATATTTTTCTTCTTTTTTTAATGTTTATTACTTCTGTGGAAAAATAAACAGTAACAAAAAACATTCTAATCATAATAAACACACAAATTGTACATGTCATTTAGAACTCTGTACTCTAAATAAATAAATGTATGAAATTTTACATATGGTTTGTTGTCCATGAAACCACATTTAAAATGCCCAATTCCTCTTTAAACAGGATCAGTTGGCACAATGAATATCTGTATATTATTGGTGAACAGTTATATTGTTTCAAGGAACTACTTCTGGAAGACAAGGTTTGTTTTCCACATCTATTGCGACACCCATGTCAGGAACTGCATACCGATTTTCTGAAAACAAATTGGTAGAAAAGTATTTATGGATATTTAACATATCACAATAAGTAACTGATATGTTGAAGACAAGTTTTTGCAATGAGTCTTGAGTGGATATTGGTAGAAGAATTAGTAATACGTGGAGAGAAAGATATGATCATAGCCACATGCTTGCACTTGATTCCAAGTATAAGGGAGAGGATTTTTAAAAATATATATATATATATAAGTAGTGGAGTTAAGAATAAAAATAGAGTACTAAGTAGCTGTACTCTTTTTCGGGTAAACAAGGAATTTACACTTAATTTCATTAAGGTCCATTGCAGGTGGGTGGTAAAAATGTGCATAAAGAATTTAATAAAATAAAATTATTATGAAATGCGTTTGTGGGTGTGTTGCAAAATAAGTTATTCTATTAGATATTTTAACAACACTTGCATCAAATGCACCTTCCTCTTCAAAAGTCAATTTTTAAATGAACTGTACATAAAATATGTATTGAATCACAATTCTAATTGCTAGAGAGAGATAGAGAGAAATACAGATGTTCAGAGGCTAAAAACTGCAACCAATGCAGCATAATATTTCTTATTACTTGAGAAGATGATAGCAACAGAAGCTTATATTTGAAATTTGACAGAGCAATAATTTCCTGCCTGAAATGAAATTACTCACTATTTTAAGCCACACAAGGCAAATAAGAATGAAATATTCCTAGCATTTTAATCTAGCATGTTTGTATCCAAATATTATTATGAATAATGTTATATCATTTCTCTCAGTATCTTAACGGGCAAGTTATTACTTCAGTAAACATAGGCTTTTCATGCATGTACTATATTTACCTTTTGATGCAATAGAACGTGCAACAGGGAAATTTTTATAACACCTCTTAAAATATATAGACCATACACTTTGCTGTGTGGATTTTCAGATATAATATCACATGAAAGACAGGATGGCTTTCTAAATCTGAAAATAAGTTGGTGAGTTCTTTGTACACACTGATAAAAATAATATTTACTACAGCAATGAGAATAACACACTTACGTTCAAACATAAAAATTAATTCCTTCACACAGAATAAAAGTTTCAAACACAAACAATGTGGCTCTATTTCGACTTAACCTCCAACAATTCACTTCCAGAGACAATAAATAGAAAGAAACAGTCTTTTTCCACCTACTGGATAGAGACAGATCATTGACAGCAGTGCTTCAAGTATCGGTACACAGAACTACTACCACACTGAAAGTTACTGTCACCAATGCTCCATAAGAACTGAATACCTCCTGGTGTAGATTGTGTCCTTTGAAATGTCCCAAGATAGTGACTTTTGATGCGAATGGAAGCTTGAAATCATTTTATCAACAAACAACCCTGTGAAAAAAAACTCGATCTGATACTGTAAAGTGTGTTTCTGTTTATTTGTACATTGTGCCTCTCTTGCCTTCATCAGTGCAGTTTCTGTATCCTTCCTGATTATAGTGAGTTTTTTTAATTGCAAATTGATATGAAACAAATTATCATCATTCCTCCAGTCTGTAAATGTGATAGATTCCTGTTTGTCACATATCAAGTTATAATTTGACGCAATTATATTTTAACAGGTCTGTTCCCTCTTCTGGGACATGCTGCTATGAATGTTCGCCCTTCTCTTCTTACTGTTTATGAAACTCACTTTGTTCCTTTGGGTGAAAGACTAAGGCCGGGACTTAGTGGATTCTTAAGTGGTGTTTTACCTGGATTGGAAGAAGGTTCCGACCACTTTGAAAGGTAAGATTCCTGATAATGCGATTCAGTAGGTTATGAAATATTATTAGTGAAATAGAGTAGCTTTAAAAAGTACATTTTTCAGTCTGTGTTGCCGGTTTAGGAAGTTTTGATTGAGATGATAAAATTGGAAATGGTAGTACTTCAACAATAAATACTGAGATGAATAGCATTTTTAAGGTTTTGTAAACTTGTTTGTCATTTCAGTTAGGTTAAGGATTTTGTATCCAATTACACAAGGATCACCTTTTAAGTTTTTACAAAAACAATGAAAAAAAATTGCTACAAATCCTTTTATTTTTTTCAAAATATTTACCTTTATGATTTATTTGCTTTTGCACATGTTTGAACCAGTTCTTGAAACATTTTTTCCACTCTGATTTTGGTATCAAAAACATGGTTTGGAAGCCTTCTACAGCTTCTTAGGTGAAGAAAAATTACTGTTCACACATTTTTTGTTTGACATTCGGAAACAAAAAGAAGTCATTATGTGATAAATCAGGTTAATATTGGAAATAAGGCATTAATTCGATGTTTTTCTCCATCAATTAATACATTGTTTGACATTCCATGTGAGAGCTGGCATTATTATGATGAATATTGATGTGAAGTTTTCCGTTATTTGTCTTGATTACATCGACGACTTCTGGGAAACAAATTGTTGTGTACCGTTCAGCATTAACTGTTCTTTGATCCTCTAAAGCAATGGCCACAATATGTTCAGTATAACCAAAGAAAAAGGCGACTAGTTTCTAGGAAGTGCTTCATGAACGAACCACTTTTATTGGATTTGGTTCATGTTGGAACACCCAAACAGCTGATAGTTGTTTGGTTTACGGCTCGTATTATTATATCCAAGTTTTGTATCCAGTTATTAAGTTGTAAATGGGTTTTGCATTTCCTTGGCTGAATTTTTTGAGCATTTCCTTACATCAATTGACATAGCCTGTTTTTGAGCTTCAATCATATTATGCGGAAGCACTGGAAACAGATCTTTTTTTGCAGCTAAGTATTCATGCAAAATTAAATGTACTGCAGTTTTCAGTATGTGTAAGGTTGGCTCTATCTTATAGTAAATCACCTCCAGCCCTTTTCAATCATGTTGCCCTTAGCATCGATGTTTTTTGGAACAACAACCGATTTTGATCAACTTTCACGAAAGCACAGTCATGATGAAATATTTTAGAGCGATTGATGGTGCTTGATTGTCAAAAATTGAATGAAGTAATTTGAGGCATTTAGGCCTTTACTAAAGTCATAAAAAAATCATGCAGTGAAAAACTTCATGTAAAAGGAGAAAGCTCAATGCTAAATCACAATTTTAGTAACCTACACAAAATTCTTCATGTTTATCTTAAATATTGGGTGAGTCAAATAGGACCTTACAACTTTGGAAGGATATAGAAATTTATTAAGATCACTCACAGAAATGGTAGATATGTCATTTTGTAGATAACAACCTCTAGTTTCACATAAAAGTGTCAAGTGACATTTTGGTTCGATGTGACTACCATTTGTCGTGCGGCCGACATACCACTGGTAATCAATTTCTTCCGACACTCGTTGCAGCAGATCTGGCATAACTTTTGCAATGGCAGCGTAGATTTGATTTTTCAGGTTGGCAAAATTGTTTGTTAGGGGAAGAATATACACATGATCTTTAATGAAACCCCAGGGAAAGAAATCCAGTGCTGTCAAGTTCGGGTAGTGAGGTGGCCATGTGATTGGCCCTTCACGGCCAATCCACCAACATGGGAAGCGGTTATCGAGGAAACCTCGAAATTCCATGTCGACATGAGGTGGTGCACCATCTTGCTGGTAGTAAACTGTTCCATCTCGGTCATCTTCATTGACCTGTGGAATTAAAAAGTGTTAAAACATATCCCGATACACAATACCAGTGACAGTTTTCTCCATGAAGAAAAAAGAGCTTTATACTTTTAATTTTCCAAGGGCACAAAACACACTTGGAGGTTCTTTAACATATTGGGTGTGAAATTTATGTTGAATAGTTGTTACAGACTACGTTTCATGAAACCAAAACACATAGCAAGCACGCTCCATGCCAGTGAAAGTAGCCATTTTAACTGTGCACTACGCTGGCGCTGCTGGTGCAGAATAGTGTAATGATGCACTTGTGGTTGTTTTCCTGCAAAATGACGCATCTACTGATTCTTTAATTTATCTCAACAAATTTCCAAAGTTGTGAAGTCAATTTTGACTCGCCCTGTATAATGATAAAGCAATTCAGTTGATTGCATCAAATCTGAAAGTCATGTATGAGCTTTGCAGCAGGAATTTCAAGACAGTTTTGAGAGCTTAGCTAACTAGCAAAACATGGTTTGGCACTCATTATTTGATCTTAAAGGCCAGATTTTAAAAACTATTTGCAACTCTTATGTCCAAAGATTTTATCTATCTACAAGCGAGATAAAATGGTTTAAAAAATACAGACAAGGATACACAGATTGGTATCTCATTTCAGTTAATTTTAATTAAAAATATGGAGAAAGAAGTGTTGTCAACCATTTGAATTTAATTCAGGACATAGCTGATGCTTTTTACTAATTATTGATTCTAGTTATTGATCAAAGAATGCATAAAGTAGATAATGTCCTAGCCACTTGTGACATCTAAATATAACGTTGTGGTTATATTATGAATGGTTAACTGTTCTAGAATATGAGAATTAAATCTTTTCCGGCGTATAGATGATATGAATAATTCTCAGGTTTTCTGCCAGTTAGTTTCTTTATTTAACTCACTACACAACGTTTTGGCAACTACCCTCGTTGCCTTCATCAGATAAGCTGTTATATAAAATTACAAGACTGTGAGTGCCTCGTAAGCAAGTCCAGGCACATATAAATAGCCCACTGCTGGGGGAAGCTTCCCACTGCTCTCCCATTGGTCGGCACTGCATTCCGTGGTCCAGCAGCTAACAAATGGATGGCACTTTGTAGCTCCACGGCTGCATCTTGGGCGGTCACCCATCCAAGTACCAACCACGCTCAATATTGCTTAAAGGGTGGCATTACCCAGGCTAAACAGGGGTTGTGTAACCGACCAGTCAAGACGACTTATCTCCTGGATGGCTCAATATGAGTCCGGCCCAAAACAGATCAGCTCTCCCATTGGTTGACATGTCAGGACGGCGTCTTTCCTGATGGCTGTGTCTCACACGTTGCTGTTTCAGGTCCATGATGATTGTCTCCCAAGTTTCACTAAGGAAGAGACCACCATCACGGTTGATGTTGTTATTACTTATTCGAATCTCCAGCGCTTCTCTGATCACTGAGTCCCAGAAATACAATATCTTAGCCAGAACTTCAGTATTTTCAAAGTTGATGTTGTGGAAATTTTCTATATCATGTTCTGCTAATGCGGATTTGTCCAATTGTAGTAACCACAGATGTCGTTGGTGCTCCGTGCAGCATTCATTGATAGTTCTTATTGTTTGGCCGATATATACTTTGCCGCATTCACAAGGGATCGAATAAACTCCGGGACCTGAAGGCCGAGGTCGTCTTTCACCTTGCGTAGCATATCCCGTATCTTTGATGGTGGACGGAAGATACTCTTTATGCCATATCGTGCTAAAATTCTTCTGATCTTTCCAGAAGTACTCCCGGCATAAGGCAATATGGTGACGGATTTTGGAGACTCATCTTGTTCAGGTGTTAGTCGGTTTCTGGGGGAGAAAAGCCTGTTTAATATGCTCTTTGGAATAACCATTCTGTCTGGAAACCTGTTGTAGGTGCCTTAGTTGTTCTTGCAGGCTATCACTGTCTGAGATGGCTTGCTCACGATGGACCAGTGTTGTCAAGACTTTTCCACTGAGCTGGGTGATGAAAACTGGTAGGCCCCAAATACAGGTTTGTGTGCATAGGTTTCCCGTAAACTCTATGCGCCAAGGTACCATTTGGCTTGCGTTTAATTAATACATCCAGAAACGGCAGCATGTCACCATCTCTCTCAACCTCGATGGTAAAACATATGTTAGGATGGATTGAATTCAGGTGTTCCAAGAATTCTTTGAGAGCCGAGTAGCCAAATTACAAATGTGTCATCCACATATTGAAAGAAACTTTTGGTTTTAATGGAGTAGTGTCCAGAGCCCTTTTCTCTGTCTCAAAGTCCTCTATATGTAAATCGGCTACCACAGGAGAAAGTGGCGAGCCCATAGCCACACCATCAGTTTCCCACCATACATGAAATATATAGATGTGGGCACGTGCTGGAATAGGTCTACAATCACTTGGTCAAAATGTCTTCGTATTAGTTCTAAGGTCTCCTTGACAGGAACCTGCGTGAACAGAGAACCAACGTGAATGCTTACCATGAGATCTGAATCTGACACGGTTAGACCCTGGATCGTCTGTACGAACTCAGCAGAATTTGTAGCATGGTGTATGCAATGGCTCACCAAAGTACTCAGTTGGCGTGTAAGATAATTCGCCAGTTGATACATGGGAGCAATGATTGCACTGACAATAGGCCGTAAGGGCACGTTCTCCTTGTGGATTTTTGGTAGGCCATATAACCTATGCGACCTGGCTGTACGAGGTTGTAGGTTCTTGATGGTCTTCTCAGGTAAACCAGATTTCTTCAGAAGGGCTTTAGTTTTGGTGATCACTTTTGATGTAGGATCAGCTTCAATCGACTTGTAACTTTAAAATAAAGAGAAATATACTGTCAACATTTGGTCTGCCAAAGCCCAACCCCTCTTCCTTTTTCTACCCCCTTAATTTTTGTCAATATTCTTTATGCAAAGCTAAAGCCGACACCGATTGACTGATCACCATGAAAATTGGCACTTGTATGTATTTTTTCACGAAGAAGGTTTCTGACCAAAAAATCCAAAAACCATCCCCTCTTCCCAATTACATCCCTTAATTTTTATAAAAACCCAGAGTTTTTATCTGGTATTGATGGAACTCGGCACACTTTTACTTTAAAACAAAGGGAAAATATCTGTCAACTTTTTGTCTGCCAAAATTGTTCTCCTCTCCCATTTTCCACCCCTTTAATTTTTGTCAATATTCTTTTTAAAAAGCTACAGTCGATACTCTTTGACTGATCTCCATGAAAGTTGGCACATGTGTGTATTTTTTCATAGAGAAGCTTTCTGACCAAAAGATCAAAAACTTCCCTCTCTCCCACTTCAAACCTCTTTATTTTTTATACAGACCCACAGCTTTTATCCAATTAGGGTGGAAGTATGCACAAATTTACTTTAAAATAAAGAGAAAAAACTTAAAACATTTGTTTAAAAAATCCCAAACCCTCTTATCCTTTCCACCCTCTTAAATTTTGTCAACATTTTTATAAGAAACTACAGTAGAAACAATTTGATTAATCTTTATAAAAGTTGGTACATATATGTATTTTTTCATGGAGAAGATTTCTGATGAAAAAAATATAATAAACTAAACCCTCTCCCCCTTTATATCCCTTAATTTTTGTACAAACCCACATTTTAATCTGATTTTGCTGGAAGTTTGCATGCAATAACAGTAATGTAAAATACTGTCCATTTAGATTTATTTTCTTCTAAGCAAGGTATAAAGTTATTTTAAAAATTTTAGTGTGCTTTTTTGAAGGCAGCTTTTATGTTTTTTAAACAATTATTTTATCGTTCATCTTTTAAATATTTTTTGATAATTTTTCATCATTAATTCATGTCCATTACTTTTATATTATGATTAATTTCTTTCCCCTGCATAATATTCCCACTGTTATTGTTTCTGTCATCCCTTCTCTGATCAAATATTGTGTTTTTTTTTTATGTTTGAGTAGCTACAACTTTTCTTCCTTCAATTTTGGCGGGTGATTGTTCTACTTTATCTTTCATTTACATATTTGTTGGTATAATTAGTCATAAAAATGTCTAATTCTACTAATTGTAGTATTTATGGAGTTCACAAACAAGTTAAAATTATTGGCATCAAAAATTTGTATTATATTTGAAGAAAATCTGTCCCCCAAATGGGTAGGTCAACATGAAATGAAGGTAAATGCCAAGAAAAATGAACTTATTAGGTACACAGATAAAAAAAAACCTAAAGGTTGTTTATAACTATAGGGTGGAGAATGAATTGCTTGTTGAAGGACTGAAGTGTAAATACCTTGGCATAACATTTGATGATTAACTTAACTAGGCAGGACTCATTGGTCAGGTGGTAGGTGGTGGTTCCAAATCCTACATAAATTGTGTTAAGGGAATGTAGTAGAGAAATGAACAATTCGTTTGCATAAGTTTGGTCTCATCTTTGCTTCAATATGATGGTGTAATATGGGATCCACACTTTGGGCATTAAAAACAAGAGTTGGAGGGTGTTGAAAGGAGGGCAGTAAATTTATCTGTGCAAATAACTGCATATTACAATCAGTAACTGATATGATAAAGGAACTGGGTTGGAATTTATTGGAAGACAGGCTGTGAGTGAAGTAATTGCCAGGAGTGTATAAGACATATATTGGTGCTTAGGCTTGTAAGGATATTGGTAGAAGAATTAGTAGTAGACCATCGAACGTAAGAGGTAACCATGAACATAATCTATCACTCAATTTGGGGCAAAAGAGAGTAGAAAACTTTTCTTTTGTTGGTAAGGGAGTGAGCTATTGGAATAAATTACCAACGAAAGTGCTAAATCATAGACTCTCAACATTTTTTTAACCTACCACACACTTTTAGAGGGGGGGGGGGGGGGGGGGAAATGCTCACTGCTATCCTGTCCGAACAAAAAATTGCTCACGCCCCCTTTTTAGAAAAAAGAACACACTTTTAATAAGTAATAAAATCCATAGTGCTCCAACTATTTTGGCTTGTAACCCACTTTTTGAAATAGTGATTCTATGGCGCCCCTCTTAGGTGATGTGGATGATATCATATATGTAGAAAAACAAGACCAGATTTTTAAAATTTCTTTACTAATATGATATTGGTGTTTTGTTTTCAGTTTGATGCAGATGTATATTATGAAAAAGTATTATTAATTAGATGCTGAGCTCAGTATAAAGACAGCAATGTTTCGATATTTGGTGTCTTATTTGTCATACACAATCCTGAATCACCAAGTTCCATTACTGAAAATCTGTTTCTTTTGTAAGTTAATAAATTGATGACTACGGTAAATCATCTACATATAATTGTGTGAATGCGATTAAATACTTCTTTTATGCACCCATTAAAGCTGGATATAATTCTGAAAAGAGGGGGTTGGTGGTTGGTACTCAATCCCCCCCTCCCCCCACAATTTCGCTTGGACCAGAAACGTCCCCTATGATCTCTTTAGTGCCCACTGGTGGTGCGTCCTGCCCCTGTTGTGAACCACTGTGCTAAAAAGTTTATGAAAAATCATGAAAGAATTTAAAATTAAAATTCGTTAAGGGGAATAACGGAGTGGATCTGGAAATAACACTCAAAGAATTTTAGATAAAAAGTAATAAAAGAGAATTGAGTGTGTAGAAAAATTTCCCCTGTAGTATGTTACACTAAAACTAAAATAATTAAAAATATGTTAGATTAAATGGAAAAATTGAAGAATAATCATAATTATGTCAATAACAAAAAAAGCTGATAATATGAAAAGCAGAAAGTGATCAAAGTAAGAATAATCTGCAATGATAAACTGTTTATTGATGAAAAAGGGGAAGAATGGAAGGAGTACTTGGAATTCAGATTGGGGAAATTTGAGTAATTGTTACTGCTTGAGGGTACTACAATGTAGTGGAATAGATTTTTCCTGTCTTTAATGTGCGGCATTAACGAACACTGGCTAATATTTGTCTCCCCTGGATTCCATCAATCTGTGACTTTGTATAATTGTATGTAGTTTCAAAAAGTTTTTAGAACACCTTGGTCGAAATATGAAAATGCCCTAGGTTGATCACTTTCAATCACCATATCTCCCACATGCCACAGCTACCAACATGCAACTACCATAGTGCTTGAGATGTGAGACTCAAGGCTACCACCACACAAGCAACAGCAATCTGTGTAGTTATATGAAAATGCCCTAGGTAGACCAATTTCAACCACTATATTTCCTACACCCCCAAAGCAACCGACATGTAACCACCATATTGCACAAGGGAGACTCAAGGCTACTTCCTCACACAAACACCTGGTCTGCACCAGATAGATGTTGCTGTAAAGGGAAATATGGGGGAACACACATCTTTGGTTGAAATATGAAAATGCCTATGTTGACCTCTTTCAACTACCGTAGTGAATAATGGGGGAGTTAAGGCTACTACTACACACAAACACCAGTGGTCTATACCAAGTAGTTGTTACTGAAAAGTGAAATATGGGGATACACAAGTTTGTTTTTATGTATATACAGTAAACAATTCAATGAAAGGTGCTAAATAGTGAATAGGATGTATGTATTGTAGATTTTGTATATGAAATCCTAAATATTGTTGTTTAACTTAGACTGAAATTCTTTTACTATTTTCTTTGCGTTATTTGAAGGGCTAGAATTTAATAGTAATTGTTAGTGGAAAGTAATGTTCCCTTTTATTATAGGAACTTTTGTTTCTCAGGACAACATCCTTACTGGAGAAAGTGTGTGAGGGAGTCGGTGCGAGTCATTTTTATGGGTGCCTTTGGGACTGCCTTGCAGCAAACAGTGGTATACGTCTTCCTGCCATATCATATGTATTGTCACATTTTAATAAAAAACTTTCAATGGAGGATCAGTTGTACATCATGGGCACCAATGTTGATATTATGGTAGGTAATCAGTTCAACTTTCCTTTCAACAAAAAGTTAAACTTTATTTGTTACTTTTACATTTATTAGAGTAAATAATGACTTGTCATGTAAGTTGTTGTATTGAAACATTAAATGTCTATATAGGCCAGTTTGCGGCTTATACTAACTAAGAGTCTTTAGAAGTGTTTACTAAAGCATTTTTACAACATGGAACAGCTTAGCTTGAAATTATTACTTTTGTGTATTATTATTGGTATAATTATACATATTTAATTTAATTTAATTTAATTGCAATGGAGCACACGCTCCGGTGACAATTTCTCTACACACCCAACTTCCCCCTATCCTGCACCCACCAACATTTGCCCTCTACAAATTTCAATTTTAAATTCTTTTAACGTTTTCGGTAAGTTATTCATCATTCCCCTTGGTAACTCATTCCAATCCCTGACACCCTTACCTAAAAAAGAAAATCTATCCACACCCCTGTGCCTGAAATCGAGTGCCAGTGATGAGTATGTTGATATGGGCTATGGAGACGGAAGTGGAGGGTAGAAAATATAATCTGCTCATATTACCCTTTGTTTCCTAAACTGCGAGAGCTTTGACTACGGCTGCCATCGATCAAGTAATTGTTATTATTTTCAGATATTGCCTGTTTTAATCACAGGTACTGTAATTACTACAGTAATTCAAAATACAGCTGATTATCTCTTGCAAGAAGAGAAAAATGGTTTCCAGTAAGGTCATTATGTATCTATACAATGGTTACCTAACAACATTTAATGAAAAAATAACCTTATTGCTTTTAATGACATTTAATACTGTAAATAGAGTGAGAATGTGAGAATGTGACAATTCAATTGTTTCAATGAGTATGTAATATTTTGGATAAAAATTGGAGATGATAGGAAAGTTAGCCACGGTCCTCAATTTTCTAAATTTGAATTAATTTCCCTAAAACAAGTAGTAGGCTGGGAAAAAATTATTAATTTTTTTTGTACATTCTCTCTCAACAAAGTCTGATCAGGATGTAACACAGTTGTTTTTACCTTATATCTCAACACAAATAACAGGTACACACATTCTCACACTGGAATTTTTCCACCCAGGATGTCTTCTTTCATTACAACCCATTTTTTCCAAGACTAACGAGCAGGAATAGTAACACTAATAATCTTATATATATAAATAGATGTGTGTTCCCTACATTTCACTTTTCAGCCACCACTACCTAGCACAGATCACTGGTGGTGTGTGCATGGACTTTCCTAACATGCACAATGTTGGCTGAATGCCGATAGCTGTGGGGGTGTGGGAGATATGATGGTTCAAAGTGGTTGATGCAGGGCATTTTCATATTTCGACCAAAAACTTGTGTCTCCATTTACTTCCTTCTCCTGCTACTATAACATAGGATAGACCATTGGTATTTGTGTGTGTTAATAGCATCGAATCTCCCATCATGCACTATGGTGGTTAGATTTCGGTAGCTATGGAGGTGTGCAAGATATGGTGGTTGAAAGTGGTCGACCTGTGCCTCTTTCATATTTCTACCAAAGACGTATGTGTCCCGGTGTATCACTTTTCAGCCAAAACTATCTACCGCAGATCACTGTGTTTGTGTGTGGTAGTAGCACAGAGTCACACATCGATCATAACGTTGGCCAAGTTTCGGTAACTGTGGAAGTGTGGGAGACATGGTGGTTGAAAGTGGTGGACCTGATATAAAAATAGCCATGCGTCCCTATATTTCATTCCACAGCTAAAACTACCTAGCGCAGTTCACAGGTGACTGTGTGTGGAATTATCCTCTAGTATCCCAACGTGTGCCATGGTGGTGTCTTGTCGGTAGCCATGGGGATGTGGCAGATATGGTGGTTGAAATTGGTTGACGGAGGGCAATTTCATATTTTGACCAAAGAGATGTATGGTCTTTTATTTCACTTTGCAGCTATAAATACCCTGCATTGATCAGTGGTGTTTGTGTGTGGTGTTAGCCTCAAGTCTCCCACCATGCACTATGGTGGTTACATGTTTGTATCTGTCAATCAAAATTCTTTACAAACACAAACAAAGTCGTGGGCACCAGCTAGTAATAATAATAATCTTTCAGTTTTTTATTGAAAAGTGGTTATAAGAACAAATAAATATAAACAAAAAGTGATACAAAACATTTCAAAATACAACCCAAAGTTTTGATACTGTACAAAAAATTAAATTATCTTCAGGTTGTTATCATGGTTTCAGGTCAACAAAAAAATTTATTGTTTTCAATTTGACATGTGGATTTTATTTTTGATGGATGTATTCAATAAGATACCATTATTTCATGGCTACACCTGTTGACAACCTTGCCAGGGTATAAAGTACCATCATATTCCACCACCACAAATTCCTGTATAGTGTTAGAACCATCATCCCTTCCAGGTGTTCTCTAGTCTTCCTCCCCCTTGTTTCCTGTTTATGACTTCTCTGTTTCTGTATTTTATTTTGCATCTCCCTCCAAACACTGGTAGTATTTAGGGCATTCTGAAACGTCAGAATGAAGGGCCTCATTCAAAAGTGATGTAAAACTCTCTTCACATAATGCACCATATCATAATTTTTTTAGCTCTGAATATGATTCCCATTGTCATTTCTTATAGTTTTCCCTCCCCTCACCATAAGCACATTAAACCGGCTTTTTTTTTTATCTCTCAAACGTCCAATGGGCTTGATTAAAGATCTGAACTGTATATCCTTGCTGGGGGGAAGGAGGGGACATTAATTTTTGTCATTTTACTTGTAGCATATGTCATTTTCAACTCTTTTTTTTTACCATATTTTTTATTAATGTTGTGCCAACTTGTTCACAAATATCTGTGGAGCCAACAATCTTCTTGTGACCTGCATTTCGATCAAGTGAATAGACACCATGGTCTGGAAATCACACTTCATGTACTCACTGCCCCTATTTCTTTAATACTTTATCAACTCATTGAAAAGAAATTATGTTAGTTTCCTTCCATAACTACCATCCAATTGTATGATGGCTGTTTTTTGTCAAAGTCCGATGAGCCATAAAAAAAGTCAAATTGACATAACACAATAATTTTACTATGAAAATTACAGCAGGGTCTTTCTTATTTTTCTACTTAATGGTCAAAGTTGTTGAGGAATTTTTCATATTGTGATACAAGTTTCTCCATGCCCTGTTCAAACAAGTTAGCCACTAGTGAGGAAAGATATGCCTTGATGGCATCCTGAAGTTCTTCGTTAGTGGCGAAGTTAGTGTCCGCCCAACCATGCCTTCAGGTCTCTGAACAGATGGAAATCAGTCAGTGCTAGGTCCAGACTGTATTGTGGATGGTCGAAAAGTTCCCATTTGAACTGTTTAAGAAGGTCTTTTGTCACCTTAGCACAGTGCAATCGTACATTGTCATGGATCAAAACCACTTTTGATGAGATTATTCCTCTTCATTTGTTTTGGATGGATCTGTGGAGACAAGGTAAAGTTTCATCATAAACCTCCTTTGTTATTGTTGTCCCCTGCTGAAGAAAGTCCACCGACAACACTCCTTTACGATCCCAGAAAACTGTAGCCATTGTTTTCCTCTGGCTATACATCTATTTAAACTTTTTTGGCTTATTTGGAGAATCTGTGTGCATCCACTGCTTAGACTATTCCCTTGTTTCAGGATTGTCGTACAGGACTAAAGAATCATTGCCAGTAACAATGGACTTTTAAAAAAATACCGCCCTCATTATGATAATGTTGCATTTTGTGGTTTTAACTCGGTATTTTTGGGATCCAGCAGGCCCGTAGCTTCCAGTCCCAGGTCTTGTATGATTGTGTACAAAGCAGACTTTGAAATTTCTGGAAATTCTTCAGAAATTTCACTTATTGTAAAAATTCATTTGCCTATGACCACCAGAACAAGATGCTGAATAAGGCCTACATTAGCGACAGTCTTGCTCCCTCTTCAACCTTCTTCATGGATGTCGATTTGCCCTTCTTTAAATTGTCTACACCATTCCTGTACACCATACACTTTGCGGATTCTGCTATGAATTTGAGAGGCACTACTTCCTTCTGGTTGCAGGAAACGGATTACACTTCGTAACTCGCATTTGGCGGGAGCATCGATATTAGTGACCATATTCAACCTCAGCTACGACTGAAGCATTGGAGCTGACAAATGCGAAGGGTGTGATGGTGAAACTGTGCATCTATGCTATGTGCAGATCTGACCTCCACGTATTATGTGCTTACTTAAAAACACAATTGGAGGTTAAAAAAAAAGCCCTCTTATTAAAATGGTTCACCATGTTGCCTCTACTGGGCAAAATTAAGCCACATTTAATGCCTGTAATAGATGTGTAAAATGAGTATATAAAACAATGAACTTAACATTATGAGCCCACAGAGTAAAATGATATAATAGTTGATGTGGGAACTCAAATTGTCATCAATAAACTCCTCGACACTATCATGATTTTTCAAAATCTTTACCAGTCATTCAATGTTTTAGGATAAAACCATCCATGTTTTGTACGATTGTAGTGAGTACCATCTGAGTTTCTTTCATTCCATTTTTGCAACAAGCCCTCAGCCTTGTACTTCACATATGGGGTAGCCATGTCCCCTACTGTGTCTCAGCTCAGGCTAGCAGTAGTACATGAAATGGGTGGAGCTGAATTCTTTACTATGCATTTCTAGAAATAAGTGGACCCAATCTGCCCCTGGTAGATTGTTTGAAAATTTTCATTCTCTTCATGCAGATCTGTCTAAGGATGACTTAACCATAAAATGTAATTAAATAAAGTTATTGGAAAACCACATGCTGCTATGAGCCACATGCTGTGATCCAAAATTATCTGTTCCTCTTCTTTTGTAAGAACTGTTTGCCACCCTGATGAGGCTGTCAGCATCCCTTTAATTTTCTTCCACTGAATGTTTCTGCGTGTTTCATATTTTTCTGTGAAGTAACACAAACTATCTTTCTCCTTCATAATTTCACCGATTGCGGCATCTAATTTGGCCTGTTCAATTTCTGTATGCCTGTCCTCCTCTCCTTCCATTGCATGAAAGTTCCATTTTTGTAAGGCAATAAAGAATTAAGGAATGTCTCATCCTCCATATCATTATGTGTGTGGAAAAATGTTGTTGCAACTAGTGATATCTCACTATTTTCATTTCATTACATTCCATACATAAATGGATGAAGATAAAATTATGTCCATAATTTCGGGAGGACGCCTGTCCGGGTACCCAGATTTGAGTTTTCCATGATTTCCCCAAATCACTCCAGGTGGATGCCGGGATACTTCCTTCCAAAGGCCACAGCCGAATTCCCTCCTATTCCTTGTCCCCAGTCCCATTCTGCCTCTAACGACCTTGATGTCGACGAGGCGTAAAGCCATAAATAAAAAAAGCACATAATGTCAGATAGAATATTGCTCTTCTTAATATGTTGTCAGTACTTTTGCTGTTTTTCTCAGTGCTGTGAAATAGAGTCAGGTGACTTATTTCATCACTGTTCCATTGTTATAACAAAAGTCCAACTTGGTGCTATCTGCAGACATTTAGAGTATTAATCCGTGGTTTCAGTCACTCAGTTTCGTTTAGCGACTATTGCAAGTGACAGTCATTAATAGTATGTATAAATGTACCAGCATATTTTTAGACAATTATGAAAGAGCAAAGTGAAATTTTTTTCACCATCCCCCACCACCATCACTGTGAACTAGTGATTATAATCATCCATTAATTAGATCATCACATGTGCTTAAATTCTAGGCAAGCCATGTACTTCATTTTTTAATCATGAGTGAGGGCTGTGCCCAAATAAATATATATATATATATATATATATTGAAAATTGGATAGGATAAAAAACCACCGCTTACCAAAGAAGGGGATTCCAGCGGCGTTGGTACATGAAAAAAACACGAACACACAAAGAATAAAATTTTCGAGCATGGCTCTTCTTCAGTAGAAGTGAGATGGCTGCACGCAAGCGCTGCCGGCAGCCAACTGCGTGAGCCACAATTTCGGTGGCTCATGGTGGGGGAAATACATCATGGCAGGAAGTGAGGGAGGGGGTAGATGAGTACAGGCTGGAAAACGGCGATGAATGGCAAGTATAAAGCAAAACTGTACAAGGTCCTGACGCGGAAGGGTAGTATACCTCAGTTAATCAAGTAATAGACACAAGTGTGAGGGAAGGTGGAAGTGAGGGGGATGGGTGGGAGGAAAATTGGTGCTATCTTAAATTTAGACCTGGAGATTGTCTGGTCCCCAGTTGGTACTGATAGTCCAGTTCCCACCTTCTAAGTTCTGAAATACTGCTTTTATCTGGGAGGACTCTGATGGCGCGGACCGAGAAACAGGTATTAAAATCGTTGGTGCCATTTATAGTGGCATGATGAGATACAGGGTGGTCAGGGTTCTTGGTATGTACTGATTGTCGGTGTCCATTCATTCTGATGGCTAGTGGATTGGTTGTGAGTCCGATGTAGGGGGCTGGGCAATGGTTACAAGTGAGTTGGTATATGAGGTGGGAGGATGTACAAGTGGCAAATCCTGTGATGGGAAAGCTTTGCCCAGTTACGGGGTTGGTAAAGGTGGTGGAAGGCGGGTGCATACTGCATAATTTGCAACGGGATCTGTTGCAAGGAAATGAACCTTGAGGCTGTCTTGCAGGCTGGGGGACCCCCCCTTGCTTATGGACCAAGAGTTGGTTGAGGTTTGGAGGTCTGCTGAAGCAGGCTCTGGGTGGGTGAGGGAGGATTTTAGGAAGGAGGTTTCTCATCTCAGGGCAGGCTCGAAGGAAGTCGTAACCTTGTCTCAAAACTCGGTTAACGGATTCCAAGCCTGGGAAGTAACGGGTGATTAAAACCGGGCTATGGTGGGTTTTAGAGGATTGTGGATTGTTGATAGGTTGTGATGTGGCACGAGAAACCTGTTGTGGCGGGTAATTGCGGGAAATCAGTTCTTCAGAGATATTGCTGGCATATTGTTGAAGGGCTTGTTGATTGGAACAAATGTGACTGCCTCGAATGCCTAGGCTATAGGGAAGGAACGTTTGATGTGATGAGGGTGGCAGCTGTCATAATGAAGGTACTGTTGTAGGTTGGTGGGTTTGATATGGACAGCTGTGTGTATATAACCATTTGTGAGGGAAAGGTCGACATCCAGGAAAGTGGCATGTGTATGGGAGTAAGTCCATGTAAATTTCAAGGAGCTGACAGTGTTAAGTTTATTGAGGAAACTGAGTAGGTTGTTTTCTCCGTGGGTCCAGATTATGAAAATATCATCAATGAATCTGACCCACAAGAGGGGTGTCAGATGGGCTGAAGTTATGAATGATTCTTCTAGGCGGCCTAGGTAGAGGTTAGCGTATGAGGGAGCCATACGAGTGCCCATGGCAGTGCCACTCACTTGGTGATAGATTTTCCCCTCAAATGAGAAAAAGTTGTTGTTTAGTATTAGTTCCGCCAAGGTGAGCAGGAATGATCTGGTGGGGAGGCTATTGGGTGGACGCTGGTCTAGAAAATGTTCCAAGGCACTGAGCCCATGGCAATGGGGAATATTTGTGTATAAGGAAGTCACATCTACCGCCACTAGAAGGGAGTCAGGGGGAAGAGGTGTGGGTACTGTAGCCAGTCGAGAGAGGAAGTGCCGGGTGTCCTTGATGTGGGAGGGAAGTTGGCTGACAATGGGCTGTAGATGCTGGTCAACCAGGGCAGAGATACGCTCAGTGGGTGAGCCATATGCAGAAACTATGGGACGTCCTGGGTTGCCAGGCTTATGAATCTTGGGAAGCAGGTATAGTGACGGTGTGCGTGGCTTTTTTGGAGTGAGGAGTGAGTCCTTGGAGGGGTCCACTAACCTGTATATACACTTTTATTTTATCATTTACTGCAGGTGTGGGATCATGGTTGAGGGGGCGGTAAGTGTTGGTATCAGACAGCTGACGCAGTGCTTCACTGACATAGTCACAACGGTTCATGACCACCGTAGTTGAGCCCTTGTCTGCCGGTAGAATGATCAAGTCTGGATCAGAGGAGAGTTCCCTGATGGCCCTGGTTTCTGCATGAGTCAGGTTGGTGTCACAGGGTAGTGATTTTGCGAAACTAGGAGAAGCCAAACTGGTGGAAACAAGATCTTGAAACAATTGGAGAGGGTGGTTTTGTGGGAGAGGTGGTGGATCAAGAATTGAGGGTGGTTGGAACCTTTGAGACTGGGCTCCAGGTCATTCTGACTGTCAATATTGTTGCTCTTTGAGGCAAAGTGATACCTCCAGCGGAGTGTGCGGCAGAAAGCTAAGGAGTCACATACTAGGGTGGTCTGATCAAATTTGGGGGTGGGTGAGAAAGTGAGACCCTTGGAGAGTACTGAGATTTGTGGTTCTGAGAGCGGAGAAGAGGACAGATTAATAACAGCCAGCCTTTGTGTGTTCGTGTTTCTTTCGTGTACCAAAGCCGCTGGAATCCCCTTCTTTGGTAAGCGGTGGTTTTTTATCCTATCCTAATGTTCAATATATCTGCTTTTAGCGCCTTTGTTTCCTAACAATATATATATATATATATATATATTTTGTTTGTGTAATTTTTTTCTCACCTTAGACCCTTAAGTAAGTGCTGGGTCTACATTATATTCCCTCATTACATTTTTAGTTTTTCCATTGTGTCCAATACTATAAGTTACAGTTTTTAAAAGATGTGTATCAATGCATTTTTTCTGTTGATGATTTTACTTACGTCACAATAATGAATTTTAAGTGTAAACTTATCTGTGAAGTAGTTTTTAGTCCATAGCTTTTTAAAATAGATGTATTATATGTGTCTAATTGAAATGGTTAAACTGGAATATTATACTGTCGAAATTCTTCAGTTTGGATAGTTTAACACCAAAGAGATTTTGTCCAGAATTGGTAAAGCTTTATAAAAAGGTATATGACATAAACGAGGACACAGGTGTATTAGAAGACGAGGTATATTACATTTTACACCAAGTATTAAATATAAGAAAGCTTTGTGCAAGGTAAATGCTGCATTTGTCAAAAGTTGGCCAAAACATACACGGAAAAAAAAATCGTGAATGTTTGGATTGTTTTAAAAATTCTACTAATTTTGTGTGTTAACTTGTTGCATTTATAAGACATGTGTCCATCACTGCAAACCAAAAATGAAACAGAAATCAAAACAGTTGTTGGAAGACGGAAAGATAAAGGCCGGTGTTTGCTAGTAAAACACAGGCATTATTTTTATTATCTTGAAAATGGTAAATCCATAACTGACAAAACTGTACAAGTATTCTGGACTAACTGGATGAAATAATTTGTGAGAAGATACATGAATTACAAAACAAACAAAAAACCATATTTTTTCCGGACAGTTGAATCTATAAAGCTGCTTTTTCGATGGAAAACTGAAAGATCTGAAGCTCAAATTATTTGAATATCCACCCTATTTGCCAAATGTGGACACCTCTGATTTCACTTATTTTCAGATCTATTGAAATTTGTGGGTGAAAGATGTTTTGAGTCAAATGAAGAAGTGATAGCAGCTGGGTGGATCATACTTAAGGAATAGGATCCACCCACTGGAGAAACATTGGACAGAGTGCATTAAACTTGATGCCATAGAGAAATAAAAATGATTTTTTTTAAAACTAAAAACACACTTCCACCTCCACTTTGAATCCTCAGAAAGAAAGAATTTACTATTTTACAATTTTACTGTCAGTTTTCTCATATATTTTTTAACATATGTATATATTGCAGTATACTTTTTATGTCTTTCTAGTTTTATTTATTTACTCCAACAACAGATCAAAATTATATATTATTGTAAATAAACTTCATTTTGCCTCGACTGATTGCCACAGAGATTATTTTGTTCCACATTTATTGTTGGTTAACTTTCTTCCCACACTGCTGGTTCAAACAGAACTATCCCTCGTGTTTCATTTTTGTTTCATTTAAGTGGCGTGTCAGGATATGGTCCTTTTTTTGCCCCTGCCATATTTCTTGCCTTCTACATGACTAAGATTATTAATTGAAATATTGTGAAGTTGTGTGTGTTTTTTTACATGTTCATCTTGCCCTCTTGCCTTCATCTGTGGTAAGTGATGGGTTATTTTTTCCTAGCCTATATAATTAACAACATTTTGTGTGTTTCATAGAAAAGTTTAGAGGTAAATTTAAGTCTTTTCGTCCTAAATGTGACACACACACAAGTGGAAAGTTATTCCTCCTGTTTTAGCATAGTTATGATTTTGAAAAAACTTCTCGAATATTTGCAATGATTGGGTCACTATGTTTCACTCACGACCACATATGCCCAGTAAAATGTTATTTATTTGCCAACAGATTGTTGACTGTCCCCAGGATATGCTATCCTCTCTGTATAAAGTTGTGAGATGGTGAAATGCTGATGCACACTTATATGATGCATTCAAACTCAAGATATTTGACAATTATCTCTCATCTCTAAATAATATTATAAAGTAATAATAAATAGTAATCATTGTCTTTCAAAACTGTGTGTGAAGTATTAATCTAAAGAATTCTTATATGGAAAACTGTCAATTACTGTTACACATTTCAACTTTGTTGGAACCATACTTCACTTCTGAAGATAATGCAACTAACTGACTTACAAGAAACATTTTTCGTTTTCCATAACTATAGAGTACATTTAGTTAAAACTTAAAGTATGGTATTGAAATGTAACTTGTTTCATACAGGAGCATTACTCCAAATGCAAAAATGAAATAATTCACTGAATTAAAACTGAATATTGTTAGATGTATGTTACTCAGCAATGTATTGGCAATAATGAAGGGTAGGGAAAAGAACCCATCATTTACCATAGGCAGTAGGGTTGGAGCGAACATGCACATACCAAAAAAACCAAACAATTAGCTTACTTTACAGTATTTCAGTATGTCACTATCTCAATAAATTTTTTCCTGTTTTTATCAGTCTGACAGATAGGTACAAAATGTGTAGATGCTATGTTTAACAGTCGAGTTTAACTTTATGCAGTTAGTCAAATTGGGAACATGACACAATTGTACTCTTGTATTTTCAGCAACATGTGTGGGTTGATAAGCAAGTTGAGTAGCTACACATTTCTACTACCTCCCATAAGGTTTGAGAGTGCTAGAATTGCCATTTCTTTCTTATTGTTACTAATGGCAGCTGGATCTTGTTTGAAAAATAATAATGGAGCACATTAAATTGTGTAAAGCTGCCACAGAAATATTTAAAATGATTCAGATTGTTTTTGGCTCGAAGAATATTTTTAATTCTTATGAAGGTTTCATAATGGTAGAGAGATGATTCATCATTAGGATCATCATTAACAGTTTCAATTGAAGAAGATGTTTAAAAAGTGGCTGAAATTCTTTGAAATGATCACTGTGGTTCTTCTAGGTTCATTGAAGAGCTTCTTGAAATTCCCAAAGCCACTGACCATCTCACTTAGTGGAAACCTGCACAAGCTGAGGGTCTGGTTTCACTTTTTACCACACACACTGATTAACTGGAGCACTGCAGGTCATGAAAAACTATTGATCACATTGTCATTGTACTCTAAAGTAGCAATATGACAGCAACAACTACAGTGACATGTAATGAGCAATTGATATGGTTCCAGACTTCATGTGAAATATTGTAACAGGTGATGAAACATGGAAAAATGTTGCATACAGAAGAACTGAATGAAGGCTGTGCTTACTGCTTTCTTTGGTTCCAAAGGAATTATTCATTGTGAGCTCATGGCAAAAGATCAAATGGTGAATGCTGAATGTTACTTGGGTATTAAGAATCATTTATGGCCTAAGATTCTTCTAGTTTGACTGGAATATCAGGAATGAACAGCAATGCACCAGCACACAAAAGTATGGTTGTACATGAATTCTTAGTCAAAAAAGTATCATGATAATTGATCACCATTTTAGGCTCCTAATTCAGCTCCAGACAACTTTTGGCTATTTCTGAACTGAAACTAACAATGAAAGAGAGGATTTTCAGCATGTCGACATCTATAGGGTTTCGGCAAAGATTTTAGATATGCGGTAGTTAAGAATAGTGAATTTCAGAATTGCTTTTTATAACTGCTTCAAGTGTTGTATTTACAAACAAGGTGTCTATTTTGAATAAAAGATATTTGGAACTATAATACAAATGATATTTTCTATATGTGCAGTCAAAGGGTTTTTCGGTGTATTATATATTTGTATTTTTGTCAGGCATTCTGCCGGGTCATTTCATTGACAATTAATAATATTTTGACTGATAACCATGTGGCCACTACCATCTGTACAAGAAAAATACAAATAAAGTGTTGTATTTCATTTTCTATCAGTTTTTCTTTACCATTTGATATGCTGTTTCAGTAGCCTTGCTCAATAGAAAAGTATACTAGTTTATGTTTGTCTAGTGATATGCTCTTTGCAGAGATTACATTTGCTATAGTACAGGTTGTTTCAAAAAGGACTTTACAACTTTGAAAATTCATATAAATTTTATGAAACTAGGTATAGAGCTGGTTTTGGTGTTGTTTTAAAGGAAAACACTTCAAGTTTTGACTCGTGTAGTCTGCTAGTGCCTAATCGCGCCGCACAAGCGCTAGCGGCAGTTACGTTAAAGATGGCTGCCTTGACTGGACCCGAGCGTGCTAGCTGTGTGTTTTGGTTTGAAGAATCGCAGTCTGCGACAACAGTTCAGCATAATTTTCATACCAAGTACGCTAAAGATTCTTCTAGTAGGCCTACAATTTATGAGTGGCATAGATGTTTTGTAGAAACAGGGTGCTCAGTAAAACATAAAAAATCCTCAGGTCGTCCAAGCACATCTGACGAGGTCGTTGAGCAAGTGAGAAAAAGTTTTGCCAACAGCCCTACGAAATCAACCCGGTGGCCATCTCGTTAGCTGCAAGTCCCACATACGATGGTTTGACGTGTGTTGAGAAAACGTTTGCATTTGAAACCATACCGATATTCGCTTTTACAAGCAATTAAAGACACTGATAAGATTGCACGTAGGAACTTCTGTGTGGATATGTTAAATTGAGTGGATGATGATGAACATTTCTTGGACAACATAATCTTTTCTGATGAGTCAACTTTTAACTTAAGTGGCAAGGTTAACACACATAACTGTAGGATTTGGGGCAGTGAAAATCCACATGAAACATTGCAACATGTTCGTGATAGCCTAAAGTGAATGTTTTTTGTGCGTTGAGCAAGAGGAAAATGTACGGCCCCTTTTTTTTCCAAGAGAGAACCATAAATGGGATAGTGTACCTTGATATGTTGCAACAATTTTTTATACCACAGATCGATGAGGATGACCGAGTACGAAATGTTTTCTTTATGCAAGATGGCGCACCACCACACTATCTGACTGATGCCCGGGATTTTCTCAATGACCGCTTTCCAGGTCAATGGATTGGCCGTGATGTGCCAATTGCATGCCCCCACCTCCCCCCCGTTCCCCAGACCTGACACCGCTAGATTTTTTTCTTCTGGGATTTCATAAAAGATATGGTTCCATCATAAAGTTCTTCATTTTGGACAGTTTATCACCAGACGAAATTCATCCAAGTTGGCAAAAGTTTATAATGTGTCTGATCCTTCATTTTCAATAGTGAAGGAATGGGCAGCTGAATTTAAACAACAACTAGCTGCAGAAGCCCCGTGACCCTAACCTTTGTTATATTACATTGATGATATATGAGAATACAACCGAAAACCACAACCACAGGTACAAAACATGATATGGAACAATGGGTGATAAAAGATGCATGACATAGGTGACACCATAGCCATATCAGAAAGGAGGGTATGGTACATTAAACTACAAGAATTAAATGCAAGAGGATGCTGCACTTATTAAATTCTGACCCAAACAAATGCAAAAACAAATTTTTCACTAATCCTTAAACCATTTCAAAAATAATTCTACCAATTTTGAATGCTCATTTTTCAGTAGAGTTGAGATGTTGATCTGTTACTATTGACAGAAATGAAATCACAACAGTGGGTGGAAAACAGTTGCTCTGCACCAAAAAATGCGAAGTCAATTTTATCAGTCAGAAAGATCATAACCCGTGTTTTCTGTTGATTTAAAAGGATTATTTTTATTCACTGCCATGATAAGAGTTAATTAGTAAAGGGCAAATAATACATAAGTCTTCTGTACCAACTTAATGAAAAGTTTCACAAGTAGAAACCTGGATTATAACAGAAAGACAAGTAAACTGTGGGATCTATATTAAAAATTAATGGAACGACCACCATATTTGGACTCCTCTGACTTTCACTACTTTCCTAAGTCTAAAGAAATTAATAGCTGGAGTACATTTTGAGTCAAATGAAAAGGTGATCCATGGATGGGTATTTTTCTGACCTTTCAGAATCCCACTTCAGGCAATGGAATCCATTCATGGGAGAAATAATGGACAAAATGTATTGATCTATAGAAAGACTACTCAAGAAGTTAAAAGCATATTGAACTAAAAATCATCATGCCCTACCAGGTCAAAATTTTTTTACCTTACCCTCACAAATGTAAAACATTATGTGATGAAGCAGGGATATGTAAGAAAATTCTGTGTTTCTGGTCTTTATAAATTATCATATTATCTTGGGAAAATCAAGACTGAAATGGTTTGGGCACACGATGAGTAAGAAATTAAATAGACTACCTAAGACATATTAAAAAAAAATGGTAGCTGGAAATACACCAAGTGGAAGCCCACTAAATAATTGGCCAAAGCAAATAAAAAAGGTTATGGTTATAGTCCAGTATGGGAAAAGATACTGAAAGAAAAGTGGTGGCTGGACAGGAGATTGTGGAAGAGGTTTGTTCATTTCCACACCCAGTGCACTGAAGTGGAAAATTGATGATGATTATGATTATGAAATTATCAAGCCCAAAAATCAGCTAAGATTTTGTTATGTAAATAACACTTTCACCGACTCCAAATGTCATGGATTTTCTGAAACGGACCCTGATATCTGAGCAGGTCCTCGAAATTGGGAGGACTAGGACTTGATTGTCTGGTCCAACCTCCCAGATTTGTTTGACATCTGTTTTCCGTGGTTTTCTGAAATCACTGAAGCACTCCAAGGAAATCCTGTAATTTTTGCTACATACAAGCCATAACCAGTTTCTTTTTTCTTTCTTTCCCCTTCCATACTTCCCTAGTCCTAGTGACTGTGATATTTATGATTTATATCATTGGGGACCATCTCCAGTTTGCCGGGTGTAATTTATGAGCCTTGGTTGTTGTATTCGGTCGTTTTCCACTGTCTCCTATCCAGAAAAGTTTCTTGGTCTGTGATATATTCCCAGTTCCAGTCTCTTCTCTCTATGTCCTCCTTCAGTTGGTGATTTATAAACCCCAAATAAATAAAAAGGATATAATTTATGGTTGATACAAATAGGAATAGATTTCTAAATGAATTTAAACTGTACCTTCAATTTGATAAAAAGTTATCTGGCGTAAAAGGGACCTATACTGAATGACATTCAAGCTTTTTCAAATCCTAGTGGTACCATTAAACTCAATTTGTTAGCAACTAATAAGGCAGAATATTTTAAAGCCAAACTTGTCTAGTGACGTATGAAAATGAAGTACTGGCTGGGTAAATCAGAATGACCTCAATGACAGCAATGAAAAAAATGTAGGCTAGCCAGACAAGAAAAAGAAAAAAATGTATATAATAACGGGAAATTATTTATAGGACAATCAGAATTTGTTGCAGGTTATTGAAAATGTGAAAAGAGCCTTATGCAATAGAATAAATTACAGTGATAACATCAGTTATAAAAAGTTTAACTTACACATTGCAAACTTTATCTCTCAAAACCATTATTTCATGGGAAAATACTAGTTACTTGTAATACTTGGTCCTTACGTTAATGACGGCATCCAGATTTTGGTTTTCTATTGTTTTAAAAAATCACTCGATGCTCCCATTCCTTGTCCCCAGTTGTCTCCTACCTCTAATGACCTTGATGTTGGTGAAATCTAAGGCATTAAGGGGAAAAAAAATTATGGAAAGTGTGCTTGAAACCTGTAACTCTGCAGTAGCAGGGATCGTATAATAGTAATAGTAGTGATAAATTAGTAACTTTTCACATCTGAAAAGTGACATTCAAATAATATTACAAATACTATTCAGACTCATTAACTGGACAGGTTTGTTAGAGTAGTTCACTTTCAAAACAGTAGTTGCAAAGAAAATCAGCTATGTAAAACACCTGTGTGAATAAAGAAGAGATGTATAAGCACTGGGACAGGCAAGCAACATTCTAGAAGACAAAGTTAAATATGTTTTAAATTTTACAGCAACAATGGAGTAACACTTGGTGATCCTTTGATTCATTTAATCTTTTGGTTCTTTGATCACAATCTTTAGGATAGCTTAAAAATAAGTGGACTTTATTTTTTCCTCTTTGAAATCTAATAACAGTGTGTAATGAAGAAACTTATTTGAAATGTATTAATTTTGTCAAGCTCAGCATTTGTTAGATCCTTGTTAACTGGAAGTACCAAATAAAGTTCCTGAGAGAACACCTTGGACAATACTATGACAGTGGTAGTAGTCATCATGAGTAAGCTTTCAGAGGCATTTCAGATATGAAAGGGCTCTTGGTAAAACTGTGTGCAATCAGAAGGTGCCTGCTTGTAAGCAATTGAACAAAACAAGGAAATCTTCTCTTTTTTTTTCATCCTTTTTCCAGCTTAAGGCATGTTTAATTTTGAATAGAACAGACTTTGTAGGTCAAATCATTTTGAATTTGATTTATAGTATTTTTTTTTTAATGAAATGCTATTGTTGTTTTATTATTCACAATCATTTGATTTATTTAAAAAAAAAAAAAAAAAAAAAAAAAAAAAAAAAAAAAAAAAAAAACTTAACTCAGTCCACAACCCGAAGGTTGGTTGGATACTCCCGAAGGAGGCGTACTAAGCCATTGTGTCAGAGGTAGGACGGCCAATTCCTTTCCTCTGGGACCTACAGTTTAACGTGGAATCCGAACCACGGAGCATCCTGGCATAGCTCGTATGATCAAACACAACTCTCAAAATTCCTGCACCTGCCAGGATTCGAACCCGGGACCGGAGCAGCGAAGATTTTGAAAGCAAGCGCCTTAACCACTGAGCTACCAGATCACTCTTGATTTAATTACAACACTTATAATCTGTATAATATCTGTGTTTCAACAGGTTACTGCACTGTGTGCATGTGTTCAAGACAACAGCGTGCTGGTTCAGCGTAGTGCCCTTGATCTTCTGCTTGTAGGCTTTCCCATGCACAATAGTCAGCTCTTACGCTCCGACATGATTCGCCTTGTGACAGCTTCTCTGATTACAATACTGCGAAGAGACATGTCACTCAATAGGTGGGTAAATTATTGCACTTGCTATTTTATTAAAACCATCATAGGTATAGTTAATATGTGCCACTTTTAAAATGATGTATTTGTTTTTCTTCCCGAAAGCTGAGACACTTGTGATTTTGATGTATTATTACAGAAGAATTTAGCCTTGTGGCTTTTTCTTAGCTGTCAGCTGAAAAAAGAAATTTACGTGATTTTAATTTGTTGGTTTTTGATGATTGTATTATCTTTTTTATAGTGAAGTAACATGTTTTTCGGCTCTTGTATCTAAACCTTATAATAATTAGTTCCACTGCAAAGATAAATGTTTATTTCATAATATCTCAACCTAATAAATAATAATTCTATGTGGTTGTAATGACCTGGTGACGAGTTCTATTGGCTGCGCATTCCACCCTTGTCATAGCCACCTTAACCTAACCTGGCAATCATACCAGGTACAGGTATTCGAACCATGGAAGCGTTCTGGTGTACTTCACATTACACAGCAAGCTGTGCCAGAGGTGAAGGATGGGTTAAGGGATTCAAACCAGGGACCTTCTGATTTCCAGTCAGATGCCTTAACCACAACCACCAGACTGATTCTCAACCTAATGAAATGTGTTGAATCAAATCGAATTGTGATAGATGCTCCAGTGGCAATTTTCTTAGCCATTTATTTAGCCCTTTCTAATTATCCTTGTTTTTTTAATTATTATCTTATATGCTATGAGTTTAAATTTATGACTTTTAATTTTTTGGTCAATTAATCATCACTTTCTTCTGTATTTTATTCCAATCCCTGACCTCCTTACCTACAAAATAAAATCATCCAATTCTCTTATGGAGGAAATTAATTTTCAGCTTGTGATCATAGCAATTTTTTCCCTTCCATATGCTATTCCTAATTCCTCAACCAATATCTTTCCTAGTCTCATCATGAACACACCCCTTGTACGCTCTCAGTATCCTCTTTGCATTTCTCCTATCTTCCAATGATTCCCAATCCTGCTCCTTTATCTTATCAGTTACTGACTGGATACAGCATTAATTTCCACAAACAAATCGAACTGCTCTCCTTTGCATGACTTCCAACTCTTGTACTTAATACCAAAGATGTGGGTCCCAAACTACACCATATTTAAGCAGTGGTGTGATCAAAGTTTTGTATCCCAATTCCTTTAACTTCTGTGGTACGACCTTACATCAACCTCTCCAATAAATGAAGGATTTTGTCCAATGTGTCCTGCTCAGTTAAAATTTGTTCATTTTACAGTGAATAATTTTTGAAGTAGTATTGATATTTACTGAATGTTCCTTTTACTAGGATTGCAGTAAAGTATTGTGCTTTAGAGTAATTAATAATCTAATAGAACTTAAAAGAGCTTTTTATTTACTTTCATTCCATTGTCATTAATTATCCAAATTTATACAATGTTAAAGCTGTGGCCAGATGTATTGGCGGATGGCTTCGAATGTGCCATTACCAAATCATGCACCTACCTAGCAGTTAAATTTATCTGTTAGCTTGCAGTAATAGTTTGTGCATTGACGCTCATACTGGGCAACACACGACGCTCAGTGTTGCCATTTTCTACTGTTATAGAGAGAGCGTTACACGAGAATGTTCCCAAGTGCAGCAACAGCAAGCATGCTCACACTCACCCGCCAATTTCTCTGGCTACAGCTATAGATGCCAACTATTAACATCTGGACATTATTCTGAGGTTATAATGTTATGTTATTTTTGTAGGAGATTATTTGCGTGGCTCCTTGGATCGGAAGTAAATCTCTCTCAGCTGAATTCAGAACATCCTCTTGTGAGAAGGACAATAAACACTGAATCCACTTCATCAAGCAGTACATCTTATTTTGACACCTATTCAAGAGATCTCCTGATTCAGGTGATTAAACTCACTTTGTGTACTTGAAATAAGTAATTAACTCTCCATATTTCAGCTTTCACATTAAAATATAGGTTAGAGGGTAAAGTAACTTATCATCCTATGAATTAATACATCAAATGTGGGAGGTTTCAGTCACAATAAATGCAATGTTCTGGACTAAGAGAAGTTTTTATTTGTAAATTGCTTTAATATATAATGCTTTAATGATACAGTAGAACTCCAATTATCCGAACTCAGACTATCCGAATTGCTGAATATCCGAATCATTTTTCAAGCAGTGACTTTTATTTACAGTACGGTGCGTACATACTATACTAATGAACAGCACTTGTAACTCCGCTTAACATGTAAAAGTAATACCTTTTCATTTTTTTTTTTTTTTTTTTTTTTTTTTTTTTTTTTTTTTTTTTCGAATCACCCATCTTTGGGGTACGTCAGATCAATCACTTCTTGGATGCTTGCGTTTTCTTCTTCTCCCAGTATTTCTTCATTCTATCTGATCTCTTCCTTCTTTCCTCTTCTGAAATTTGAATCGGTTTTCTGGTGTTTATCGCAACTTGGAACCTCTTACTTTTGTCTTTGGTCACGGTCTTGGCTGTACCATTCTTTAACATCACTTCGGTAATCTGGAGTTCTCTCAAATCCTTTTCCACTTCCTTAAACCAGTTGGGCTTAGTCTTTTTTTTTATAAAAGAAGTCAAAGATTTTTTCATTTAATTAATTAAAAGATTTTTTTCTTTAAAAATAGTTTTTTTTCTACAATTTTCAACATACATACAGTAATTAATTAAAATAGACTCTTTTTTAGGAAAAAATGCAATTATCCGAATTTTTGATTATCCGAATGGGGTCTGGTCCCAATTGATTCGGATAATTGCAGTTCTACTGTACTTCAAAATTGTTTATTTTTCAAATTCTTATTTGCAATTTGCAAGTAAGACATATAAAGTTTTGTATTATTACTGTTACTTGTGAAAGTCTTTTTAAAAATGGTGGGTTATGTTGCAAGTCTTTAACAATGTAAGTATGAATCTGACTTTCCTACTTGCTGATTCTTGTTTATTAAGCTGTCACTGTTAAAATGATGTCAATAGTCTTAAATTTCACTAGATAAATATGTTCTGTCGTTATTTTTTCTTGCAGCACTTAGTGTTTTGAATGGTCAAAAGGCCAGTATTTTGAACTGAAGCTTTTGTAGTATCAGTTCTCATAAACAAATTCTCACATTTCTAGTTATAATAGAACTGAAACACACATCTGTTGGCTTACGGTGGTCCTTGTCAGTTGTTGAAGTATGAATCGCTAGAACAAGATGTTTGTCAATGATTGGATACTGATGGCTTATTTTGTAAAGCTTAGGCTGTGGTTTCAGTAACCTTGAACCTTATGTCATGTTCTACTATAGTTTATTTATTTGGCAATCTGAGCCAAAGGTATGTCTTTCTTCAACTGTTCAAACAATTTGTCCATTGTATTTGGCATCACAGTGATAAATTATTCTTTATGATTCTATTATTCATATTGGAGTTTTCCTTTGATGGATGAAGCAAGTGATACGTTTTTATTGGTGGGGTGGTAAATATTTTCTCCCATTTCGTTTGGCCAGTATCCTGTGAAAATTTTTAGAAGTTGTGCCACTGATTGACGAAATTTGAATAATCTCTTTCCATTATGCTGTGTCTGTGTCTACAGAATTGTGTGTTAAAGTGCAATTACTTTCTTACTGATTTGAACTTTTATGAACATGGAGAAAAATGTTTGTGAGTTTCTTTTTTTTGCCATATGTATTAAATTAACTGCCACTATTTTACTAAGGTCATATGATTCACTTTGCATTTTAGCATTATTACTCATATGAAATTTTTGAAGGGCTACTTTAATTGCAAAGGTTTCTGAAATTTCAGGCAGTGAAAATTACATTGAGTCAAAGTGCAAATCAACCTCAAGACATTCGGCCTTATCGCCTGTTGGTATCTCTTTTGGACAAACCGGATATTGGACCAGAAATTTTGGATGATATATTGCATGAAGTTTTCAGGTAAATTTTGATTTTTTTTTCATATTTGAGATAAATTATTTCTTTACAATGTAGATTCAATGTAATGTTGTTATAGATCTACGACAACAATAAATTATTTCTTGTTCAGAAGCTTAGCTTGAAATGTTGGCTACCTGTAAATGCCTTAGTGGAGGTTGAAGGGTTGAACAGTTGAAACTTTGATGAAAGAATGGAGGCTTTCCCAGTGTATGAATTGTATAATAAAATCCCAGGCCTCCTACTGGGAAAGCATGTCAGTTTGATGTGATGTTTCAAACTTGTTCTCTGACTTTATCTTCCAGTGCATCAAATTGATGTGCTACCACAGTTGGAGGTTGTAAGGTACCCCTTAGTTCGCCAAAAGCACTCACTAACTATTCCCAGCAGTAATATATATTCTATAGTTTGATTTTGAAGTCACTTATGTTGGACTTAGAAATTTCGTGTAAGGTAATTACATTCATTTCCAAGGTGAAAACTCTCCATAAGAATCATTTTAAAGTGTATTCATTATGTCAAAAATTTAGTTTAAGAGATAATTAACATTTTGAAACACGCAATTTGGAAAGATAGAATTTAAGATTTGAAATAGCTTTGGATTGAGTAAAATTACAGCTGACCCTTTTATCACTAGCTAAAGTTGGCACTGTCCTGTTAATTAGTGGTTTTAATTGAGAGAAAAAATGAAGTTTTTAACTAAAAGGAATACAATTGAGAAATTAATATCATAAGATAGCCTAAATTGAGACAATCATGAATAAATAGTGGTTTCGGTAAAAGGTTTGAGTATTAATGAGATAATTAAGATTTTGAAGATAGATTGTCGTTAATTGTTGTTTTGAGTGTGATAAAGTCCGCCAAACCGGTGACAAAAGAGATTCAAGATTAATTTTATAGAAACCCTTTTGAATGTAGAATTAAATTAAAATAAATAGAATATAGTCATAGGAATTACCTTATTAATTGCAAGTTAAACCATTTGGTATATTGGGAGATATTAATGTTTGAAAAAAGTTACTAACATCATAGGCCTAGGAAAACTTATAAAAAGCCATGCATCCATCTTAGATTTGGCCAGTCTCTCTTTTGAAACTAAACGGTTAACTTTGTGTCAGTTCGCGGAGAAGTAGCGGTGGCAGCACTTTGTAACATGCCATAATCAATCACTCATGTTAGGGGGACTTAGTTAATCTGTCTTCTCTTATGAATGTGCTTAGCCTGTCAGTCTTCAAAGAAACTGTCATCTGATGTCTTATCCATGATACTGGTACCGATTATATTTGAGTGAACTTTCAAGAATATAAGCATTGTAGTGATTCAAAAACTGTGTTAAGAAAACTTATTTCATTATACCCTTCATGTTTGGGGTTGTAATATGAATTCGTGGTGGGTGTTTTGTTAAATATTAAGGTACCAGAAGGCTACAGAGGTCACGAACTTTAATGTTCACAGTTTAGGTGAAGTGTTGCAAGCCTCCGGCATACATTTCCACCTAACAAGGTCCAAGAAATATTTTAAATATGTGAAACATTGTTACTTTTCTTTAATGTAGCAACACACAATTGTATTTGAGTTGATTTTATTATTTGGATTACCAATGAGTTTCTTAAATGAAATAAAAAAGAAATTATTGTAATGTGAAATCAGGTTAGTTATTAATTATAGCTATGCAGGTTGATCAAAGAGTGTCTCTGGGATTTCAGATAATTATTGTACAAAAACCAATACAGATATGACAGAAATGGTCACACTTATACATACAGAGTTTCTCCAATTTTCTGATGTACCTTACTGGTATATGTACCTTTGGTCACATAACAGACATTAGTTCTGTGTTGAAGTTTCTGCCGGACTGTTCATTTTGCCCCATACGGCAACCAGTTTCCTTAAATGCATGTTTTTTTGTCTATAGCTTGTTTTGTTTGATATTTCATACACATTTCATTCACATTTAGTGAATTATAAAATGCATATTGTTTTCTCTTCTTTTATTTTTTACTTTGATCTCACATTTTGGAGGACATGGGTTCGAATCCAGAAAGGGTTTTCCATAGTTTTCCCAAATCACTCAACGAGAATGGCAGATGGTTCCTGCAAAAATCTATGGCCGAATTTCTTCTTCTCCGTCAAATAGTTTCTGCTGTTCTAGTGAGGTTTGCACTCCATGGAGCAATCCGGTTGTTCTTGGAATGCATTTGTCTGTGGGTAAATACTTCCACATTTCATTCAATCCATAATTTCACCATCTTTGTTAAAATTTTTAGGATATTTGCAAATTTGTGACAATTCCCTGATTTTATATTCTAGGTGCATTATGATTTTAGTTTTCTCTCACTGAATTCTATGTGCTCCTTCTACATGCACCACCATTGCTGATTTGGTGGTTTGTTTGAGTCTCACTTGATATTAATGTTCTTTCAATCTATCAGTGGCTGCTTGGTATGTCTCACCAATATACACTTGACCATAATCACAAGGAATCTTGATTCTAACAAAACTCGGAGATCTTTCACTGATATTAAAATGCTTCTCACTTTAGTCTTACTGCTAAAGATAGATTAAATATTCACATTGGTCAGCCTTTACATATTCTCTTAGTGAGTCTCTTCATATAAGGTAGAAAGAACTTCTCTGTTCTATTTCTTTTACATAGGCATCATTTTTGCTACACTTTTTACTGCTCAAAGCACGGGCTATCATCTGGATGTTGTATCGATTCTTATGCAGGACTTGATTGAGATGTTTCTTTTCTTTCTTTATACGATGATAATCCATTACCCTTTGTGCTTTAAAAAAATAGCTCTTGATCGGAGCTCTTTTTTTAAGATGTGAGATGATGGGATGCAGCATTTAATTAGTGGTCTTTATTTGGAGATTTTCTACAGACTGTGGGACAAGCATGGTGGGTGAGCAGTTAACACTCTGGACTTGCATTTGGGAGGTTGTGGGTTCAAATCCCTGTCCATACATCCAGATTTCGGTTTTTCATGGTGTCCCCAAATCACTCCAGGCAAACGCCGGATGCTTCCTTCAAAAGGCAATGTCCAAATTCCTTCCTGTTCCTTGTCACCAGTCTCATACTGCCTCTAATGACCTCAATGTCAACAAGACGTAAAGCTGTAAGTAAAATAATAATAATAATTTTCTTTTCTTTTAACCAGCATATTCAATAGAACCAGCTGCTTGTTTGTTTCTAATGCCATGATGAACTTTATTTTTGGATTAATACGATTGATATGATCTAGAAAAAACTTTTAACACTGCTTCTCCATGTGGTCGTATCACAAATGTTTCATCTACAATTCTAAACCAGACAGATAGTTTGTTTGTACCAGTAGAAATAGCTTCGTGTTCAAATTGTTCCATGTACTAGTTTGCTGCCACTGGGCAGAGGGGACTGTTCATTCCTATCCCATCTTGCTGATCAATTGGAAACAGTTTGTCCTCATACAATCGTGAAACAGCTAACACAAATTGTCATTAAATTCTTTCTTTATGACATTTATGACTCCCCCTACTGGTATTTTGGTGAAAAGTGAGACTGCTTCGAAGCTGATGAGATCAGCATCCTATGAGAGAGAAACATTCTGTTGCTTGTCCTCAGAATATATCAAGTTTCTGATGTAACTGTCTGTGCAACCTATAAAATGAAGCTTGCGAAATGTTTGGAATTTTAGATTTCTGTTCTCCACTGAATGCTAAGTTGTTTTGACTGCACTTTATTTGCTAAATCATGCCATATGCCAAGGCCTCTAATAAACTGAGATTTTGTGTTAATAGATGTTACTGTTTTTGCTATACCTGATATAGCCACTACACAATAACTGTCACAAATTCTGAAGAGACCAATCGCCCTGTACAAGCATTCCGTTTACTAATATCTTTTTATATTTGGATATGCAGAAATAATTTATTCAATACATTGTGTGGTATGCTCCCAAAACATTTTAAAAAATACTGTTGCTTTACTGTGTTGTTTTTTTTTCTTTTGTAGGACATTGTATTTAGCCTGTGATGGAAGTAAAGAGTTAAGTACCAAGCAAAATTCCAGTGTTTCAGCAGTTTCTTACAAAGGATGCCAAGAAATTCTTAAGTCTGCAAATTTGCTGTTCAGTACACTAGAACCCTGTTATATTTGGGTGTACATAGGAAATTTGTTTGACAAAGCATGTGCCATTCGAAAAGATGACTTTAATTCTTCCTCAATAGATGCAAATTCTAAATTGAAGAGACATGTAAAATTTGTTGGTCAAGGGCAGCCAGATCTGATGGAAGTAAGTCACTAACACTATTTATATATTTTTTAAAGTATTTATAGGATATTTTTACACAACAATTTTTTTCCTGTAACCCAGTGTTGCCAACTATATCATAATTATGGTAAATACACTGTATTCAGATCATCCCCACCTTAAAGTATTATTTGCTATTTGCTTGTAGTATGCAATGTGTACAAGTTCTGTCTGGAAACGTAGTTAATGTTCTGGACTCACATTTGGGACTAAGTGGATTCAAATCCTTGTACTATCATCCAGATTGAGGTTTTGCATGGTTTCCCCAAATCACTCCAGGCGAATGCTGGTATGGTTCCTATATCTGGCCTTTATGCTGAGGCTGGTGAAATCCATTTTTTATCTGGTAATATTTCATCATCATATGCGATTTTGCTCTTATTACCTCAACACATTACAGCAATCCAGCTTAAAATAAAATATATATGCATATATAAAACTAACAAGTTAAAAACTATATTTAAAATGAAGTTATTCTTACTGCTAAGCAAATGGCATTAGTACAAATCACAATTCATCACACAGTATAATATAAAATATCTTCCAGCAATAGTGAAACAAACTTACAAGTATATATAGACTACAAAAATTATGAATTGTAATTTCATTTATGTTAAGGAAATCTCTAATCTGACCTTGTATCCATTGAGAGGCAATATGTACTGTGTGATTGATTGTTTGGCATTGTGCTCCACAGTTACATTCTGGGAATGAAATAACATTCCACTTATAAAATGAGTCCATGCATCTGCCTTGATTGCTTCTTATTTTATTTATACTAATCCACGTTCTTCTGAGGTGATCAAAACCAAGTAACCTTTCAGAGATACAAGGTCTGTTAAAAAAATAATGTTTTTTTTATTATTATTTAGTGTGCTTTATAAACATGATTTTCAAATATTTTTATTTTATTTTATTGGTACACATGTTTCTGAAGTACTATGCAATTGGCAGCCATTTTGAATATTTTGTTTATTTTTATCAGATGAAAAAGTTGTGTGTGTTTTGGTGGGCTCGGTGATTTGGCACTTTCTAAAAAAAATGGACCAAAGAATTTGCATAAAATTTTGCTTGAAAAATGGAATAAAGAGCAGTATTGCATTAAAAATGTTAACAGTAGCTTTTGTCAAATCTGCTATGAGTAAAACAAGAGTTTACGAGTGGTACAAACATTTCAAAGAGTGTCATGAAGATGATGAGTGCCTTAGATCTCTTAACATGTCAACAATCGATAACAACGTTGAACAAATGAAGAAAACATGAGTATGGAAAAGGAGTCTGGAAAATCAATATTAGAGATGTTGGAATATCATTTGGCTCATGTCAAACATTTTTTTCTGGATGTTTTGGGCTTGAAAAGTGTGGTAGCAAAGTTTATTATGAGAAACAAGGCTTTTCCGGCATATCTTTGACACAAAATCTTCACAGGTTTGCCGCCGGATAATATTTTCAAATGACAAGCTTTCGGCGGCTTGCACTGTCGCCATCATCGGGTCCATTGTACTTAAGAGAACAACAAGAACTGAACTGGATGGTGGAACCGCAGTGGGCCAGGATCGTATCGTCTTCTGATTGGCTGACTACGGTGCCCGTCTCCATTCTGTGTCTGTAATTGGTCGGCCAATTACAGACACTTTCATGAAAGAGATGCTCATCAGAAATATAGAGTGATCTTTTGCTCATATTTCTTCCATCTCAGAATGATTATAATTTCTTGGTCCATTCTTTGGCACAAACAGGATAAGTGGGCAAAAGTAAACTGGGCCCAGGCTCCCTAATAGGGCCTGCTGGCCAGTTTGTCTAACTAAATAGAAATTAAACGTTAAAATCTTTCTTCTTGCATTAAAATTTTGTGACTTCATCCAAAAAACCAAAGTTTAAAATAAAAAAAAAATTGGCGTGGGGGGCCGTTGAACACTTACCTGGGGCCTGAAAATTCTAGTGCTGGACCTGAGTACATAAGCTATTTTTTAATATTCTCAAAATTCGAAAACACGTTTTTGCATGATGCCATTTCATACACTCGGGCACATGAAGCTTGCTTACAGATGGTGTTGATGTAACTCAAAACTCATTAAATTACTAGGGTTATTCAAAAAGTAAAGAATTTTTTTCCTCCATATATTAATGTTTAAGATAGTGAAACAAAACTTATTTTACAACACATTTTATACCTTGGCTATTTTTCTACCTATTCACTATTCAAGTTTAAACATTTGCTGTGGCATTTCGCCAGCTCTTCTATGCCTTAAACTTACTCAATTGCCACCACGTTGTTGAACCAGTTACTAATGCCCTCTCTCATTCTGTTGTACATTCCACATTGGCTTCCACCCAAAAATTCCATCAATTTTGGAAAAAGATGATAATCACAGGGGGGCCAAGTCTTGGTTTTAAGGCAGATTTTCAAAACTTCCCACTTAAACTGCTAAAACAAGTTCTTTGTCACTGCAGCAGAATGGAGACATGTGCTATCATGAAAAATCACAATACCAGTGGACAAGCAACCACACTGTTTATTTTGAATGGTGTGGCATAGTCGGTGAAGGGTCTGGCAGTAGGTCACTGCTTTTCTGGTCTCCCCTGTATACATGTAGTAGAAGACTGTGATGCCCTTTCGATCCTAAAACACTGTAATCAATCCCTTTTTGGTACTCGGAAATTGTTTGGCTGTTTTTATTTTGTTTGGATATGGAATGATGCCATTCTATTGATTGGCAGTTTGTTTCTGGAGTTTTATATGAAATCCATTTCTCATCACCAATAACTGTAGTTTAGAAACTGCTAATAAAGACAGAAAGTACTAACTTGATTTGACCATATTGTTTCTGATATATATGGTAATTATTAACATGTGTCAGTTTCTTAGTGACATTATCCACACATTTTCCCAACCGCCAATACATGTCTTTGACGATGAAATACTGCGATGGCATATTACCTACTCTTGATTTTATTGTGGATTGTTGTCCACTGTTTTCAGATCTTGGCTTTCAAATGTTTCTCTCAGTGGGGGGCCATCATCACCACCCATAGTGAAACACTGATCTCTCCCTTGCATAAATTATCGAGATTTTAGCTGGAATCCTTTTGAAAATACTGTGTATGCAGTCACACTCAGAAGTCTTGCCATATTTGCATTTATAATGAATTTTACTCTAATGGTCAACAACTACACTCTAAAAAGTAGGCCTATAGTCCAACTTAGCTATTCAGCTAATGCACAAAGGCAATTTTAGATCATTATTTTTGAATGTTTCCACTTCAGTAGATTGTTTGAGGATGTACTTATTTGGAAGGAAGGCAAATATACAACTGGCTTACTATGCATGTCATATCTGATGGGGTGGCGTATATTTTGCCATCTGTTTGTGAAATGTTTAACTTGTGTTAAGGTGGTGAGATTAATTTTGTTTGTGAAGTATGTAGTTTGAGGCATAGATTGTGGACCATCTTAGCACTTGCTTAGGAGATTGTATAAAACTACCTAAAAACTACAATCATAGGTTATTAAGTTTACTTCTAAAATGCCTTATTATATATAAATTTGGAAAGGATTGATAAAATACACCCAACATTCACAAAAGTTGAACGGAAAAGGTAGCAGCAACGCAAAACAATACACAAACACAGAAAATACAATATTTCAGGGTAAACCCTTTGTCAAGTTAAAAGAAGGGGGTGGCTGAGCTCGCGTATTCCTGCGGTAAACACAACAACTCATAGAATGAAATTGACCGACGGAGGTGGTGTGGGGAGCAACGATAATATGACCACAGGTATTAAGGAGACCACACCATGGTTCAGGTTGGAAAAAATAGATTATGATCGATTATGTTTTTCATCATATTTCGATAGATAAAGGTATTCTTTAAGTATCCCAAAAAGGATTTTGCAGAAATTTTTTTTTCGGGCATTTAAATAGCATTTTCCTAGCACGTGCATTTCTGTGCCACGCCCACATTTCTGCATATATTTTAGACCGTTATAATCCCTATATTGCACAGTAGGGATTTTTTTTCTGACTCCTGAGTGTGCTGGCTATCTTTGGAGGGCAACGGTCAGTATTCTCTTGTTTCTGCTATTTTTAAACAACACAGCTTGAAACAAGCTGTTAGTTTTGTTTGAGTGCGTATGCGAGCAGTTGTTCTCTTTAAAGCCAATTTCCCGCAAACTAAAATTTTCAGTACATATGCCCCATTATATCAGAAACTATCATAGATAAATGAATTAAATTTTCAGAGAGACTGCATAACATAAAAAGCCACCTCTGGTACTACATTCATTAATATTACCCCATTAGGAAGTTCAGAAAAAACTTAATATTTTTGTTAATAAATTTAAAAAAGTATTTCTTATAAACTATCACATGGATAAAGTAGATTTTAGTACAGTTGAATCTATTAACTTCATGTAAGATACAGTAAAAATATTAAGGTCCTGCATCAAATAGTTTTTTTCAGAAATGGGTCAAATACTTGCCTAAATTAACATGGGTTAGATAGGCAGGGCGTGGTCCCCTTAATCACAAGAAGATTAAAATGGTAAATAATAATTTAAAAAATAAAAAATAATAATAAAAAATAAATAAAATTGTAAATAATAATAATAAAAATTCAAATAATTTTGAGATAAGGTCTGTAAATATATATGAATCTATTGTGCTGGCCAGTGATGGGTTTACAGGGTGAGGATGGAAGATGATATTGGAAATTAAGGCTTGGGGGATGTCTAGTCTGCAGGATGTGTTAATATACCAATTCCCACCTACAGAGTTCAGACTGGGAGTACTCTAATGGCTCTGACTGTGAAACCGTTATTAAGGTTGCGGGTGTTGTGAGTACTGGCATGGTGAGCAACAGGGAGGTCTATGTTTTGGAAGGAAACTGTTTGTCTGTGACCATAATGAATTTGAGGTAAGGCCAATGTAGAAGCTTTGACAGTGGAGGGAGATGAGCTGGTATATGAGATGGGTTGTTGTGCAAGTGGCATGAACTATGATTGTGTAGGTTTCACCAGTACTAGGGTTGCAATAGGTAGTGTGGTAGGTGAATGCATACTGCACGTTTTGCAACGGGGTCTCTTACAAGGGAAGGATCCAAATAGTGGTTAAACAAAATCCAACAACCTTAAGCATCCTTGGGAATTGCAGTTTTAAAAACTGATTAATATTTGTCTAAATGAAGACTTTATTAATATTTAGCATGAAATTATTATTAATATTTTCTCTTTGCCATTCATCTAACACAATTATTCTACTTTGCTCTAAAGATGTAATTATTCATACTTTGTACTTCCCTCTTTTTTAATGTTCATTCTCTGATTCTCTAAATTCCTCTTAACTTTTGATCATCAACTCTTGTAATACATCTTGATTTTTTGGAGCAGATATAATTGTTCAAACCAACAACATCTCATATTTAACTGGTTGACTAATAACAAACCATCAAACCATCTGCATTCAGCCTCACAGTTAATATATTTACATTATAACCAATCAGGTGCTTTTAGAATGAATAAACACAGGCAGACAGTGTATACCTAAAATTAGACTTTGTTTTAGGTACGATATCTATTCCATCAACTACAGTAACCTCTTTAATTGTAGATAGCCATCAAATTACTGCCAGGGCCATAGCCTCATGTGAACTCCGCAGTTATGGACTGGCATATTGGCATATCATAGGCACCAGACAACCACCTGGTCCTAGTCACTAGACATCCCTTTTTCTTCCTATTCTTTGGTCAACTTACAACTTCAATTAAACTCATCTACTGTAATAAAAGCTGTTGGGATCAGTAGATATGTGATATCACTAGGGACTGATGTCCAGCAATGTGGGATCCCGCATCATTTTGCAGTCTGCCGAATCCCACACAAAATAAAGCAGATCTGCAATCCATAAAAAGGAGCAAAAACGTGTTTCAGTCTGCATAACCGTTCCTATCAGTGGTTACTTTCCAGCTGGACTCGGTCTCTACTGGCTGTATTGCCTCGTTTGCATGTACCCTTCAAGTTCACATTTGCCTCGTGGAAACAAATGAGTGCTAGTGTTATCTTTCTTGATTTGTGAGTAAATAAATTCAATTCTGCATTTTTATAAGAACTACCATTTGTTTTGTTGCATGCATTACTATAATTTGGGTATGGCTTCCTATTACAAAATTAACTTCCAGATCACACACACACACACACACACACACACACACACACACACACAGATAGAACTGGAACTGTTTCTGTGAAGGAAGTAGAGGTAATACAAAAAGAAGGTTAAAACTATTAACAGCTGTTTCAAAAAGAAAAAATCTATGGAATAAATACTTGGAAAAAATATTTTTACCATAAATTGTTTCTATGCTTCATTAAATTTGAGATATCTGTTTTTAAAAAGTGGATTTCAATTTTCTAATTCTGCTAATATTATAAGAACTATAGTTACAAAATTTTCAAATGCTGTAAAAGTTGATATGATTCTTCAGTTTGAATATCTCGAGAAACAATGACAAAGATTTTTGTTGAGTTTTGATGAGTGGATGTCCGAAAAAATCACCAATATTTGAAAATTTAAACACATTTTAATCCTGGCTTGTTTAGAATAATCAGTTTGTGCAGTTTAGTCGAAGAACAGCTGACAAGCTTTGGTCTCAACCTCTAAACTTACGTTATTGGCTTAAAAGTGGGTAGAATAAGTGTCATGGCAAAAGGTGCTGAACATCTGCCTTAGTACCTGCAATTGTGCTTCTTCACACAGTACACAATAGGCCATTGACCTGTTATATAAAAAAAAATCCTATTGAAGGAGAAGTTGAATGCACAGAAACAATTTAGACTGACAAGGACATAGGCGACAAAGAGCTGGATGGGACAAATGACGCACAAAGTGTGACCATAACTCTGGATCATTAACCTGCTGAATTGGTTCCCAGATATAATGATCTAAAAACTGTGTGGAAAGTTGTTAATCTTTTCAAAAATTCTTTTATTAATGATCATTTCAATCAAACCAATGGCTGAGGAGGCAGAAATTGCATTGTCGCCCCATGTCTATATGCAGGCCCGCCGTAAGCGGGCGTGCAACGCGTGCGCCGCACGCGGGCGGCACATCGAGGGGGGGCGGCAAAACGAGCGATCGACAGTCGCCACCCCGCGATAGTTGCCACTCCATTGTCGCCGCGACGAAATTTGCAGCGTATTATGTAAGGGGCGACCTTTTTTTTTTTTTAGCTCAACAGCTGCTTCGGGCGGCCGGCGACACTCGGAATGGCAACAATGGGGGCGGCAAATAATGTTTGAAGGGGCGGCAATCTCACAGTTTTCTGACCCGGTTCGGAAATTTCCTAAATCCACCACTGGCTAGTTAGACAGGGGGCGGCATAATCGGTATTGCACGCGGGCGCTCAAACAGCTAGCGGCGGGCCTGTCTATATGCATAATTCTTTCCAAATAAAGTGATAGTTTGAATGCTTAGTAGATAGATAGCTTATTTTTCAAACTGATGTGGTTTAGTGTAAGGCATGTAATATGATCTGAATACTTACAATATTTGATTATTTACTTAATAACTAGAATTAGATTTAAAATAAAAGTGCAAGTATATTTAATGTAGGTTAGAAATGTATAAATTAATGCTATTTTGCTTATTAAAATATTGTAAACTGTTGATTTGTATTATTTAACATTAACATTGATTTATTAATTTAGTAAATAAACATTTATTATTTAATTTGAAAACACTGCAGGATTGCAATCCTTAGATGTCACATGCCCTGTCTACATTGGGTCACTAGCAGCAGCCAGAAATGTTTCGCTTTGTGACCACAAATGTCCATGAAGAAAGATATGCATTTCGTTTAAATCTGCATGTTGCTTTCTGTTCATTCACAGTGACAATTAGAAATGAAAATTGATGCATGGAGTAGATTATTGGATTTTTGTGCTCTATTCTCTGCAGCAATTAGTTGTACCAGGTTACAAAATTACCTAAATATTCTTTAATGGAAGATGAAAATCAAGGCAGTTTGTTAAAGTGTCTTTGTTTTTTTTAATCATTGTTTCCTTACAAACTATTACAAAACAGTAAAAATTTCCGTCATTGTTAAAGGGCTTTGTGGAAGTAATTGCAAGTGCACAAAATCAAAAGGCAGAGGATAATACATTATAATGAGAAGCAGATACAAGGTGTTCATTTCCTTACTGCAAGTATACCTGAGTCATTGTGTATTCTGTATATGTCCTGATGCCTGAAGTTTGGATTTTATTATGTAAGAAGGTTATTCTGCTATACAATCTTAAACCAAAAAGTTCTATCATATTTAAATAAAAAAATTGATGGAGCTTTGTTTTAATAAAGTCAGTTGGTGAATGGTCAACTTAAATAAATCCACCAAATCCACTTATTTTATGGATAAAAGCTGCTTTATGAGGTGGCCATTGGCAAGAAGTTTAAAAGTTTGTCAGTAACCACAAATGCTGTCTTTGCAACAGGTACCCCCATTTTGATTATATTTATGAATTTGTATTTTTAATATATTTTTTTTACTTTATTTCATTCATTTACTTTTCACTTATTTTTGGCCGATGAAAATACTCCCCTCCGCCCCATTGTATTGTGTTGGTATTTTTTGTCACTGCGTCAGTAAGTGATAGGTCTACTTTAATTTCTCTTTTGATATTAGTATCATCACATAACACTACTGCAATTTCCATAAGTTTTTGACATCATTTACGTTTTTACATGGGAAACTGTAGACATGGACATCTCAAAAATATAAGGCTTATAGCACGCTATCTATTTATTTCTATTTACAGGATGTGTCTTGACTTCAAGCATATAACCAGTACTTGTGTCCATTTTGCTTATGAAAGTGTTTTTATTTTTTTGGTCATTAATGAAGATACAAGAAAATTAACTAATCTATTTTTGTTTTTATTATTTTTCTATAGGTGTGCACTCTAGCAGAATTTCTTCTTGATGCTGTTTCCTTAGAAGCATATGTGGATACGCCCAGTGAACATTTACCAGGATTGTTTCTTAATGTAATAAGCAAGCTTACACAGTACTGTGATACACTTTTCCCCCAAGATGTAGCACAATCACTTCAGCTTTGTGCAAAAATTCTGTCCCGAGTGCAACCATCAGTGCTAGCTGCTTGCACAATAAACACAAAATCAGTGGATAAAGAAGATGCTAATGTTAACCATTTACCTCTTCAAATAGAGCAGAGCAAATCCTTTCCCGACATCACAGATAAAACTAAAAATTTAAAACAGAAATCTCCTGGTACAAAGGGATTTGGAAAGAACAAGAAATCTAAATTTCGTCTTAGGCATACCACCAATAAAAACAACAATTTCCACAGTGAGAGTGTCCCTGTTTTGGTAAGAGTGAGTTCACCCCAAGAAAACATAAATGAACAAAATATGATGGACGATATTGTCTGTAATGAACAACCCAGCAGTGAGCATTTGAATGTGAGTGCCTGTAGCTCTGGCAGATTGAGTCCCAACTTGTCATCTGAAAGTGCTTTACAGCTCACAGATACTGAAATCAGTTGGATAGGAAGCGAAGCAGATGTTAGTAGTCAGTCAGTTTCAGAAGAAGCCTCAGAATCTTATTTGATACCATCAAAGCAACAGTCATTACTTGAACAGTGTTTGAAACAATATAAGATTTTCTATGTGAATTTCATGTGTAGCAAAAGAATAACAGTGTGTGACATTGAAACTTTATTCAATCAGCTTGTGGTACGTCCTCAGCAAACTGATGATGAAAGAACTGAAAAAATTGTATTGTATTCTTAAAAGGTGCTTGGAAGATGGAGACCATGTTTGTCACTTTTGTGAAGGAATTAATGAAGCAGATAAGTGGAAATTATGGCAGTTACCAAAGACTATACAAAATTCAGAAGAAAGAAATTTCTTTACCGTTAAGGATAAGGAATGGGAATATCCTGTAAAAATGTCATGTAATTTGCTTGTAGAGCTGTCTACATTTCCTACATATTGTCTTCCGGAGTCTTCTTCAGTCGAAGAAAATACAGGTGAATTGGTTGTTACTGGCACTGAAGTATTATTTCTGATTTATGTTTATTTTCTGTTTAATGTATCATGTATTTTGCTAGAAACAAATCCTGCAATGATTGCATGAAATGTTCTTTATCCTTTCATATGTTTATTCAGATTTTATGTGAAAACAACTTTAATTATGATGGAGTGACAATATCTCTAAACACCTATTATCCAAAATCTTATTTTTTATTTTCATTTCTCGAAGTGAAATTTGACATCCATCCATTTCTTCTCTTTAAAAATTTTAATTTTAAATTCTTTAAGTGCTTTTTTATAAAATGTTCATCCCTTCACTTAAAAATTTATTCCAATCCCTGAATCCCTCACATATAACAAGAAAATTTGCCCACTTCCTGATGCCTGAAATCAAGTGCGAGCTTTCAGTCATGGTGAACATTGCCATTCCGTGCGCTGCTCCTAATGGGAGACTTGACACTAAATATGAAACCATGAAACCTTAATTTACACTGATAGAGTAAGTTGTAAGAATAGCGAAAACTAACTTCATTTGTTGAATAGGAGTTAAAAACATACTATTTTCAATAAAATAAAAATGCAAAAAGACAGCTGTTAGTCACGTGATACGAAACACCTATTGGAGAGCATGACGTCGCTTATCAGCTCCCCTTTTATTTACGTTTGTTGACGATCTTTCAATCGCTTATTTAAGATTTTTAACGTTTCAGTGCTGGTTGTAAAACAATTGCTCTACTTATATACTCGAAATGGAAGTTGGTTTTATCAAGGCAAATAGCTCCAATTTGCCCAGAAATGATGTGATGATGCTGGGAATGTTTTTACCATCAAACAGCAATTTCTGCTCAGCAGAATTCTGGGGGGGGGGGGGGGGGAGGGGAGGCTTTAGGGCGTGGCAACATCGAGGTTATTAGTGCAAACGTCCAAGTAAGTATATCTATTACATTATACATAATACGATATACGATAAAATGTTAGAATATAAGGTATTTTAGAAGCGTGTGGGTTAGTGGAGCGTTTTACTTAATACAAATCTGTAATTTGTGATTTTAATCAACGGGTCCTCATTTTGAGTAATTTCGAATATTTCATTGTAGTATCTTTTAAAATGTGTTTAATATGACTGTTGCTTCGCAGAAGCATGTATAGTTGTTAATCGTTAATGTAATTTCTATTTAAAATATCCTTGAGTGATTTCTTCAACTATTTTTTGCCACACTGGGTTAGTTAAAGTTAAAAATCTGTTTACATCCATTCAGTGCTATTTTTCTAGCACTAATGTTGTGAATATAAAGCTTTTTCTGTATTAGAGGTTATACAAGGTGTTGTATAGCTAGAAATCTATTTTGATCATATTTTCTAAGAAAGTCTCAAACTATCGTCCTATTCTGGTTGAAATATTTTTCAGTATTCGTTGAAGTGAAGATTCTGTGATAACCATAGCTTGGCAATTGGCGATAGATTCTTAAGTAACTCGACAAGACAAATCAAAAGTAAGGAATAAAAAAATTTTAATATCTCGCTTAGTTCTCGAAATATACTGTCTCAAATGTGAGGTGGTTATGTCGAAATGTGGCTTTGACCAGAAGAAAAATTTCACCAGCCAAATTCCATGCTGGATTCCTCTGTAAGTCTACAAAACAAATAAAAAGTAAATAATATATTTTTTTGATATCTTGTTTAATTTACGAGAGATCGTATTTCCAAATTAAGATAGTTAGGTTGAATGCATCCTGAAAAAAAAAGCCACAAGGAACTACATGGTGGATGTGCACAATAGGTGTTTTATTATTTTCCTAGTCATTGTAATTAGGTTGAAAAATATCATGGACCAGAAGAATAACGTCACAAAAGGACAACGAACTATAGCTATAATTGATTTTTGATATTCGATAAGTATCTCGAATTTCCACACATTGACAACAAATGGTGTTTTAACGTCTGAAGTTGTAATTTATTTGTCGATAAGATTTTAAGTTTTAAATCAAAGTAGACTTCACAAAAATAGATTGTATACTTTGTAGGCAAAAATGCCAAGTTGCATTGTGCAGGCCTTTTCCACTTTTTTGTCATATTTTACTTGTGTGGAAATAAAAAAAGAAATTGTTTGGTGGGTTAAATGTTGTGTTTACACACTGAGGCATTACACACCCCTTGAACTCGTTTTTTTTTTTTTTTTTTTATCCACAAAAGAATCAAATTTCCCTTTTGTTTACACTGACACAAGCAGAGATGAGATATCACAAGGGACGCCATGACAGCTGTGAGCGTTTTGGTGCCAGTAATAATAATAATAGTTGATAAAATTGTGATGGAGCAACTGCTCCGGTGGCAATCTCCCCCCCCGCAGGGGCCTGGTACGCAAGTGCCAGGTACGGGTTTGGCGAACCCGCGGTGCCCGAGCTGGAAACTTGTGAGCGCCGCAAGTTTCCCACACCATAAACTCCTACCATGCTTCAACGACCACCGTAGGGCGTGGCGGTGGAACGTTGTGTGCCTAGGAGAACGGGGATCTTGGCTTCATCGCCCGGATCGCGAGGATGGTAGAAACCTCTATAAAAAACCCCTCAACCTCAAGGTCAGCCACGTGCCGAGGAGGTGAATGGGTGGAGAGGAAATTCACTCGCTAACGTGCAACCTCAGGGGCACCTGCGCACCCCTGTTGTAAGAGCATTTCTTTTTATTTTGGATTTACTCGTGGGATCAAAATTCAACCTCACAAATCCAAAAACCCCAAAACCTGCGGTACGGGTGTGTCGCAGGAAAATAAAAATACACCCAGTACCAAGAAGCGGGCCAGGGTTGATAGCCCACCCGCTTCGGAGAGTCAAAGTAACAGGAAAGTGTGTTCAATACCTAACGCTTTCATCATAATGCAGAGGGTAGAGGGGACATTTGAAAAGGTGTCCCCTTTTTACATCAATAAAGGCTTAGAAGGTTTGGTTGGAACCTTGAAATCAATTAAAAAGCTGAGGAACGGGACGCTGCTGCTGGAAACAACCACCAGTAGGCAGGCTTCCCAGCTCCTTAATTGCGAGAAGCTCGGGGAGTTCGCAGTCAGTTGCGAACTCCACAGAACCCTAAATTGTAGCAAAGGCGTTGTCACCTGCCGGGACATAATGGATTTAGGGACTGAGGAACTGGTTAAGGAGTGGGAAGATCAGCAAGTGGTCGAGGTGCGTCAGATTCAACGGAGGGTAAATGGCAGTCTTGAAAAGACTGCCACCTTCGTCCTGACCTTTGACACTCCAGTGTTGCCCAAGTGTATAAAAGCGGGATACATGAATCTGAACGTCCGTCCGTATGTTCCGTACCCAATGCGCTGCTTCCAGTGCCAGAGGTTCGGACATACGACGGAGTCATGCAAGGGCAACCCCACCTGTGGTAGATGCGGCAAGGGGGCACATGAGCCTGGTGCCAGTTGCACGCTCCCACAGGTGTGCGTCAACTGCTCTGGGTCGCACCCTGCCTGGAGTAGGGAGTGTCAAGTGTATCTTGAAGAGCGCAAGATACAGGAGTTGAAGACCAAAGAGCGGATACCTTATATAGAGGCAAAGAAGAAGGCGAAAGCGCTCGCCGCTCCAATATTTGGAACAAGCTTTGCCAAGACGGTCTCGACTCCCGTCAGGAAAGAAAGTGTTGCTACGCAGACATCCTTTGCAGACATGGGCACAAGCACTACGTGCTCATGTCAGTACAAGTGTGGTGCAAAATCCACGAAGGTCATAACACCCAAGACCGCGGATGTCGCTAGCAACACATCTGCAACCTCGACCAGTCCAGCAGCAGAAACAAAGTCTCCACCAGCAATCAGATTAACGGCACCTCCTATTCCACCACGAGCTATAGAAATGGTAGCGATACCATTAGCTACCGGTGGAAATAGAGGTGACCAAAAGATCCGAGGTATAAAGTTTAGACAGACTGATCCGACCCAGTTTGTTAAGTCCCCCTCTTCTTCTCCTCCCAGACTGCCCATCAGCAGGGAGAGTAAGGGGAAGAGGCAGAGGAAGAAGAAAAAAAAAGGATGGGGAGGATTTTGAGGAGTCCTCTGGGTCGGAGATGTCTGTCTCCGCCTCCGGACAAGAAGACACGGAAATGCTGTTGGACGAGTCTGGTCCCGTTCCTCAGCAGGAAGTGGCCGAAGACCCACCCGAACCGGGGCGGGTGAGGTTAAATAGGTAAGGATGGCTCCCATACTTCAGTGGAACATCAATGGATTTACAGCTCACAAAGAAGAGTTACACCTCTTAGCACTGTCTGATCCTTTGTGTCTCTGTCTACAAGAGACACATTTCAGACCATCACACCAACCTGTGCTAAGAGGATATGACGTGTACCGTAAGGACGATACCGAGGGTGATCGAGCGAAGGGTGGAGTGGCAGTGTTTGTCCGAAACACTGTCCACTCCGAACCTGTAGCTCTCACCTCTGATTTACAAGCAGTGGCAGTGAGGATTTATGGTCCCACTCAACTCACAGTATGCTCTATTTATCTACCACCTAACACGCCCATCAGTTATGACGACATGTCTAACATCATGAGGCAGCTTACTCGGCCATTCCTCCTTTTAGGAGATTTCAACGCACATAGTGCGCTGTGGGGCTCAAACGCCGATTGCCCCCGAGGCCGAATGGTTGGTAGATTAATAGAGCATGAGGAAATATGTGTCCTCAACACTGGTGCAATGACACATTTTACCACTGCATCCGGATCGTCCTCTGCCATTGACCTTTCATTGTGCTCCCCCTCAATCGCGGACTCCGTGCATTGGGAGGTGGATCGTGACCTTCATGGAAGCGACCACTTCCCAATATGGATGCACGTAGAGTTTGAGCGTGGAGGAGGGAATAACCGACGCAAATGGAACGTCAGCAAAGCCAACTGGGAACTCTACCGCCGCTCCCTTACTCTAAAGGAGTATGACAGTCTTTACGAGAAGGTGAACCACCTTACACAGGCGATTCACCAGGCAGCTGACGTTTCCATGCCGAATTGCTCCGGAACGCTGCGAAGGACGCTGGTCCCCTGGTGGAACGACGATTGTCGTTCCGCCATTCAGGGTCGTTGTGGCGTTTCAGGTTGTGCCCAACATCCGACAACCTGGCAGCGTTCCGTATAGCCAGAGCTAAGGCGCGTCGTGTTATTAAGGAGAGCAAGAAAAGGTCATGGCAGAACTTTGTGAGCACTATAAATCGTTCCACACCTTCGTCGAAAGCATGGGAGTCTATCCGCCGTATATCTGGAAGGTACTCCCGCCCTCCAGTAACTGGTTTACTGGATCGCGGACGTATATTCACCGATGAACGAAGCATAGTGCAGCTGATGGCGGAGAACTTCGCCGCTATCACTTCCTCCGCCAACTTTGACCCTTGGTTCCAGCAACGCAAGATTGCTGCCGAGAGGAGCGCGCTGTGCTTCGATTCGTCCAATACAGAGGCCTACAATTGCCCATTTACATTTTGGGAGATGGAGTCAGCGTTAAACAGCGCTAACGACACTGCTCCAGGGCCTGATTTGATCCAGTACCAGATGCTGAGGCATCTAAGTAAAGATGCTAAGGAGTACCTTCTGGATATTTTTAACGATATATGGACCGGAGGACACTTCCCCGACTCGTGGAAAGAAGCAACATTAATTTCGATTTTAAAACCTGGCAAAGACAAATTGTTGCCAGGTAGTTATCGTAGTATTGCCTTGACTAGCTGCGTGGGGAAGACACTGGAGAGGATGGTCAATCGCCGCCTCGTCTGGTGTCTTGAATCCCGTAATCTACTTAGCCGCTTTCAGTGTGGATTCAGGAAGTTCCGTTCCACCTTGGACAACCTGATCCTCCTGGAGGCGGCAATTCAGGATGCGTTCATCCGCAGCCAACACCTTGTGGGTGTTTTTTTCGATCTTGAAAAGGCCTACGATACTACCTGGCGGCATGTTATTTTAAAACAGCTACATGAATGGGGTTTTAGGGGTAACCTTCCCCGTTTTTTAAAATCATTTTTAACTGGACGTTGCTTCCGGTACCGAGTCGGTGGTGAAGTGTCTGATCTTTTTATCCAGGAAAACGGTGTCCCTCAGGGTTCAGTTTTAAGCGTTACTCTTTTTGCCATTGCCATTAATAGCATTGCAGCCATTATATGGAGACCCCTGCGGTGCTCCTTATATGTGGACGACTTTTTAATTTTTATTGCATCGTCCAGCCTGAGAAGCGATGAGCGGCAGCTGCAACTCGCGCTGAACAGGTTGGATGAATGGTCAGTGCACACCGGTTTTCGTTTCTCTACTGAGAAAACCCGGTGTGTACTTTTTACTCGTAGCAGAAGTCTTTTAGCAGAACCCCACCTTACCCTGAGGAACACCGTTTTACATTTTACTGATACTGTTCGTTTTCTGGGCCTCATTTTAGACGCTAGGCTCAGCTGGCTTCCACATCTTAAAGATGTAAAAGCCAGAGCCTTGGAAGCTTTAAACGTTTTAAAATGTCTTTGTGGTAGGTCGTGGGGCGCTGACCGCTCCTGCCTGCTACAATTTTATCGAGCCTTTGTACGGTCGCGTTTGGAATACGAGTGCATTGTATACGGTTCGGCACGGGACAGCTATCTTCGGATATTGGATAGTGTCCATCATGCAGGAATTCGGCTCGCCACGGGTGCCTATCGCACTAGCCCAATCCCCAGCATTAGTGCTGAGTCTGGCGAGCCGCCGCTTTCCATCCGGCGGCATCTCCTCATGGTGCGACACTATGTACATATTGCCACAACTCCTCATAGTCCCGTGCATGACGTTGTGATGACACCTAACTTCGAACGGATATATGCTAATCGCCGTAGGGCGACCAAACCGTTCAGCCACTGTACAAAGGCCATATTAGAAGAGTATGGGTTTGAATTACCCTCCTTTTATCACCAGGGTTGGAGTAAATCTCCCCCCTGGCTTTTAAAGAGGCCCAGAATGATTTTTGAAATGTCTAGGTTCAACAAGCAGTCAACTGCTGCCAGTGTTTTTACCAGAATTTTTAGCGACATTTTAAACAAGTATCAGGATTTTACCCCGGTGTATACGGATGGGTCTAAGCAGGCTAACGGAGTAGGCTGCTCCGTAGTGTTCCCTCGAGCGACATATAACTTCAAACTTAATAGCTGTTGCAGCGTATACACTGCAGAGTGTTACGCTATGTTAAAGTCGCTCCAGCATATGAAAGTAAGTCGCAGCATGAAGTACACCATATGCTGTGATTCCCTCAGCTATATCCAGGCCATTGGAAGCATGTACCCAGCAGATCGTCTTGTCCAGGACATACAGGACACCCTCCGATCCCTCCAATCTTCTGGAAAGGAGGTCATATTCTGCTGGGTACCTGGACATGTGGGAATCAGGGGGAACGAGGCAGCTGATGAAGCTGCCAAGTTAGCCTGCAACAAGGTCAGAATTGACTTTGATCCGGTCCCAAAGTCTGACCTTGCCTCGACGGTGAAAAGATTTGTTTCCGACATCTGGCAGAGGCAGTGGTTGGAGGTAGAGCATAATAAGCTCCAGCTGGTCAAACCGACCGTTCAGCCATGGAGCAGCTCCTTCCAGCGGGCGAGGAGGGATGAGGTTCTCCTTACTCGCCTCCATATAGGGCACTGTCCTCTGACGCACAACTTTCTTCTCCGCCGGGAGGACCCTCCGGAATGTGATGCTTGTGGCGTACCTCTGACGGTGCGCCACATTTTAGTTGATTGTTCTTTGTTTTTAGACTTAAGGGCAGACGTTGGCCTGGCGAACGATCTGGCCCTTATTTTAAACAATGAGACCAGCAATGTGGCGAGTGTTTTAAAATTTTGCGTATTGGCCGGTCTTGTGCCTAAAGTTTTAGGTAGATCGGCCTAGTTTTAAGATGGACGGGTGGCCTCTTTACAGCCACCCACCCATATGCATTGTTTTTAATTTTTATATTTTTAAATTCCTTTTCGCTGGCCACTATACAGCCGGAGATGTAGTGTTTTTAATTATTTTGGGACCCTGTATGGCCCCTTTACAGCCATTCAGGTGGTGCACGGTCTTGTGTTCTGGTGGCCCTTTTTCTAAGCCACGTTTTATATTTGTGAATTATTTTATTTGGTGTCTGTATGGTCGACCCCTTTACAGTCGACCATGCAGACAGTATTTTAGTACTTTGAGCCACAGTTTAGGCTGGTAATTGTTAGGGCGCTAATGACACCGCCGTCGACGCGCCCTAAAACAACAACAACAACAACAACAGCAATCTCCCTACACCCCCTCCCTTTCCCCTTCCAACCTACTTTTGCCCTCAGCTAATGTTTACTTTAAATTCTTTCAGTGTTTCTGGTAAGTTACTCATCAATTCTCTTGGCAATTTATTCCAGTCCCTCACTCCCTTTCCTATGAAAGAAAATTTCCCACACTCTTATGCCTGAAATCAAGTGCCAGCTTGTGGTCATGGTCAACCTTACCCTTCCAAGCACCTCTCTTTTTTGTAACTGCTTTACGTCTCTTTTTGACATAGAGGTCTTTAGAGACGGGAAACGATGGGGGCAAGGATGGGAGCAAGGAATGGGTAGGAATTCGGCCATGGCCTTTTGAAGGAAGCATCCCGGCATTTGCCTGGAGTGATTTGGGGAAACCATGGAAAACCCAAATCTGGATGCCCGGACGGGGATTCGAACCGCCGTCCTCCCGAATGCGAGGCGAGAATGCTAACCATTACACCGCCCCACTCGGTGCACCTCTCTTAATTTTCCCACCAATATCTTTCCATGCTTCATCACCAGAATGGGCTTTGTCCACTCCCATGACCCCCTTCACCCTCCTTCTATCCTCTAATGAATCCCACTCCAGCTCCTTTATCATATTAGTTACTGATTGTGTTCTGCAGTAATTTCCAAAGACAAACCTGGTAGCCCTTCTCTGCACCCCCTCCAACTCCTGTATTTGATACCCAAAATGTGGATCAAAAACTACACCACCATGTTCCAATGTTTTGTATCCCATTTCCCATACTTCTCTAGATCATCCCCTCATCACTATTTCCAACAGGTGAAAGAGTTTGAATCCTTTCCCTACCACCTGTCCAAAGTGTCCTGCCCAGTTAAGTTTGCTGTCAAATGTAATGACAAGGTATTTACATTTTGAGCTCCTTCCCCACTTTATAATCTTAATCAACCTTTAGCTTTTTATCCGTGTACTTAATAAGCTGACTCTTCTTTACATTTATCTTCATCCCATGTTGACTCACCCAGCTAGTTATCCTATCTACATCACCCTGCAGCCGTTTACAGTCATCTATTGTTTTGATTCTTTTATATAACATTATGTAATCTGCAAACAATCTAACTTCTGACAGTAAACCATTAACACAATCATTCATTAGAATAACGAATAACAATGGTCACAATACTCTACCCTGTGGGACTCCTATGTTCACTTCTACTTCTTTTGATATTGCATTTCCTACCCTAACTTTTTGCTTTCTACCTTTTAGGAATTTTTCCACCCAGCAAAATTACCTTTTTATCAGCTCCAATAGTTTTTACCTTATTTAGCACCAGTTTATGGCTCACTTTGTCAAAGGCCTTTGAAAGATCTAGTGCCACACTATCAACTTGATCTCCCCTGTCCATTTCATTAGAAATATCATGCATGTATACTACTAACTGAGATTCACTCGAATATCATTGTCTAAAGCCATGTTGTCGACTTGAAAACCATTTACTTTCCTGACAGACACCTCAAATATGGTTGCATATTAATTTCTCTATTAATTTACCTACCACTAATGTCAAACTGATTGGCCTATAGTTTTCATCCCTGTTTGTCACACCTCCTTTATGGACCGATACTACTATCACACTTTTCCAGTCATCTAGTAAACAACAAGTATCCAGACTCAATTTAAATAATGTTTCAAGGTAAGGTACAATGTCCCATCTTACTATCTTTAAGACATCTGTAGTAATATTATCAACACCAGCCCCTTTACGCTTTTTTAGATTCTTTAGTTCCTTCATGATATCTTCATATTTAATTTCAAATTTTCTAATCTGCTCCCCTCCAACTGTGTGGATAGGCTCATTTCCAGATGTAACCCTGGAATTATTGTCGATAATGGACTAAGCCAGTTATCCAATGACTCTTCCTTTTTTAAATCTTCCGTTACTTCTTCTCCATATTTAACTACATTGAACATTTTTCCGGCCTGCGAAATTCATCACACTTTTACAAAATATTTTTTATACTCCATTTTTAGTGTTTTATATTTCTTTACAATGTGCGTTTAGTATCATTATTATTATATTATCTATGTTTACATGTAAGAATAATAGTAAACACAATAATAACTAATGTTTTAATTTTTCACTCCAAAAAAAATGTCTCTAGTGGGGATATTTAATTTTATATGCGGCCCGCAGAGTTATGATGCACGTCCAAAGTGGCCCGCAAGATCATTTGGGTTGGCCAACCCCTGTCCTACAGGGTACAGGGGACCTACAGTTTAACGTCGAATCCGAACCATGGAAGCGTTCTGGTGTTCTTCAAATTACACATCAAGCTGTGCCAGAGGTGAAGGTCGTGTTAAGTTCCTATGAAAATCCCCGAGAAGACAGGGATTCGAACCAGGGACCTTTTTATCTCCAGTCAGATGCTTTAACCACTGAGCCACCAGACCACTTTGTCTCCACTGAACTTGTGCCATTCTTTCATTTAATAAAATTAACCCTGAAGTATCTTTTCAGTTCCAAGATTTGTGCCTTTTTATAATTTTATCTATTTCCCCCCCTTCAATTCTGGCCACTGGTTTACTGGATCCCCTTATATCAATCAGAACTGCATTATGATCACTTATTCATTCGGTTACTTGAAACCCGATTATGTTATTACCCAGCTTTATTAGAAAAATATCCAACATGTTTTGTTCCGTTGTTTTCTGCTCAAACACCTGTGTAAAGCCTCCTCCCCTTACTAAGGTATTTACAAATCTCTGTTCCTTAGTATTATTAATCTTATTTCCTACCCGGTCTACACCTGGTAGGTTCAAATCCCTACCAATGATGACCATTCTATGCTCACTTCTGAACTCTGTATATAAATTTAGTTTCTCCCCAGGAGCCTCATCTTTATCATTCATTTTTCCATTATGGTAAGTGGCCAACACCCTGACTTTTTCTTTTTTATTTCTCTAGAAGTCTGCCCCAAGTAACTAATGGTCATGATCAACTAATGGTCATGATGAACTGTTATAGTCTTTTCTAACCAGTATGAATACCCCTCCTCCAGTTGCTCCTCTATCTCTGTGGCACATTCTGTAACCATCAGGAAAAACCTCATTGTCTAGTACTCCTTCTTTTAACCAGGACTCTGCCCCTATAACTACTTGAGGTTCATGTGTCTCAATTAGGTTTCCAAATTCTATGACTTTATTCATTATACTTCTACAGTTTACCAGTAACACTCTTATCACTGGCTTTGTGATATTTTCAGCACTAACATTTGCCTTCCCAGATCTGCTCCCCCTCCCCCCCCCCTCCCTGTTTTTTTTTTTTGGAAAGCTTCTTTTATTTCTTCAGCATTAGTGATTTTTCTAACTATGGATCTATTCTCAGTATTCCTATGATTTCCTATTTTTACCCCCTCACCAGCAGCCATTAATCTAAAAATGATACAGTCCCAACCCTGTCACCATTGGAAGTGGGTTCCGTCACAGCCCTAGCCAACAACTCAGAAAGTATTCCCTTGCCCTTCCTATTTATGCATAGGCCATGTCTAGTGAAACCCCACCTAACAATGGTCTCCACTGGCACAACCCCCTTGACAGAACTAATGCTGTTCCCAAGCAGTACCTCCATCTCTCACAACATGGTTCAATTGCAACTGGTCTTGATGACTTAGGACTTGCATGAGCTCCACCCTAGTGTGCTGTGCCTCCTTGAACACTTTCTTCAGGTCACTCTCTTTGCTATAATTAGCATTTCTATCGATATTGTTCCTCGTACCTCCCACTATCACTACCCTATCCTCCTTGGTGAAACCCCTACAAAGTGAACCTATATCCTCTATTACCTGACCTAAAATTGCATTAAGTTTGAAAAAAAACTTGTGACCTGGTAACCTGAGCCCAGCTGTTCCTGCAAGAGAGGGCCTACACCTCACCCATGGCTACTACCTAGCAGCAGAACCCTTTTCTTCCTATTTTTCCTTGTATGCCACTATTCCTAAAGTCCTGCTGCACCTTATCTACTGCTACATCTGCATGAGGCTCCTCCCCCCCCCCCTCGACTCTGGTAACAGGTCAAATCTATTTTTCCCAACAATTTCTGAAGTGTCTGGCTTCTTCGTCCTATTTACCGTTTTTCCCCTATGACCTGTTATCAGCTCCCAACCATCATTATCTCCCACTTCTCCATACCCACCATCTCGATCTGCCACAATAGGCTGAGCCTCCACAGGCGAGGCCTCTACAGACAAGCGCGTTCCACCATAGGCCTCACCTCCACTGGCTTAGCTTCAAGCACTCTGACTCTTTCCAACAACACACATATCGTTTCATCTTTCTCCCTCATCCTTACATCTAACTCTCTGATCCTTTCATTCCTAATACAAAGTGGGAAAAACCATGGAAGAGCCTCATTTATTTCCCGCGTTCCCTCTCCACTGAAATCGCTCATGAAACTCCTTCTTACACCCACTGCACCAAATACCATTCTTCATGATCCTGCGACAGGCGCCACTCTTTCCAGACATGCTTTTTCCAAAGTACCTCATGTACCTTCCAAACAAATTCTAAAGTAGCAAGAAGAATACTATATTACAGATTAAAATATGGTTTTACCGCGAGTAAATTATTATTGAGTGGAGTCGCTTTTTAGACTACCAGATTTTAATTTAGGACAGTTTAACCAGACTACACACACAACACCTACTTTATTCCTGATAGCTGTAACTACACTAATATACCACTGACCTGGTATAGCACCTCTAACTGTGGTATATATGAGTTGGTCGAAAATTAATTAGACAGTTTACCTACTTAAATGCCCAAGTCTATCAGTGCATAAAAATGCAATATTTTTCATTTTGCCATTTGTTTCTTCAAGAAATTACATTTTTTGGGTTATAGTAGATGCCCAAATACAATATTGACTACTTATCAAAATTAGTCAAGTATCCCATTCTTCCACCAACATACATCAAAGCTCCATCACCAATATACAGCCTGCACATACCAACTACCCTGTCTACTCTCCTCCTGTCTTCCAGTCTAGCTCCGTTATTTACAGTTACTGACTGTTTTCTGCAGAAATTTTCACAAAAAATTTGGCTACCCTAATTTGCACCACTCCTCTGACTCCTGTATTTAGTTTACTTTGATAAACAAAATTACTTTTCCCACAATGGTCATGTACAACTTCTTAACTTTCATTGGTAATTTGCAATATTATGCAGAAACAATGTAGCAAAGTAGCATATACACTCAAATATGTGGACACGAACATTACATTATTTTTAGTTGCTTTAATGTGTGTTTGTGCAAGTTTATTGCTGTGTGTTCTGTTTTTGCCTTTTCTACTCCATCTGTGAATTTTTTTTTTCTGTACATGCATTATCATAATACTGTAGAAAAATACTGTAAATATACAAATCTTTTACAAGTGGTTCTCAAAATGTGATGACTGTTGTTGTTCATTTGTTAGAACCAGAATTTCATTAAAAATTTGTGGTAGTGGCAATGATTTGTGAAAAACATTTTCATTTGGTACTTGTATAGATTGCTGCAGATTCTATGTTACTAAATAATCTTATAGGAATTACAAAGGCTAGTGAAATGAACCACCACTTACCTTTGAACATATGTTTTTCATTGTTTTAATGTGTGTGTACAAGTTTATTGCTGTTTTTTGCCTTTTGTACTCCATCTGTGGTGTAGGAGACTGTCTCACAGAATGACTGTTGGTCAGGAACCTGGTGGGAGTAAATTCAAACAGGCAGGGAGATGGGAATTGGAGTAGCTATTACCTGAGCAATGCAAAATGTTGCAAAAAGAGCAGAATAATACATTAAAATCTTCACAACATAAATCTGAGTAAGCAAAAGTAAACAAAATAGAATCGGAAAAGGAAAAAATAATCATAAAAAAATCTAAGCAGTTAAACACCACCTCTGGTATGTGGTGGTTCAATCTAGACAGTGGAGATGCAGCCAAGTTGAGGATAGAGGGAAGTAAAGGTACTGACTGGTTATTATCTCAGATTGACACCAGGATGTTGCCTTGTGTCCAGTTTGTATTGGTAGCCAAGCTCCCACCTTCAGAGGTTGTGCTGTTATTTGGGAGAATGCTAATAGTTTGGCAATTAGGAAACAAAGGTGCTGAAAGCGGATATGTTAAACATTTGGACAGGAGAAAAACCACCACTTACCATAGAAGAGGATTCCTGTAGCATCGATACATGAAAGAACACATACACACATAGGATAAATTTTCGAGCCTATGGCCCTTCTTCAGTAGTAGTGAGATGGCTGCATGTTGGAGGCCGGCAGCCAACTGAGTAAGCCCGTCATGCAGCCATCTCAATACTAGTGAAGAAGGGCCATAGGCTTGAAAATTTATCCTATGTGTGTATGTGTTTCTTTCGTGTATCGACGCTGCAGGAATCCTCTTCTGTAGTAAGTGGTGGTTTTTCTCCTGTCCAAATGTTTAATATATATATATATATAATAACAATGAAAAAAAGACGCTAAGTAGCGGAAAGGAATCAAATTAGGATAGGATGTGGGGCGCGAACACACATAAAAGACAAAAACACAAACAATAAAGAAATTTTCGGGAAAAAAAAAAACCCTTCGTCAACAAGAGAACATTATGAGAGGTGGGTGCAGCTGGAGATTGCCTCACAGAAAGACCGCCGGTTGAGAAAATGGTGGGGGTAAATTCAAACATCGGAAAAGTAGAGGGGCAGTGAAAAAGAGCTAATACCCGAACAAAAATAAATATCCAAACTAATTTCTGGTTGGTGGGAAGATCAAAATATAATTAGAACTAAATATATATTGAAAAATAATAATATTTATGAAGTAAACATCACCTCAGGTTAGTGGTGGTTCAGTATAGGTAATGGAAAGGAGAGGAATAAAAAAAGGTTAAACATATGTGCTACTAATAATAATGACCGGGCATTATCTTAAGTTGAGACCAGGTGGCTGCCTTGTGCAAAGTTTGTACTGGTAGGCGAGTTCCCACCTCCTGAGTTCAGAGAAACTGCTGCTATTAGGGAGAACTCTGATAGCACGGACTGTGTAACAAGAGTTGAAATTATTCAAGTCGTGGGTTATGGCATGGGCAGCAACTGGGTGCTTTGGGTTCTGTGTGAACACCGTCTAACGGTGGCCGTTCATTCTTATGGAGAGTGCATTAGTGGTCAAACCTATATATGAAGCCAGGCAGTGGTTGCATGTTATCTGGTATATTACATGTGTGGTTTCACAGGTGGCGTGTCCTATGATAGGGAAGCTTTCCCCTGTGACCGGGTTGATGAAAGTGGTGGAAGCATGGTGTATGTCACACATCTTGCAGCGTGGTCTGTTACATGGGAAAGAGCCTTGGGGTTGACTATTAGGAAGAGGAAGACTGTGTTTGTGGACTAGAAGTTCGCTGAGGTTAGGAGGTCTGCTGAAACAAGTTCTAGGAGGGGCAGTGAGGATTTTAGGAAGAATGGATCTCATTTCAGGGCATGTTTGTAAGAAATCATAGCCCTGCCGGAGGATTCTGTTGATGGATTTGAGGCCTGGGTAGTACTGTGTGACCAAGACTGGATTGTGGTTGGTTTTTGCGGGTCTGGGATGATTGATTGGCTGATTCAGTTGTGATGTAGCACGTGAAAGCTGTTTGTTAACCAAAGCTGGAGGGTAGTTGCGAGATATTAATGCTTCTGAAATACTGTTTGAATAATCCATGAGAGACTGTTGGTTAGAGCATATGCGACTACCTCGAATGCCAAGACTGTAGGGGAGTGAACATTTGGTATGGTATGGGTGGCAACTGTCGAAATGGAGATACTGCTGAAGATTGGTTGGTTTTATGTGAACTGAAGAGTTGAGATAGCCATTGGATAGGGACATCCAAGAATGTGGCCTGGGTGTGGGAGTAGGACCAAGTGAGTTTCAGCATGCTAAAGTTATTGAGATGGTTCAGGAAATTTAGCAGTTCAGTTTCTCCATGCGTCCAAATCATAAATATGTCATCAATGAAACGAAGCCAAATGAGGGGTCTGAGAGGGACTTCCTCCAGAAATGTCTGTTCCAGCCGGCCCATGAACAGATTTACATAAGAGGGGGCCATGCGGGTACCCATGGCAGTTCCGCAGGTTTGGTGATAGATGTTGCCTTCGAAGGAGAAGTAGTTGTTATTAAGGATAAGGTGGGCTAATTTTATGAGGAAGGATGTCATAGGAAGGCTGTTGGGAGGGCGCTGGTCCAGAAAGTGTTCCATGGCCCTGAGGACATGCCAGTGTGGAATGTTTGTATACAAGGACGTGACGTCAATGGTAACCAGTATTGAGTCGGAAGGAAGAGGTGTGGGTAAGGTAGAAAGCCGGAAGAGAAAGTGCTGGGTGTCCTTTATATGAGAAGGGAGCTGATTAACAATGGGCTGTAGGTACTGGTCAACCAAGGCAGAGATGCGCTCAGTTGGCGATCCGTAGGCTGCAACGATAGGGCATCCTGGATTGCCAGGTTTATGGATTTTGGGCAATAGATAAAAGGTGGGTGTACGTGGATTTTGAAGAGTGAGAAGCGAAATGGATTGTGGGGTGAGACCTTGGAGAGGTCCACTAAACTGTACATATTCTTGTATTTTTTTGTTGACAGCAGGAGTTGGATCTTCCGATAGGCAGCAGTAGGTTTTGGTGTCTGATAGCTGACGAAGAGCTTCAGCCACATAGTCATTCCTGTTCATGACTACAGTCGTTGAGCCCTTGTCAGCTGGAAGGATAATGAGATCTGAATTGCTGGAGAGTTGATTTCTGGCACGGGTTTCAGCTGGGCTAAGATTATCGGTGTTTGGTAAAGATTTAAGGAAAGTGGGGGCCACCGTCAGACGGTGTTCACACAGAACCCAAAGCACCCAGTTGCTGCCCATGCCATAACCCACGACTTGAATAATTTCAACTCTTGTTACACAGTCCGTGCTATCAGAGTTCTCCCTAATAGCAGCAGTTTCTCTGAACTCAGAAGGTGGGAACTTGCCTACCAGTACAAACTTGGCACAAGGCAACCACCTGGTATCAACTTAAGATAATGCCCGGTCATTATTATTTAACCTTTTTTTTATTCCTCTCCTTTCCATTACCTATACTGAACCACCACTAACCTGAGGTGATGTTTACTTCATAAATATTATTATTTTTCAATATATATTTAGTTCTAATTATATTTTGATCTTCCCACCAACCAGAAATTAGTTTGGATATTTATTTTTGTTCGGGTATTAGCTCTTTTTCACTGCCCCTCTACTTTTCCGATGTTTGAATTTACCCCCACCATTTTCTCAACCGGCGGTCTTTCTGTGAGGCAATCTCCAGCTGCACCCACCTCTCATAATGTTCTCTTGTTGACGAAGGGTTTTTTTCCCGAAAATTTCTTTATTGTTTGTGTTTGTGTCTTTTATGTGTGTTCGCGCGCCATATATATATAAAACAATGATATAGAAAATAGTTTAAAGCAATAAAACTAAGGAAGGATAGGGAAATAAGAAACAACACTTACCACAGATGAATGCAGAGTATACTAACTGATCCATGTGATTATTTCACACAGTATCATGATAAGTATCCGTTTGGTAGTATAATAATGAGGAAATAAGTAAATGCAAATATGTATTAATGAAAGGTATTTAATTTTTAAAAGTACTAATAAATACTGTAAGTTTAACTGTAAAACATTTAAAAAGTAAATGTTTAAAAAATATTACATTTCAGTTTTTCAATCTTTTTCACTTTACAAATATTCTTTCTAAAACAATATTAGCAGTTATAATACGATCATTTTTAATTTTTCGACCGTATGTGTCTTATCACAAAAATAGATATTAATGAATTTACAGATTCGTGAAAAAGCCACATACGTGTATCCATATGAAAAAACAAGTTCTGATAAATACAATCTTGCCTTTTGAAGCATCTGACCTGATGCTATTAGCGTTAATATTTCTATTTACCATAATAATAGCATTTTTCTTTAAAAGCAATTTATGAGTTGGTAAACCAGATGATCTCAGAAATGGTTCTAGTGATTTGGATGTTATTTCATATGTAGACAACGTATTGCTTTTCAGGTTTGTAACATAATTTTACAACAAAATAAAATAAAAAGGTAGCAATTCTTGGATTTGGTATCTCGGAAACAGATCTAACTTCAGATTGTAGAAGTTTCTGGTACTGATGTTAGTTAAGCTTTTCTTTGCAAGGAACTGTGCTGTTAAAAATGCTTAAGAAGCCTTCAAGAAAAACGGTTAACTTTAATCAAACTTTACTCAAAATTTGTATATTCAACAAAAATTGAATGATGCTGAGTGAAGATTGGTCACCCAGGTGTTATCATTAATCTCTGTACACTAATTTGATCTTTGTAAAATTGAGTGTAATAAAAATAGGAGTAGGGCACTTTTCTTTTTATCACTAAATCACTGATTATTATTTTCTTGATTTGTATGAGAGTTGAAAGCGTAGTGTGGTCATTCAGTTCTGATGCAGGTTTATATGATATTGTTGTTTTAATTCATTGAACCATGGTACACTTAGCAGAAATAGGAAAACAGTGTGACAAATAGAAACTTAATTATTGTGACTGTTATCTGGTGTGCACCATGCTGTTTTGCTGCTGAAGCTTCTGGTTCCTTGATGTAATTGCTATAATTGTTTGCTATGCTAACCACAATTGCCTTATGTAGGAAAGGAACAATAGGGTAGCCGTAATAAATTTTTGATTATTAGTGAATTGTGTCTTCAGGTGTATTTTCTTTCTGCTTCAAAATCAGCATATTTTATGGTCAGAAGCTGCTATTCTCTTCCATGTTGTGGATTTCCAGAAGGTGTGCTAAAGTGATGACATGTGAAGTTGAACATTCTAACAATTTGTATTTTAAATCCATGATTCTCAGCATCATTACTTGAGATTTGTGTTCGTGTCATCAGTTGTAATGGTTCTGTAAGTTATTTCCACTTTTTAAAACAAGTAGTTTGTACCTACTTCAAACAATTGTTCTTATTTGAAAATAATGTCTTGGAGACAGATTCATGCAAGTGTTATGATAATTATGATACTACTATTATAGAGTTCTATGCTTTGTTACTAATGTGTGTGTTTTGGATACACTAAATATTTGCGTGTTTTCATTTTATTGTTTTCCGTATGTTGTATACTGAGCTTTGATAATTCTACTATGATCTGACATTTCTCAGAGGTGTATCAATGATAGATGTGAAAACAGCAATAAGCTGTTGTGGACTACCAGTTAATTTTTGGAAATATCTGAATCTCAGAATAATGGTTTCATTTAAATTTGACAGAAATTTTGGCTCATTTTTCTTTGTATTTTATAGTTGTGTACCAGATTATTTAAATTTGAAAATATTATTCTAATATTTTTGTTTTCTCTTCTTCAGCAGTTGAGTCCTGAGTGATGTGTTATTATCATCTATATATGTAAAGATGAATGTATGTATGTTTGTTTGTTTGTTTGTTCTTCATACAAATCCACAGTTTTCATCCGATCTCGATGAAACTTTGCACTATCGTTTGAAACAAGGAGAAAAATACTGTCTACTTTTGGTTGAAAAATTATCTGTATAAATAACACACGTTGTCTCATAATTTCGAAATACTACTGGACGGCGATAGACAGACACGTTGGATATGGACGTCTCTGTACTGTTTTCCCACATAGCGGTCAGGCAGCTCAGTGGTTAAAGCGCTTGCTTGCAAATGTCATGGTCACCGGTTCGAATCACCTTGGAGGCTAAGATTTTTAAAAATTGTTTTTGATTGTAAGAGTCATGCCTGGGCTGTAGGTTATTCAGATTGAATGTTAAACTGTAGATATTAGAAAGTTCGGGGTGCAATGCGAGGCAAATCGTAGGTAGTCTTGCAATGCTGCATGTGTACACTGTTTTAGGTTATATTGATTCGTCAGGGGTGATTCGCTGTCATTGTGTTTGTGGCATGCAGTAATCTATCTATCTATATATGTAAAGATGAATGTATCTATGTCTGTTTGTTTCTTTGTTTGTTCTCCATACAAATCCACAGTTTTCATCCGATCTCGATGAAACTTTGCACACTTATCCTTTGAAACAAGGAGAAAAATACTGTGTACATTTGGTTGAAAAATTATCTGTATAAATAATCCATGTTGTCTCATAATTTCGAAATACTACTGAACGGCGATAGACAGACGTATTGGATATGGAGATCTCTAATGTTTTTCTGTGTAGCGGTCATGTAGCTCAGTGGCTAAAGCGCTGGTTTACTAATGTTTGGGTCGTGGTCTCCAGTTCAAATCTCTGTGGAGGCTAAGATTTTTAAAAATTGTTTTTGATCATAAGAGTCATGCCTGGGCCGTCGGTTATTCGGATTGAATGTTAAACTATAGATATTACAAAGTTAGGGGTGCAATGTGAGGCAAATCATAGGTAGTCTTGCAATGCTGCAGGTGTACACTTTTATACGTTATAATGATCCCTCAGGGGTTGTTCGCAGTCAGTGTGTGTGTGTGTGTGTGTGTGAGCCGCAGTAATAATACTATAAATACGGAAGTAAGTCTCTGTCTTTTTGTTATGTTTTGACGACTAAATGGCTATATCGATACTGGTGGAATTTGACAATCTGTATGAAGAGCACAGGACATTTTTTCCATTATGATTAACAGTTGTAGTCACGAAATTTTGAGACCTTATTGAATGGTGACAGAAATATGTTGGAAATTGATTCTCTTCAAGAGACAGATTTGACAATAGAATGATATAGTGACAGCTTTCCTGTCATATTATGCCGACTTGGTGTTGTTTGGGACCAATCCTTCGTTACCAACAACTTTCTATATTCAATTCTGGCAAAAAAATTGTTAATCCACACGTACGAAGTCGCGGATACGAGCTAGTATATATTATTTCTATATGCATTTTTTTGTCATAAGTCATTATTTCCCTGGATATCTAACCGAAATCGATAAATGAGGCATCATTTTAAAGAGTAAGGAATCTGTTTTGATCCTATCATATTTTAAGAAGGTAATTTTTTCAAATTTGACCCCTAAAGGGCACAAATGTCAATATTTCTAAAATGCTGTTTTAGTGTCACGAGCCATTTATCTGCCTGGATACCTAACTGAAATCATTATATTAAGCATCATTCTGAAGATTGAGATCTCCACTTTGGTGATAAATATTATGACAAGAATTTTTTGAAATTCGACCCTTAAAGGTCAAAGTATCAATACTTCTACTACACATTTTTGTGTCACGAGCCATTTATCTCCATTGATATCTAATCAATATAGATAAATGAGGTATCATTTTAAAAATTAAGGTCTCTGTTGTGGTCACATCATATTTTAAGAAAGGAATTTTTCAGAATTTGACCTCTAAAGGGCAAAATTATCATTATTTTCATAACTTTTTTTTTTTTTTTTTTTTTTTTTTTACGAGCTATTTATTTGCCTTAATATGTAACCGAAATCAAGAAATGAGGTATTATTTTAAGGTTTCCGCTTTGATCAAATCATATTTTAAGAAAGGAATTTTTTGAAGTTTGACCTTTCAATGGCAAAAGTAACATTATTTCCATAATGTGTGTGTGTGTGTATTTTATTTTATTTTATTTTTATTAGTGTTTATCTCCATTGATACATAACCTAAATAGATAAATGAGTTATCATTTAAAAGCTTAAGGTTTCCACTCAGGCAACATTATAAATTATGAATGAAATTTTTCGGACAATGTTCCTTAAAGGGCAAAAGTAATAACTGTGAGTGATGCGTGTAGGAGACATCGTATTACAAACCCCCAATCTTACTATTAATTGAAATTGCAAAATTTCTGCATGTGTTATCTAGTTATTATTATTATTACTCTGTGATTTGTTAAAAGTGTGTGGCGGAAGGTGCATTGCACCTATCCTAATGTGTAACCATTTGGCTTAGGAAGGGATATACGGGATATGGCAGGAGGCACCCTTCTAGCATTCACCTGTAGCAATCTGTAAAAACCATGGAAAACCCAGATGCGGGTGGCCAGAGCAATTTATCAAGACCTCCTACTATTGTATTCTTTTTTTATGTCTCAATAAATTCTTCCTATTTCATTCCCTAATCGCTCGTGGAAAAAAATGAGTATAGGAATGAATCAGTTCTGGTCCCGATTTCATATTTTCTCGGCCATTCGTAGATATGAATGTTGCTGATAGTAATATGTGTTTGCTGTCATCCTGAAATAGGTCAGTCATGAATTTTCCAATCAGTTCCTGCTGAGAGCAATGCCTTCGATGTTCCAGATTTTCCAAACTTAACTCCTTCAATATCGTACTTATGCTTTCCTTCCAGCTATATATACCATCATGAATCGAGCGGCTGTTCTTTGGACTCTCTCCAATGCTTCCACTAATCCCTTTTGATGGAGGCCCCATACAGAACTACAATATTCTAAGTGAGGACACACCAGAGCTTCATATGGAACTGATTTAACTTCTTGTGTACACTATTTTAAATTACGATATAGAAATCGGAGCACATGATTTCCCTTCCCTATTAACTTTGGAATATGTTCCCTCCACAAAAATTATTACGAATTGTTACACCTAGGTATTTAGTGGAATCTACCATTCTAAGAACAATACCATTAATTGTGTATTCAGAGTTAAATGGTGATACCTTTTTACATACATGCATCACTTGGCATTTTTTAGTGTTTAACTCCAGTTCCTAGTCTTTGCATCACACAGTTATTTTCATAACATCAGCTTGTAACAAAGCGCAGTAGATGAATAATAACATCATCAGCAAATAGTCTTTTTTTTATACCCCTTATTACATTGCATAAATCATTAATGTATATGAGAAACTATAGAGGTCCTATCACACACCCCTGGGGAACCCCAGACCTCACTTCAGCCAGTGATGATTGCTCACCACCAAGAACTACACATTGTGTTCTGCCCTTCAGAAAGTCTGCATCCCAGTTGCATATTTATCTAGATATGCCATAACCTTGAAGTTTTCTAAGTAATCTAGTGTGGGGCACAGTATCAAAAGTTTTTTTTAAAAAAAATCTAATAGTATTAAGTCAACCTGGGATTGCTTTTCTATAATACGTCACAAGTCGTCAACTAAAAGTGCAATTTGTGTCTCGCAGCATCAGCCTTTTCTAATTCCATTTTTATTTGAGTTTAAAAGCTGCCCTTCATCCAAAAACTGCATGACATTTGAATAAATGATATGTTCTAGAATCATGCAAAAATATTGAAGTAATGAGATTGGTCTATAGTTTTGAGGATAATTAACATTCCAACATTTAAATACTAGACTTATGAAAGTGGTCTTCCACTTAGCTGGTATGTTTCCTTAATCCAAAGAGGCAATATATTTAATTAAATACGGCACAATTTTCTGTGCGTACCTAGAGTAGAATCAAGTAGGAATTCCATCTGGTCCAGGAGCCTTATTGGTTTTTACATTATTAACCAGTTTTTTTGTTCCCTCAACATAAGAAGGAGATTTTTCAAAATTTTGTCGGTATGATTTTTAAATGTCAGGATCTCCTCTATGTTTTCTTTTGTGAAAGCTTTGTTAAGACAGAGGTGGCTGAATGCGCGTGAGGTTGACGTACATACAGCTGCTTGGCTGACTTGGTCAACGCCTGGACGGGTAGGTGCCAGGTGCGGGCTCAGTTGGTTTGCGCCTGCCGTGCCATGCATTCCTCGCCACGCTGGTGATGTACTGCATCAATGATTGGCTTCCAAGCTTTGCTTAGTTGGTACCCAGAGTCCCGGTTTACAAGATTGGGCATAATGCAAATTTCAAGCTCCCGTGAAGCCCAATGCCTTTTATTGTTAAGTGGATGGCACTTTTGTCATTTGGCCACAGAGTAGGGAGAGCCTGCAAGGTTTTGTCCACCACCTGAGCAGCATCAACAAAAACATCAAGTTCGTGATGGAGGCGGAAGAAGAAGGCCGGCTACCTTTCTTATAAAAAGGAAACAAGATGGGACACTTGGACACTCTGTGTACAGAAAACCTAAGCAGACTGACTTAAGTGGGTAGTCATCACCATCCAGCACAATGAAAGACAGGTCTCACCATACTCGTGCACAGGGCGTGAGCGATATGTGATGCAGACAGCCTACTGGGGGAAGTCAATCATCTGCATCAGACCTTCAGACACAATGGGTACTCAGAACTTCAGATAAGATTGGCATTCCGGAAACTGAGGCACTGGCTTAATAACACCAAGAATGAGCCATAGTATTGCCTAGCCTTCTTGCCATACTCTGGTGCTATAACGTCGAGGATTGGTTGAGTTCTGGCAAAAAATGGGATTGAGACCACCTTCATGCTGCCACCGAAACTGGAGAATATCTTGCGCTCCCCCAAGGATGATCTTGCTCTCTGAACACCAGGTTTTTATAACATTCTTTGTGCATGCTGGAAAAGATAAATACACCAGATTGTATGGTGCGTAAACCAGCAATGTCTGGAACACACCTGACATGTATGTCTGGGGCAGAGCGAGTAATCTGCGGTGGCGGAAAACAGCTTTGAACAAGGCGACGGCTTCAACATTAACTTTGAAAACACCAAGATACTGACGCGAACCAAAAACTTCTGGAACAGGATTGTAACCGAAACAGTTGAAATTTGCATCACACCCAATCTTTTCAACCGGAACTCCGGGTAACAACTAAGCAAAGCTTGTAAGCCTATCATTGATGCAGTACGTCGCCTGCATGATGAGGAATGAATGGCACAGCGGATGTAAACCAACTGAGCCTGCACCTGGCAACTATCGGAATTACCCCCACTCCACCGCCCAGGCATCGACCGATTCAGCCAATCAGCTGCAAACACGTCTACCTTGCATGCATTCTGTCACCTCTGAGGCTATAAAGATCCCAGCGTTCCGCCACATCTGTCATTCCACCAGAACATGGCGACAGATTCTGATCGCCGAAATATTATGTGAAAACACTGTGCTCACTCAGCTAGTAACCTGAGAAAACTATATTAAATTTATTTATACTGGTCCAAATTATACCAAAATTCCTCAACATTAGAATTTAGTGTGCAAGTTTTAAAATTTTTTGCCAAGTGGTCAATCATTCCCACATCTTTTACCGTTTTGAAGCAATATACAAGATTATCTGTATCATGTTTCAATGTCAGACTAGATTTTAAAGTTACCACAACAAACTTGTGATCGCTTATACCATATTCTATTCAAACTGTATCTACAATATCCGGATTGATTATAAGAAAGAGATCCAGAATGGGCAAGGTATCTTTGCAATTCGCATTGGCTCGTCAATTATGGTATCTGTTCAAGAGAATTTTCCGTAAATGATTATAGAAAGGTTTCGGTTATTAACCTCTATGTTTCACCTGACCTGAATGTACATGTGTTTGGTGTACATTTTCTTTTACTTCCTAATTGGTTTGTGAAACTATGGTCTTCCTTCATTTTTTTAGTACCTGGATGAATGAGCTTCATCTACATCTACATCTACATATATACCCTGCAATTCACAAAATTGTGGGTGGCAGAGGGTGCTCAGCACCAAAGGTAATCTCTTTGTTGTGCATTCCAATCCCTAATGGTACGAGGGAAAAAAGAATTCATATAAGAATCATTGCGGCACCTTATTTCTCTAATCTTATCTATCCTGTCATTCCGGCTCAAATAGGTTGGTGGACGAAGTATTTCACTACACTCGTGAGTGAAAGTGGGAGTACGCATGTTTACCAATAAGTTTAAACGAATCGTGCGTCGTCTATCTACCAGAGACTTCCAGCCTAGTCTACTAATCACTTCTGTGACGCTTTCATAAGGACTGTAGCAAGCGGTCACGAATCGAGCGGCTCTTCTCTGTACTTTCTCTATAATTTCGATCAACCCCTTACGAAACGGATCCCAAATGGCACAACAATAGTCCAAATGTGGACGCACAAGAGATTTGTACGCTATCTCCTTTGTTTGTTCATTACAATTTTTCAATATTCGACCTATGAATCGCAGCCTAGAATTAGCTCTACCTACCAACGAATTAATGTGTAAGTCCCATTTCATGTTCCTTTGTACTGTTACTACCAAATATTTCATAGAATCGACCATATCAATAACTGAATTGTTTAACTCGTATTTCTGAACAATTCGATTCTTTTTGTTAGTTATGCTCATTGTCTTGAACTTTTTACAATTTAGCGTAAGTTGCCACTCAGCGCACCATGCCAAAATAATATCCAGATCATGCTGAATTTCTAAGCAATCGGCCAAATTCCTTACTTCCCTATAAATAACCGCATCATCAGCAAACAATCTAAAAAGGCTTTTCACTTTGTCTTCGAGATCGTTTATAAAAATTAAAAAAAGAAGTGGTGCTATTACACTTCCTTGAGGTACCCCCGATGTAACATCTAGACTAGAAGAACTTTCTCCTTCAACGACAACATACTGCGACCGACCAGTTAGAAAAATCCTTTATCCATTCACAAAGCTGATCCGATATACCGTACGCTCGTAGCTTCGCTAAAAGGCGGTTGTGTGGCACAGAGTCAAAGGCTTTCTGAAAATCTAAAAAAATGGCATCTACTTGTGAACCTGCATCAATAACTTTCATTACGTCGTGTGTAAATAGGGCCAGCTGTGTTTCACATGATCTTTTCTTCCGAAATCCGTGTTGATTTGTTGTAAGCAAATTATTATCGTCTAGAAATTTCATAATGTTCGAGCATATAATATGCTCCATAACTCTACTACAAACAGATGTTATAGATATTGGACGATAGTTTCCAGGATCACTTTGATCACCTTTCTTGAAAATCGGAGTTACTTGCGCGATTTTCCAGTCTGAAGGTACTTTTCGCTTTTCTAATGATTTACTGAATATATCAGACAGAAATGGGCCGATTTCCGCCGCATATTCTGAAAATATTCTTACTGGAATTCCATCTGGGCCCGGTGCTTTCCCCCACTTCAGGAGCTCTAATTGCTTTATGATACCTGCAGTATCTATCTGTAATGATCCATCACCAACTCGACACGGCGTGGGAAAACGGGAACACTATCCTTATTTTCATCAGTAAATGAATTTTTGAATACAGTATTTACACAGACGGAAAAAAAATCCCAACACCAAGAAAAAATTATTGTAGAGTAATGAAATTTGGACAATGCATTTGTCAAGTTAACATGTTTAATTGATTAAATTTTCAAGATCACAGGTTAATTTAAGCTCAAGAAAATGCATTTCAAATGTGAAATACTGTTAAATTAATAGCCGGTGTAACCTCCAGAATTTTGAATGCAAGCCTGCAAACGTGAATGCATTGTGTCATACAGGTTTCGAATGTCACTTTGTGGTATGGAGTTCCATGCTTGTTGTACTTGTGCTGTCAATACTGGGACGGTCAGTGCTGGCTGTGGATGATGCTGGAGTTGTCGTCCAATGATATCCCATACGTGTTCAATTGGAGACAGATCTGGTGATCTCGCAGGCCAAGGTAACATGTCGACACTCTGTAGAGCACATTGCGAGACAACAGCGGTATGAGGGCGAGCGTTATCCTGTTGAAAATCTCCCCCTTGAATGCTGTTCATGAATGGCAGCACTACAGGTTGAATTACCAGACTGACGTACAAATTTGCAGTCAGTGTGTTTGGTATAACCACAAGAGTGCTCCTGCTGTCATAGGAAATTGCTCCCCAGACCATGACTCCAGCCCTGTAGCGTGCATTCCACTGACTACAAGCCATCGCCGTTTGCGTCTCCAGTGGTGTCAAGCCAGAGCTCATTGGAGGACGGAGTGGAGATCTGTTGTGTTTTCTGATGAAAGCAGGTTCTGCCTTGGTGCCAGTGATGGCCGAGTGTTGGTCAGAAGGAGGCCAGGGGAACGCCTGCAACCAAACTGTCTGCGGCCTAGACACACTGGACCTACACCTGGAGTCATGGTCTGGGGAGCAATTTCCTATGACAGCAGGAGCACTCTTGTGGTTATACCAAACACACTGACTGCAAATTTGTACGTCAGTCTGGTAATTCAACCTGTAGTGCTGCCATTCATGAACAGCATTCAAGGGGGAGTTTTTCAACAGGATAACGCTCGCCCTCATACCGCTGTTGTCTCGCAACGTGCTCTACAGAGTGTCGACATGTTACCTTGGCCTGCGAGATCACCAGATCTGTCTCCAATTGAACACGTATGGGATATCATTGGACGACAACTCCAGCATCATCCACAGCCAGCACTGACCGTCCCAGTATTGACAGCACAAGTACAACAAGCATGGAACTCCATACCACAAAGTGACATTCGAAACCTGTATGACACAATGCATTCACGTTTGCAGGCTTGCATTCAAAATTCTGGAGGTTACACCGGCTATTAATTTAACAGTATTTCACATTTGAAATGCATTTTCTTGAGCTTAAATTAACCTGTGATCTTGAAAATTTAATCAATTAAACATGTTAACTTGACAAATGCATTGTCCAAATTTCATTACTCTACAATAATTTTTTCTTGGTGTTGGGATTTTTTTTTCCGTCTGTGTAGTACGTTAGCTTTATCGCGGCTTTCATTAACCTCTGAACTTTCACAAATTTGTGCTGGTATATTGCTATTGGTACAATTGACTTTTCGTATAAACGACCAGAATTTCTTTGGGTTTTCTGTGAGACTCTTAGAGAGAGAGTTGGAATGAAAATCGTTGAAGGCCTCACGCATTACATTCTTAATACGTCCTCTTAACTCAGTTAAGGTTTCTAAATCACTGCGACACCCCTTCCTTCTTGAGCGTGCGTGTATCCTCCTTTGTTTTTTGAGTAATCTTTTGACTTCGCATGTGTACCACGGTGGATCATCCTCCCCATTTATTATCCGCTTCGGTATATGTATATCCATACCTTCCCTGACTATTCGTATAAATCGATGCCACATATCTTCAACGGTGTCATTTTTTGACTTGAAGTTATGGTAATTATTCCTCAGGTAGGTTCTAAAACACTCCTTAGAGGCCTTACTGAATTTGTATACAATCCGCTGTTTTATCCTTTTTCGCTTGGTCATTAGTCTGATAGTTGCAATTACCGCTTTGTGATTGCTTATACCTGTGGTCGTTGAAATTTCGGTGAATAATTCTGGCCTGTTGGTAACCAGCAGGTCTAAAATATTTTCGCTACCGTTATGACACCGCGTAGGTTCATTCACTAGCTGCTCGAGATGATTATTTGAGAACAATTCGAGAATTACTTCAGTAGCTGCCTTATCCCTGCTACCTGTAATGTGAACGTATACGCCAGTCAATATAAGGCAGATTGAAGTCGCCTCCTAGAATCATAGCATGATCCTGAAAACAGCTAGCTATACTGTTTACATTATTTCTTAACTCCTCGGCGATAGCTATGTCGGAATCGGGTGGACGGTAGAAGGCGCCTATGATGAGTTTTGACCCAGCAACTTTGAGTTTAATCCATATGATTTCACAGATCGTATCGAATTCTATTTCATTACATGGGAGAGATTTACTCACAGCTATAAATACCCCACCTCCATGAGAATGTAATCTGTCTTTACGAAAAACATTCATGCTATCTTTAAAAATTTCGCGGAATTTATTTCCGGGTTTAGCCAACTTTCTGTACCGATAATGATAACCGCCTCTGTGCTACAAATAATGCTATCAAGTTCCGGTTGTTTGTTACAAACGCTTCTACAGTTAATTACGAGAACTTTTAACTGTCGAGATTCTTTTACGCTCCTCCTACATTCCGGTGTTACATCTGATTGGGTTGCCCGTAACTGTATTTCGTGTTTCGGGTCTTCCTCCCTCAGCCTAAAAAACCACCCAGTGCATTCCACACGGCCCCTGCCACCCGTGTAGCCGATTCACGTGTGTAGTGCACACCTGACCTATTAAGCGGAACCCTACATGACTCGACCCTATGGCGAAGATCGAGGAATCTGCAGCCAATATCATCACAGAAATGTCATAGTCTCTGGTTCAGCCTCTCAATACGGCTCTGAACCAGATGCCACAATCAACTCTGTCTACAATGCTACAGATGGTTAGCTCTGCCGATATCTTGCGGCCACTGGCCACAGAGTTCACCCTTTCAGCCAGCTGCCGGAAGGAAGAGAGGATAACCTGCGACCCAAGGCGACAAGCATCGTTGGTGCCGACATGAGCCACAATCTGTAGTTGGCTACACCCCGTCCCTTCTATGACATCCGGGATGGCCTGTTCCACATCTCGGTTCAGGCCACCCGGAATACACACTGAATGGACATTGGATTTCTTCCCCGAGTAATCCGCCATTTCCCTAAGGGGCTCTAATAACCGCCTAACATTAGAGCTCCCAACTACCAAAATCCCCTTCTGTGATTGCTCAGACCTGGCACGCTGGGGGGCCGTCAACTCGCAGGATGACAATTGTGGGACTGTGTCAGCCTCCGACAATACATCATACCGGTTGGACAGTCGAACAAGTTCAGCGTCTTGGCCTTTAAGCCTGCTCGACTGCCCCCGTGTGCGACTTCTAAGTCTAGAGGCCATACGCCAGTCACCAACAGGCGACCGAGGCACAGCCTCCAACTCTTCAGCCTGGGTTGCAGGTACGACGGTCGATATGGGAGAATCTGTTATAGGCATTGCTACATCAGTTTCCCCAATATTACATCTGCTGCAACCTTTAACGGCAGCATCCAGCTGTGTAACTTTCGCTAACACAGCTGCTAGCTGTGCGTGGAGATCAGCCACCTCAGCTCGCATCTGTACACAGCAATCACAGTCCCTAGCCATTCTGCTTTTGAAAAACGCGAAAAAGAAAAAAAAAAGATCAGAAAATCGAAATAACCTGTACTTTGTACAAAATATAAACACTCGGAGATTGCACTAACTAAATCGACACACCACTAAAGTTCAAATATAAAACAAAAATACGTTACTGTCCTCAACGACTGCTTAAGTCTGACTAACCTCTACTTTCCACAAAAGTAAACACTCACAGATTACTCTAACTAATTCTACACACCACTAAAGTTCAAATACAAAACAAAAATACGCTACTGTCCTCTCCGAATGCTAAACACTGTTTACAGAATGTAAACACTCAGAGATTACACTAATCAAATCCCGACACCACTACAGATAAAATATAACAACAAAATAAGCTACTTCACTCGGCGACTGTTCAAACGCTACTAACTAGTACTGTCTACAAAATGTAAACACTCAGAGATTACACTAATCAAATCCCCACACCACTACAGATAAAATATAAAAACAAAATAAGCTACTTCACTTTGCGACTGTTCAAACGCTACTAACTAGTACTGTCTACAGAATGTAAACACTCAGAGATTACACTAATCAAATCCCTACACCACTACAGATAAAATATAACAAAATAAGCTACTTCACTCGGCGACTGTTCAAACACTACTAACTAGTACTGTCTACAAAATGTAAACACTTCACTCGGCATCTTTCAATTTCTTTTAAGTATGCAAGGTTTCATTAAAATCTTTAGTGATATTTGTGAGAAATTAATTTTACTTACATACAAGAGTCGTATAACAGTATAAGATAGGTTAGATATATAGACAATCTAATACTATAATAAGCAAATGTGTCAACTATGACGTCAAGCTTTATGCCATTATTCTTGGTAATGCGCGTCATTTAATAAAATTTCCAAGAATCCGCGAATAAGTAACTGACAGAACACTGAAATAAAAGTATGTATTTCGTTAAAATTGACATATCAATCATTAGATGCTTATATTTGCGTAATATTCTTTTTATATATAGAAGTATTCCTTAAATTTATTTGTCCATACATATGTAAGGGGCCATCCATAAATTACATCACACCTTGAGGGGTGGGGAGGGAATCAACAAAGTGCGACATCGTGTGACAAGGGGGGGGGGGGACGTGTCATAAACTTTGTGACATCACATGCATAATTTGTATCACTTTTTGGCTCATGGTGGAAGATGAAGATGATGTTGACGCATCAAATGTTCCCAACACTAACGAAATCAAGAATGAAGTGACTGTTATGCCAATAATAAATGGGTTCAAAATTCATGGACACATGAAGATTCAATTTTATATCATTAATTTCATTTTATGTTTTTTTTAATATTTTCTTATATGCTTGATTTATTGTTGATATGATTTTTAACTAGAAATACATAAATCATTTTGCAAGTCATCATCATCATCCTCAAAAGTTTCCGGCCTCTGGCCGGGTTTGATTTATGCACAAGCCTCTCCATTTGCTTCTTTCATCCCACCACCTCTCTGTCACCACTTTGTTCCAGTCCTCTCCTCTCTTCCGTACATCCTGCTCTACTCCTTTCAGCCATACATCTCTTGGTCTTCCTCTGCATCTTAATTTCATGGATTTTCTCGGGATTCTCTGAGCCTCCATTCTCTTTACTTGTCCATACCATCTCAGTCTGGTATTAAGAAAGAAAGATGTGAGAACCTGTGAAGATTTGGGATCAAGTTTATATTGTGATGCACGATAACACTGATATGCGATGCAGGGAATGTATTAATTCACGTGTGATTGAAACTTTGCTTTTCTAGCAGCAATATTAGTGGAGATTGTGGTTAGGCTGAAAATCAGCCTGGACCAAGTTGACAACTCAAGCTTTTTGCTACAGCACAAGGGACGATAAATTACAATGAGCTTTATTATATAACAATTCTATTTAGTTAAGCAACTGCAAAAGAAATAAATTACCATAGCACCATGGGTGTATCCTGAGGGGGGGCAGCTGCCCCCCCCCCCTAGAAGAAAAATTAAGTTGCCTTCAGTACGCTTCGACGAATGAAGAACTAGTTCAGGAGCACTTTGGGAGAGAAAGATTGACTGGATTATGTCCGATGAGTGTGCATCGAAATTTCGTGAAAGAACGCCATGAGATATTGACAAACAAAATTATTGAAAATGAAAATCCGAGACAATTAATGTTTACATAAAAAACTAACTGACTTACGATCTTAATTAACTACATAGTAGGTCCTTAGATTAAGTAGTTGGGTTACTATATTAATCAATGATAAAAATAGTTTCCTGAATAGGTTTGAGTTTGATTTTGTAATGTCATGTTTCAGTCCCCCACCCCACTTCCTCGAAACCAAAATGAGTTGCCCCCCCAGTTCAAATCCTGCCCCCCTCTAGTTCTGATCCTGGATACGCCCTTGCATAGCACTCTGTTAAACCCGTCATTTTTTACAGGTGCTAGTATACATTATAAAAACCTAATGTAGTTCACAACCCGATGGTTGGTTGGATCCTCCCAAAGGTAATGTAACAACCCCTTTGGCGTGAGCTCGGGGCCAACCCACGAACGGGTGGATAGCCGAAGTTATGCGGGAGGGTTCTGGGCTCACTTACTTGCAGCGACTTCGCCGGTCCCAGCCGGGAATGCGGTGAAGCCTAGCGGCCGTACGATTGTTCGCGTCTTCCTCTTCTTCTGCCTGGTTGAACTGGGCCTGGTTCGAGCCCACCTAGGCTGGAGTTAACATTTTGTGGTTAGCTCCTCGCAGATTAACACAGAGACGTTGGAATAACTGGTTTATTCGCATAGGTTGTTGTACATGGGCGATAGCAGACCAAGAGGTGCCGTCCACTCGGCTATACCGTAAGATGGTTAAACTACCAGCGGATGGCACTGGCTTCTAGGCGGGGGCGGCCGGCAGCCGATGTGTCTCCCATGCGATCGAATACTTGAGACCGATTGCCCGGTGGTAACCTTGGTCGCGGCGTCAGCCACCTGGCTCGACACTTTGTTGGTCGGAGACCCGGCCAGCCTAGCAAATTCCTCACGCCATTGCCAGGACTCAATACCTACTTCGGCACATTCCAAACAGGCACCGCGGCCAGGTCGTACTTTGGCATAGCCATTACCCCAAACTGTGATAATTAAATGTTGTTTAAAAATGACATTTACAGCAGGATGGCCAGTTCCTATGCTCTGGGACCTACAGGTTAACATGAAATCCAAACCATGGACCATACTAGCATAGCTCATATGATCAATCAAAGCTCTTAAAAATTCCTGCCCCTACCAGGATTTGGACCCAGGACTACAGGCAGAATTTTATGAAAGCAAGTGCCTAAACAATTTTCTCACCTAGATAGAGCAGTTTTATTTACAGATACAAAAATTACACACATAACAACATACTGCAATCAGTATTAACATTTCAAATGACATACTTTGAAGTTTTGAGATTATTAGCTGAGTCACACTTGTTAATAGCTTGAAACTACACTCTCTTCTTTCTCCATAGAGTACTTCACAACTGGAGATAGATGGGCACTGGCTGCAATCTTCAGTTACGAAGTCCGGCCTTATCCTTATTTTTTCCCAATTTCATTTTCTTTTTACCACCCTTACTTAATTTTATTTAAGATGACATTATTGCTTTCTGATAGTTGAAGTCCTCTTTGTGATTTTGATACGGCATTGTTTGTTTGTTTTCTGTAATTAAATACTTATTTACTTTGCTGTTATTAGGTGATACCAGAGTTCTTGTAGATACACTGTTCCTTTATTATGTATTATGTAGTGGACATAGTTGGCTATAAAAACCAGCATGTTGCATTGCTCTTTTGTTTTTTGTAAGAAATAAATTCAGGTGTTATTATATTTTTAATTGTGAGTGCACTGTTGGACGTTCTGTAAGCATTTCTAGTTTCCATCTCGTCCATTTCCAGAGGTACCCTTTAGCTCACCAAAAGCATTCCCACTACGTAATCATAGGCTTCCAAGGCCAGAGTCAATTGATTCTTGGCTGTTTGGGTGGCACCGCGTCATGCTTCTTGAAACCGACGTTTCGACCCTCATTCTGGGGCCTTCTTCCGGGGCAGGCAGTTATGCCAACATTGCAATTGGTGAATAAGACAGCAATCAGGTTATACCCATACTATCTTTGCAAGTGGGATACTAGAGACCATGACAATCACTATGTTAAGAAAGACTGGCACCTCAAAAGATATAGCTCCTTCTGGGGCTGCCAATATGTTAGAAGAACCTTAGTCGAGAGAGAAAAAAATCACCTTTCCACCTTAACACATAAACTTGGATTGGTAAAACAGTTTGTCAAAGCTTTGGACAAACGTGCTTGAAGTATATCTACTTTATTTTTCCAGAAAAGACATTTGAATATCTTAAAGCAGGGACTTTTGATGGGTGAATGATTCTCAAGCTTACAAAGGATACAAATTTCACGAAAATTATGCACAAGAATGAAGCATTAGCCTGGCAAGCCTTTGTGGAAGTAGTACAAAATTTACTTGGGAAACATAAAAGTGAAAACTACATAGAAGTTATTAGTATTATGGTGCCAAATTTGAGTGATATTGGTGAGAATATTTGCACCAAATTGCATTTTATTTGTAGTCCTCTCGATTGCTTTCCTGTAAATCTCGGAGATGTCAGCAACAAACAGGTTGAATGATTTCAGGACATTATGAGATGGAAACCCAATAGCAAGGGATGCTGTGGTAATGGCAGATTATTGCTGGTTTTTTAAAAGGAGATAAACCTTTTGCTTAACATATACAGTGTGCAAAGAAGAATAAATTTATTCCTTTAATTATCAGGTGAAATCTTTCTATTTTCAATTTTGTTTATATGTTTGTGTTTTATTCATGCACAGTTTATCACTTAATATTCTTTGCCTCTTACACGAATAAAATATATTTTTTTAAAGAAATAGAGTTGTTTATTTGCCTTGAAATACACTAATATTAGCCCATGTACACTGTTTGAAATATGGGTCACAATGTAATGGCATCAGTCGGAGATGTGTACAGAAAAAAAACTAGACATGATAGAGAAAACCAAAGTTATTTTTGAATTTATCTGCCAAAATTACCTAATAATTTGATGAAATATTCCAGATACAAAATAAAAAAAAATTCTTGTTGTCCTGTGTTAGTTAAATGGTTCAGCAGTATCATAATGAGCAGGCCTGGAAGAAATTACTCATAATGGCTAATAGTGTATTGAGTAATGTTTTATCTGCTTCAAGCATAGGATGAAACTATACCTATTCACTTTATAATAATAGTTCAGATTATTCTGTAAAACTTTCATTCACTCTAATGTATAGAAACTCATGAGAATATGGTGATGCTGGTACATAAGAATTGATATTAAATATACGGAAGGAGCATGACAGATTAATCCTCAATTATAGGTCTGCCAAGGTTCCCGAAATGGCTACAGATACTAGTGGTGTGTGCATGTTGTCTAAGGGATTCCCCTGGTCTGCAACGAACAGCTATTGCCACCCTACTGGAATTGATATCACTTTTGCGCACTCAGAGCCTCAAGGATAAGGCAACAAATCATCAAGGTGTTGTTTCTGTTGTCATGAAACCACTTCTCAGACCTTGGCATGTCTCCTTTCTTGAACACCACACAACAACTGTTAAGGTATGTTATTTTTATAAATGTCACTTACTTCTTGTACTTATTATGCAAGTAAGTCCTGGGTTGTAAGTAATTTCCGTTTAAAACTTATTAATAACAATATTCAGTTTATGTTCTAGAACACCATGGTTAAACTTTTGTAGGCATATTTAAGTTACAGAAAAAATAGTATGTGAAGTTTAATGTAATGTACGAGAAAATTTCAACAAGTATGTATCAGATTATATCCCTCAGTTAAAAGGTAAACATCAGAATTTTGATGCTTCATCTTTGAACTGTTGTTGTGCTCTGCTATTGGAAGAATGTATTATCATGCTTGGAATCAATCTCTTAGTGTTGTTATGAATAAATATTTAAGTTAAAATCGGGTTTACCAAAAACTAAGAAACATGATGACAAAACTTGAGATGGTCTAGGCTAAACATTAATTTTTGTGTTGAAATTTTTGTCTCATAGATTTGTATTGTTAAGATGGGTTTCACATTCTCTTAACACATATATATTATGTGTTCAGTTGGTTTCAACATTTGTGGATAAATATTTAGGTTGGAGAAAGTTTGGCATTATAGTAATAGACAGCAGTCTTGTGTAGTTCGTGAAAAAACTAGTTCGGAAGGATGCTATCATGGTTGAACTACATAAACTAGTTTCCAGATCCATCACTCCTTAGCTTGTTAGTTCGCCCAATCCTTTTCGGAAGACCGACTTGTAATAGCGAGAGTGAGCGAGGGCGCGGTGCTGCCCTAGCCCTTATTACACATGCGCTTCTCATCATTCAGTTCAGTTCCTAAACTTTATAAAAATTAAAAAGTCAATTATTTATCAAAGGACATTTTAATCCATTAAAATAGATGCATTTAGAACATTTCATTACATCGATTAAAGAAATATTACTTATAAATTTTGATCCCATCAACAAAATTTCTGAGTCAGTTAGTTCATGCAGTTTATCTGTGAGAATACACTTCTGAACTAGTTCATTCACAAACTACACAAGACTGTTTTATAAGTAATGAATCTTCAATGAATTAATGAATAAAAATAAATCAGTTTAAAAATTAAAATACTATGTGTACAACCTATGTAAAGTAAAAAATAAAAACAGAATATCGGACTATCCCATTTCACCCACTTGTGTAAATGACAATGTGCAATTTGGTCTATCGGTGGTCACTGATCAAGCTATTGTCATTTGAAAGGGCTATTCTAAGGATGTCATTTAAAATTCCATTCAGGAATGGAAAAAAAGATTAATTAATATCCTAATAAAACTGCACAATTTTCAGTTAATCTAATGCATCTTAAACCACTATGAGACAATATTACTGAATATAAGCCACATGAAATAAATCATTAGCTGGGTAGTTAAATAATCATCTGTTTTCAAGCAAAACCGTGGTAAGATCTGGAACTTGAGATAGGAGCTAACAAACTAAAAGAGCGACCTAGTTTGCTAAGGAGTAGCGAACTAAATTGAATGCTCCCGTTCGCAAACTATTATGCACAAGACTAATAGTCAGAGTTGAACAGGAAACTGTGAATGGGATGAAATTACCTGTAACCAAGGCAAAGGTTGGTTCTTTTACTTAAGATATGCTATTTTCCACAGATATGGAAATATTTTCCGTGGACTTCAAGTTTCTTGATGTATGTTTATTTAAATACCATAAAAATAGAGTGAATATTAGAAATAATCTCGCCCTTTTTTTTTAAGTTGCTGTATATTGTTTCTAACCACAAACTTCAGTGTTCATTTTCCAGCTGCCCTCCCACACTATTCCACCTCAATCCTCCACACATTTTGTGCGGTTCCTCTGTATCCCTTCATCATCATCATCTAGAGCAGCTTGCAGCTGCTGGCCGGGTCTTCTGGGAACAAAAACCTCACAAGCACTTCCTGTCCAATCATCATCTCTCTTCTTCCAATGTCACCCAGTATCCTCCCCTTTCTTCCACATGTTTTAACATCTTTCACCCATTTGTCCCTCGGTCTTCCTCTGAGCCTGTTCCCTTTCAGTTCCATACCCGGCATCTGCCTTGGTATCCTTTCCTCTCCCATTCTCTTTACATGCCCATACCACTGTAGCCTAGTTTTTCTATTTTTTCTTTTAGCAGTCTCCCATTCCTTTTTCTTTCTCTTCTTGTTACTCCTACTCTAATCCTCTGAAATTTCATTTCCACAGCTTGTTCTCTCTCTTTGTCCTTTTCTTTCATGACCCTGGTTTCTGATACATATGTTAAAATTGGCACAAAATATGTTTATAGATTATCTACTTACTCTATTGCAGAACAACCCTACCAACTCCATACCAGACCTCTACTACTCCTCTTAAATAACCTATCTGCAAGTCTTCCTCTTTCATTTATCTCCTCCTGTTTCCTCAATTTTCTTCAATCCAGCTTCCCAAATATTTGAAACATTCCACTTTATTTAATTTCTCTCCTCCAAGTGATATGTCTATGTCTGTTCTGTTCTTCTTTCTTCTTGTGATCACCATTTCACTCTATCTTGCAGAGAACTTAATGCCATATGCTGCAGCTACTCTCTCCTATACATCCAGCTAATCCAACACCTCTCTTTCTTCTCCTTCCCAAACTAGTAGGTCATCCGCAAATATCATTGCTTTTTGTTCGTCCTTCCTCTATGCTTTGAACCAATATTTCATCCATCACCACTATAAATAACAGGGGTGATAGGGCATTTCCTTGTTTCTGGCCATTTTTCATATGGAACCATCTGGTCTTATGCCTTCCCACTTAGCCACAGTTCTTACTCCCCTCACATATATCCTCCACTCTTTCCACAATTTCCTTCTTTACTCATTTTTTCCTCATTACTTCCCATGCTCTGTTTCGGATGAGGCTATCATATGCCTTTTCAGTGTCCAGAAAGGCTGTCACCAGATCATTATCATACTCATAGTGTCATTCTTGTAACTATTGCATTGGAAATATAAGATCAATGGTTGACTTTCCTTGCCTAAATCCATATTGCGCTTGAAATGAAGTCTTCACAGGTGTACCGCAGGATAGTGTTTTCAAAACATGGTATTTTGACAACTAGCTCCGTCGTCTGCACAGGTCGGCTGTGAACACCCGTGCAGACTTCATTTCAAGCATACGCCGGCCGGGTAAGTCTCCGTTCTTACATCATATTGCTCTTCTCTTAGCTGTCTTTTAACTGCTCTTCTGATTCAGCTCTCCAAAACTTTCTCATATATTACCACAATGGCACATCAGGGTAATACCACAGTAGTTTTGGCAGATAGTCCTGTCCCCTCGTATCCCTTCCCAGATCATAATTAGTCTTGATTTAAGAATGGCAAAGGAGATCACTATTATTCTATCTGCATGCTCCCTACAAGATTCATTTCTTTTCCTTTGTTAATGATATACTCATCCTATCTTTTTTTACTTATGTGGTAGGTCTGCGAGTGAACACATCTTTTACCTAGCCGCATGTTTCAGTAAAGTTTTTTACTGAAATATTTCAGAGTGTATTCATGTTTTAGTGTTCAACCATGCTCTGCCTTCATCTGTGATAAGTGATATTTTACATACCCTATCCTTCCATATTTTCATTGCTTAGCAGTAGTTTCATTGTCACTATTTTCATATCTGTACTTCTAATTGACAAGTTATATTTTGAATAAGAAATGTTTCTGTGATCTATTCTTAGGTCATAGCCCAGACTCTATGGCACCAGTTGGGCTTGGTAGAACCCGAAGCTCAGGTGATGTGTGTAGAACTTCTGCATCAGTTGCAAAACCTGCTACCCGGGTCCAGGGTTGTGGAAGATGTCGTTGGTGAATCTCTAGGGCCTCCACAATTTGATGACACTCTGATTATCACACTGGAGCATTGGAGAGGTTCTTTCTACTTTGGCACCTTGGTAGAGAAGTGGAGGCAAAGGCCAGTGCTTTTCATCCATTCAGGACCTTTGACAGGTGAATTCTTTTCGTTTGAGATAATGTAACAAGAATAATGTGGATTTTTGTATGGTTTTATGTTAAGTGTATCACTTCAGCTACTGTGAATAATTGTCAAGTAGCGGGAAATGCAGTAGACACATCTGTCCCAACTAATTTCTGATATTGAATTATTTTTGATGATTGTCACTAATAGTTTTAAGAAGTTTTCAAGATTAGGTCAAAAAATAGAATATTCTTTAGAGTAAAAGAATACATTCAATTGTAAGTTCAAAACAGCAGATTGAATTCACAGTTCAATAATTAATATTTGATTTCATTTTAAATTTTGGTGAATTGCAAATTGTCACCTGAATGTGTAAAATGAACATTTTTCTCATCCTTTTTTAAATTTTTTATTTAGTAAAGATTAAAATAATTTACACAGTCCAGTCAAATTAATGTGACCACCTCTCAAAAACCAGAATAACCACCTTTGGCAGAGCGGACCGCTGCAAGGCGTGCAGGAAGAGAGTCAATTAGGTTTCTGAAGGTGTTCACTGGGAGACTGAGCCATGCCGACTCCAGTGCCATGGACAGCTGCGCTAAATTACGCGGTTGAGGATCCATGACGCGAACAACCCGATCGAGGTGGTCCCACAGATTCTTGATTGGGTTTAAATCTGGTGAGTTTGCTGGCCAGGGGAGTAAGGTAAACTCATCCTCGTGCTCTTCGAACCACGCCCATACATTGTGAGCTGTATGCCACCTTGCATTGTCCTACTGGTAGATGCCACCATTCTGAGGAAAAATTATTCACATGTAGGGGTGGACATGGTCCGCAAGAACAGATACGTACTTGTGCTGATCCATCGTGCTTTCCTCAATGATGAGTTCACCAAGTGAATTTCGGAAAACATTCCCCAAACCATAATGCTCCCTCCTCCACCCTGGATCCTTCCGGTAATTGTTGCAGGGTGTTTGCTTTCAGATGTTTCACACCGTATGCGCCAACGTCCATCTGTCCGATGGAGCATAAAACCTGATTCATTGGAAAAAGCCACCTGTAGCTGCTATTTGGACATCCAGTTGCGGTACTGGCATGCAAATTCCAGCCTTCGTCGCCGATGAACAGCAGTCAGCATAGGTGCATTAACTAGGCGCCTTCTGCGGAGGCCCATGTGCAGCAACGTTCGCTGAACCGTTGTTGAGGATACACTCTTGGCAGCTCCTTGGTTCATCTGGGTGGTCAGTTGCTCAACAGTAGCATGTCTATTTGCCCGAACGCATCTCCGTAGCCTTCGTTCACTTCTGTCATCTATAGCCCGTGGTGCACCACATGTTCCACGCCGTTGATTTTGATTAGTGCCATTTTGCCATGCATGGTATACTTTCACCACGGAGGCACGTGAACAGTTCACAAAATTAGTGGCTTCCGAAATGTTTCCACCCTTGGCCCAAAAGCCAATGATCATATCCTTTTGGACGTCGGATAAATCGCTACTTTTCTGCATTGCGCCAACGATTGAAATGCTTTCTGATGCCCTAGGACATCTTTTATATACACTCCAATGTAATGTGCTGCCACTTGCCTTCTGTGATTTGTTATTTCACGTTGACGTCGAAAGTAGGTGGTGGTCACATTAATGTGACTGGACTGTGAAGTTTTGATTTAAAAATGCCTTAGATTTGGGGTCCATTTATGATATTTATCAGTTTCAATATTTACCTCCTGAAAATCACAAAACAAAACACATACCATATATCTGTTCCAGAAAAAATAAAAAACCACAATCAGATTATAATGGGGTTCTAATCATTTTAAAGCTTGAAATGTTTGGCATATCATTAACTGACTTCAAAAATAGGAGGAGGTTCTCAATTGATCTGTGTGTTGTTTTTTTTTTATGTATGTTCAGCGATATCTTTGCCAATTATGAACCAATTTAAATGAAATTTTTATAGTGGATAGGGTATACCTCCAAAGTAGTTCCATATTAATTTCATTGAGAAACCACCCCTTCTACTCCTTTACACCCCTTAATTTTTGTAGAAACCCAGATATTTTTCCGATTTCGAAGGAACATTGGACATGTATGGTCAAAAATGAAGAAAAAAATTCTGTCAACTTTTGGTTTTAATGGAAAAGATTTCTGGTAAAAAAAAAAAATGCACCCCCTTCTCCCCATTTACACTCCTTAATTTCATAGAAACCTACATTTCTTATCTGATCTTGATTGAATTTTGCACATTTATACTTTAAAGTAAAGAGAAAAATTTTGTCAACATTTGGTCTGCCAATGCCCAACCCCTCTCCCTCCTTCCACCCCTTTAATTTTTCTCAATGTTCCTTCTAAAAAGCTACAGTCCACACCGTTTGACTGACTACAATGGAAGTTGGCTCTGATATGTATTTTTTCACAAAGAAGGTTTCTGACCAAAAAATCCAAAAACCACCCCCTCTCCCCATTAAACCCCTTAATTTTTATAGAAACCCACAGTTTTTATCTGGTATAGATAGAACTTAGCACACTTTAACTATTAAACAAAGAGAAAAATAATGTCAACTTTTGGTTTACAAAAGCTAAACCAATCTCCCCGTTTCTACTCCCTTCATTTTTGTCAATTTTCTTTTTAAAAAGCTACAGTTGAAATCATTTGACCTATCTTAATAAAAGTTGGCACATTTATGTATTGTCTTTCTATGGAAAATAAACAGTTACCCGTCACTTACCACAGATGAAGGCAGGAGGGCGAGACACGTAAAAACACAGAAACACACGAATTGCACAATATTTCGACCTTAGTCTTACTCATGTGGGAGGCGAGACATATGGCAAGGGGAAAGATGTGGTCACATCCCAACCCGCCACATGTGGCGGGTTGGGATGTGACCACATCTTTCCCCTTGCCATATGTCTCGCCTCCCACATGAGTAAGACTAAGGTCGAAATATTGTGCAATTCGTGTGTTTCTGTGTTTTTACGTGTCTCGCCCTCCTGCCTTCATCTGTGGTAAGTGACGGGTAACTGTTTATTTTCCCTATCCTATCTTATTTTCAGTGCCTCGCGGCAGTTTCTTTGTTTCCTTTATCCAATTGTCTTTCTATGGAGAAGATTTCTGACCAAAAAATCCAAAAACTACCCTAGCTCCCCTTTTAAACCCCTTAATTTTTTTTACAAACCCACATTTTAATCTGATTTTGGCGGAACTTCCCATACGTGCACTTTAAAACAAAGAGAAAAAGAAAAATAGTCCACATTACTTTTACAAAAACCCAAACCTTATCCCTCATTCCACCCCTTTAATTACTGTCAATGTGTTACAGTTTCTATCTGATTTTGAAGTAAGTATGCACATGTATACTTCAAAACAGAAAAATACTATCTATATTTGGTTTAGAGAAGCCAAACCCCTCTCCCCCTGTCTATCTCCTTAATCTACACAATGCACTGTTTCTATTTGATTCTGAAGGAAATTTGCACACATATACTTTAAAACACACAGAACAATTGTGTTTAAATTTGGTTGCAGAAGCCCAACCCCTCTTCCCTTATACCCCCACCCCTTCTAATTTCCAATGCTCTTTATAGAAACCCACAGTTTTTATCATATTTCGATGGAACACTGCACATGTATACTTAAAAACAAATTGAAACATAGTGTCTACTTGCTGTAAACAAAACCCAATTGCACACTCCCTTATACCATTTAATTTTTGCAAATGTTCTTTACACAAAGCTACAGTTTTTATATAGCTTCGATGGAACTTTGCACATATCTACTTTAAAACAAAGAGAAAAATACTTTCCTCACTAGCTTTACAAAAACCAAACTACTCTTCGCCTCTAAATTCCTTAATTGTTTTTTTTAACATACCTAAAGTGTTTAATCTCATATCAATAGAAATTTACACACACATATACTTTAAATCAAACAGAAAAGATATTCTACCTTTGGCATACAAATGCCCAATCCTTCTTCCCTTTTACCCCCACCCCTTTTAATTTCCAAAGTTCTTTACAAAATGCCACAGTTTTAAATCCCATCAAAATCAGTTAAGCTATTTTTTAAGTCATAGTGGAATATTCATAAAATAAATGTGTCCTAATGTCTCAACATGTACCTCAGATTTCAACTTGGACCCTTAGCTTTCAATTAAAAATCTATATTTTCTGTGTGATGCCAGAACAAACAGATATATTCCAGAGACAGATTTGTGTATGTGCTATGTGTTGATGCCCAGATGTTACATATTTTGATTACTGAGTAGCAGCTTTAACAGGTGTCATGATTAGGATGAAATACAGCCTGGACTAAAATGTAAACTGACAATCCTTAACACAGCATCCCATTCATTCTGTTCTGGAAGTTTTTGGGTTATATAAAGCCAGATTTTTTTTAAAGCAAGCACTTTAACTACTGATCTACCTGGAAGTTCACAAAATGAGAACTGCTGAGGCATATTTAAAGTACAAAACAAACTATAATACCACTAAAAATTTAAAAATAAAATAATTGTTTTAAAAAACATAAAAACTGCATTAAAAAAACTAAAAATTATAAAATAACTTTATACCTTGTTTAGAAGAAAGTAAATCTAAATGGACAATATTTTACATTACTGTTATTAAAATTTTTACATTAATCAATTGTTTTTGGAGGCGGTGCCAGCCAAAACAAGAAAAACAAAAATATAAAAACAGTAACAATAAGCATAAAAAACTTACCTACAATTAATAATAGAAACATGTTTCAAAAAACTGAAACATACAGATGATACACCAATATTATACTAACTGTAAAACATTTACTGCATGATGCAGCCTACAAACTGACACTGTAGTGCCAGTGATACGCCTGGACTACCAATGAGGACAAGCCACAGCTTAATAATTTGTTTCCCTAAACTGTCTTCTACAATAACAATTTCTTCCTCACTACATGTTGTAAAATATTCAGATTTTTTGTTCGTGCTCCCCGTGTCACCTTGAACACCAAATAAAGTTCAGTAATTTGTTCCTTGTGATGTGACAGCTGGCACTGACTCCAAAAATAACTGATTAATGTTAAAATTTCAATAACGGTAATGTAAAATATTTGCCATTTAGATTTACTGTCTTCTAAGCGAGGTATAAAGTTATTAAAAATATTTTAATGTCCTTTTTTTGAAGGCGATTTTTATTTAAAAAAAATAAATTATTTTATATGTTTAAATGTTATTTGATACTGGAGAAGTAATTGAAATTTTGAAATATCATGAGGTCACCAAAGATGCAATGCAAATTAGATTTTTCATATGTCATGCTTCATAAAAACATATGGCATCTATCAGTTCCTTTCTTAAATTTTGGTTATTCAGACTGAACATGGTGGGTGAGAAGTAATACTCTGGTCACTATCAATAGGATGTTTGGCTGTTAATTACTTGGGTACAATTTCTGACTACTATCGTATACTGCACAAAACTATTACTTTTTATGGGAAAGTGAGACTTTTGTATGTGTGGTTGTGTTGTTAATTTATTATTTTTATTTTTATTTTATTTTTTAAAAGCACTTTTGGAAAGCAATCCTGTATACAGTAGAGGATTGATAGTTTGAACTAATTGGGAGGTTCAGATCATACATTTGTTCCAATTTTTTATTTGTTCAGATAAAAAAAAAATACTACAAAATATACTAATAAAATTATATCAGGTACTTTTAAAGTTTACATACCCCTAGCGAAAGAAGTCTGTTATTTTCTTGTTCTTAACTTTGGATAATTTGCTACTAAGTCCTTTTCTTCAGCTGAAGAAGTTCAATGGGACTGCATTCGGGTTGCTGCTTATACCTTGCCATGGCAGTCTCTACTGCAGTGAATGCTGCAGTGTCTGTTGGTTCAGTATCGACATAATTTTCATTATTGTCTTCTTCAGTGTCATTTTGAGGAGCACAAGTCACTCCAATAGAATTCACAATTATGGATTGGAAATTCTAAGCCATCCAGCTGCATCATCTCTATCACTGTCTTTAAATATGGGGATTTTCATAAATAATTGAAGTTACCTCATCCAACATTTGATCTTCATCTCTTTTCCTTCAGGAGAGCATGGCACATCTTCTTCTTTACTTTTTTTTTTTTTTTTTTTGCTGCAAGAGTCCACAATTGATTCCATGCATCCATTAAATTTTTCTCAGTAATTGTCATGTTGCATCACATGCTAAATAAATAAATAATTTTTGCTAAATAACAGAATTCCATGAATCAGCTAATATATAACAGTGTTCCTTGAGAGCCAACTTTTATAAAAAGCCATGAAACTCTCTTCAAAGACCAGATAATGCAACACTTGTCACTTGTTTCTTTGTAGATTCTCTTCAATATTTCTGTAACTCCTCGGTCTGTTGGTTGAAAATTGCTGTCACATTTAGTGGAAGTAACTTCGCTTTGAAATTATCCATAACATCATCATGCCAACTTTTCCTCTCTCTTTATGATATCTTTTGACATTAGAAATGAAATCATTAGTAAACCAACTGCAAAAATTTCATCATTCATCTATGTTTTCTGTAACACACTGTCATAAATATATAAGCTTGCCAAAAACCTTTTAAACTTGTAAGAAAATGAGAGCATAAGAAAACTTAGGTTTTTAGAAAGTTGAAATTTCAGTTTGTTTCGTCTTACTACATTCATTTCCATGAATAAAGCTTCAAATTACAATCATGTTGAAGTGTAATTTGAATAGGCTATTAAGTTTATTAAGAGAGATATATCTGTTTTTAAGGTCTTGTTACCATGGATTTGCCACAACAAAAATTAAAAATAACTGTAATAATCAAATGTAATTCATTTTAAAAGATAACTTGAATTAACCTATCACAGTATGTTACCGTTATAAAGAGATGCATTAGGACTAGAATTTGAGCCTATAGGTAAAGGTAATTTTTTAAATAAAAGGTCTAGAAAGATAAAAGTAAGTTTAAATGATAGAGAAAAGTCTAGATAATAGTAAAAGTAATAATAATATAACTGACAGTATCTGAATTTTGTAATCGAAGTGACTTTTAGGAATTAATAACTCTTAAACAAGAATAATTATGAGAAAATTTGTCATAACCTAGAAGATTCGAAATAAATAAAACTATAACATATAAAAGTTTCAGGAAAATCTGATTAAAAGTAATGATGAACCATGGGATTTTCATAATTCACAAGAAAATAGTATTTCCCCTCAGTGAAAGAAACCTTATGCTTCAATAGTTTTTCAAAGTCTAAAATAGGAATGTATAAACTGAACCGATTTGGAGTTGCAGGAGTTTGCAGGAGTGAGTGCTTTTATCTAGTGGTGTGACTTAAAGAATAACTGCAATTTCCTATGCGATTTTGAAGAACACAGGAGGTAGACATTTTTGAAAAACCTCAATTTTTTACTCTTTCCTATGATCAACAGTGGCAGTGCATGTGTCACACTATCATTAGCACAATGAAAAACAATAACTTTCACGACATTTTAGTTTTTCCCGGCGTATTGTTGAAATAAATAACTCTCGGGTTTTCTGCCGGTTAATTAATTTATTTAGTTCTTTTTCTTTTAACAACGTTTCGGCAACTGCAATCATTGTCTTCATCAAGTTAACTCTTACATACAAGGACAAGACACTGACTGACTAGCGAGCCAGTCCTGGCTCCTATAAATAGCCTGTTGCCAAGGGAAGCTTCACACTGCTCTTTGATTGGTCGGCGATGTACACAGCCATAGACGTGGTCAAACCAGTTTGGTTGCATCTCTGCATCTCGTGGCTGCATCCCGTAGCTCAGAAACTGGATTGCATTTAGTAGCTCCATGGTAGTATCTTGAGTGGTCACCCATCCAAGTAAAAACCATGCATAATGTTGCTTAACAGTTGGCATGTGCGGTCACCCATCCAAGTTCTCTCCACACTCATCGTTGCTTAACCAGTGGCATTACACGAGGGCTCTTGAACTGACCAATCACGAACGACTTATCTCCCATTGGTCGACGTGTCATGACGGCGTCTGCTCGGAAGGTAGTGTCTAACACGTTGCTGTTAACGCTGTTGTTACTTAATAGAATCTCCAGTGCTTCTCTGATCACTGAGTCCCAGAAATACGATATCTTAGCCAGAACTTCAGTATTGTTGAAGTTGATGCTGTGAAAATTTTCTATAGCATGTTCTGCTAATGCGGACTTGTCCAGTTGTAGTAACCGCAGATATCTTTGGTGCTCATTGCGGCGTTCCTCGATAATTCTTATGGTTTGTCCAATGTATACTTTGCCGCATTCACAAGGGATCGAATAAACTCCCGGAACTTGAAGGCCAAGGTCGTCTTTCACCATGCGTAACATATCACGTATCTTCATAGATGGACATCCTATAGGACTGGCTCGCTAGTCAGTCAGTGTCTTGCCCTTGTATGTAAGAGTTAACCTGATGAAGGCAACGATGGCAGTTGCCGAAACGTTGTTGAAATAAAAATAACTAAATAAATCAATTAACTGGCAGAAAACCTGAGAGTTATTTATTTCAACAATACGGGGAGTAAATGGTACATCATATCAAACAATTTGAGAAACTGCGCAAAAAGAAGGCCAAACTTATCAGCACTCTGGTCTTTCTATTGCGCTGCAGGGACAATGATGTGTTGCCTCAATTTGTCAGAGTTACGCACCACATAAACAGTAAAAGTGCTACAAGAACTTTACATCGTACTGGCATGGCGCTTTTGCGAGAGCGGATTCGTTATGTTTGTTTTGAGCTTGACAAAAATGCGCAGTTCTTACTTTCTATGCACCTACATCTCTCATCTAGATTGTCTGCTTGATCGTGGGACTGGGTTGACGCAGTTCAAGAGAGCATGGAACGAGAGAAAACCACAACTAGACATATCTCCAAATATAATCGCCTTCATGGAGAGTGGAAAGACATTATCCAGTACACAGCAAACCACACAGTAATTAATCTCTCTGGAGTTGAACTTGATGACGCCACGGTTTCGGTACTGGCGAGGGGCTTGAATTACGCCTTGGCACCGAAGTCTGTACCCACGAAAGACATGGTCTGTGCAGTGGAAAATGCTGTACGTATGCTTCCAGCAGATGCAGCGGAAGAAATATGTTGCTAAACTTGTCATTTTCTGAAGAAGGCCAAACCACCGAAACCCAACATCACGAGGCTCGAGCGACAAGCATTACATGTGTTACGTAGTATTGATGACATTGTAGTGATTCATGCTGACAAGGGAAATGCGACAGTTCTTCTATCAACGGAAGAATATAATTCTAAAATTGGGAGCTTATTACATGACGCTGCTTATAAGTCGATTGAAGCCATTCCTACATCTAAAGTGGTTATCAAAACTTAAGCCCTTCTCAAGAAATCTGGTTTGCCTGAGGAGACCATCAAGAATTTACGAACACGTGCAGCCAGGCCGCCGAGGTTATATGACCTACCAAAAGTCCACAAGGAGAATGTGCCCTTAAGACCTATTGTCAGTGCAATCGGTGCTCCCACATATCAACTGGCGAAATATCTCACACGCCCACTGAGTCCACAGGTAGGTCATTGCATATATCATGTTTCGAATTCTGCCCAGTGCATACAGGTGATCCAGGGTCTAACCGTGTCTGATTCACCCTGCAGGGGCCTGGTACGCAAGTGCCAGGTATGGGTTTGGCGAACCTGCGCTGCCCGAGCTGGTAACTTGTGAATGCCGCAAGTTTCCCACACCGTAAACTCCTACCATGCTTCAACGACCACCGTAGGGCGTGACGGTGGAATGTTGAGTGCCTAGGAAACAGGGATCTTGGCTTCATCGCCCAGATCGCGTGGACGAAAGAAACCTCTATAAAAAAAAAAACCTCAACCTCAAGGTCAGCCACATGCCGACGAGGTGAATGGGTGATCGTGCAACCTCAGGGGCACCTGTGCACCCCTGTTGTATTAGCACCTTCTTTTAAACAGGTTTTACTCGTGGGACCAAAATTCAGTCATCCACCAAAACCAAAAAACCCTGCGGTACGGGTGTGCTGCAGGTTAATCCAAACATACCCAGTTCTAAGAAGCGGGTGAGGGTTGACAGCCCCCCCGCTTCAGAAACCTAATGGAACAGCTTGTTCGCTTGCGAACGCTTTTATTGTAATGGAAAGAGCAGAAGGTAACTTCGAAAAGGTGTCACCCTTCTACATCTCTAAGGGTCTAGAGAGTCTTGTAGGTACCCTAAACTCTGTTAAAAAGCTGAGGAATGGTACGCTGTTGCTGGAAACTACAACCAGTAAGCAGGCTACCAAACTGGTTAATTGCCAGGAACTCGGGGAGTTCGCTGTGAAATGCGAACTCCATAAGTCCCTAAATTCTAGTAAAGGCGTAGTCACCTGTCGTGATGTCATGGATTTAGGGACAGACGAGCTTCTGAATGAGTGGAAAACAGAGAAAGTGGTCGAGGTATGTCAGATCACACGAAAGGTGAATGGCAGTATTGAAAAGACTGCCACCTTCGTCCTGACGTTTGACACTCCAGTATTGCCCAAGAATATTAAGGCTGGATATCTAAACCTGTATGTCCTCCTGTATTTTCTGGACCCGATGCGCTGTTTTCAGTGTGAGTGGTTCGGACATACGACGGCGTCTTGTAAGGGCAGCTCCACCTGTGAGAATTGCGGCAATGGGGCACATGAGCCGGGTGTCAGTTGTAAGCTACCACAGGTGTGCGTCAACTGCTCCGGATCGCACCCGGCCTGGAGGAGAGAGTGTCAAGTGTATCTTGAAGAGCGCAAGATACAGGAGCTGAAAACCAAAGAGCGGATTCCCTATGGGGAAGCTAAAAAGAAGGCCAAGTCGCTCGCCGCTCCAATTTTTGCAACTAGTTTTGCTAAGATGGCTTCAGCTTCCGTCAGGAAGCAGAGTGTTGCTACCCAGACGTCTGTTGCAGACATGAGCACCAGTAGTTCGTGCTCAGTCAATGCAAATGCGGTGCCAAACCCCCTAAGGTCGTAACGCCTAAGACCTTGGACGTCGGTAGCAGCACATCTGCGACCTTGACCACACCAGCAGCAGCAGCAGCAGCACATGTTCCACCAGCAACCGCAGCACTTGAAGTCACTCCACCTCCAATTCCTCCACGTGCAGTTACCGGAAAAGCAACAACATCTGCTAACAGTGCAAATGGAGGTGATCAAAAGATTCGGGGCCTGAAGTTTCGGCAGACGGACATGACTCAGTTTGTGAAATCCCCCTCTTCATCCCCTCCCAGGTTACCTGGTAGCAGGGAATACAAGGGAAAGAGGGCGAGGAAGAAGAAAGGCGAAGAGGTGTTTGGTGAGTTTGCTGAGTTGGAGACGTCTGTCTCTTCGGAGTCAGAAGAAACTGAAATGCTGGTTGACGATCCCGGTCCCATTCCCCAGCAGACAGTGACCAAAGAGCTACCCGAACCGGGGCGGGTGAAACTGAACCGGTAGGATGATGGAGGGGTGGCCACTTTACAGCCACCCATCCATATGCATTAATTTTATTTTTTACACTGTTATAATTCATGTCTCACTTGCCACTATACAGCCAGTGATACATGTAGTGTTTTTGTACAACTTTACAATGATTGGTGTACACTGTTTAAATATCATACAAAACAATTTAATAAAGAAAAATGGCCCTTAGTCTACTATTACTAGAATTATAAAGTTTTACAATACAATAATTAGTAACTACTAAGTCTAAAAAATTTCTGATTAAAATGAACTATTGCTTATTCATTCATACCTCAAGATAGAAGACTGTAACAAACTGTTTTGGTTTAATGATATTATTGCAAGTTTAACCCTAATGTGACAGTTATCAAGCTTACAATCTCTTGTTAAGGGATTATTTTATATTTACAAGTGTTTATATTTCTTTAGGGAAAATGTTGTTGTTTGATGAATAATTCTTTGGAGTACATTGAATCTTAAACTTCCTAGCAATTCTGAACAATCAATGTTACAATTACACAAATTTAACAAAAATATAAAATTATTAAGTTCACGAAATGATTGCAGTGAGGGTATTCTTAAGATGGATGCAATGTGGGTGTATGTATGATCACAATATGGGACTAGAAAACCCATTCTAATGTCATGTGTCTAAAAAATTTATGCTGAACAGTTTCTATTCTTTTAGTTTGAGATAATGTGTATGGTGACCAAATTACTGATGAATATGCTAATGTTGACCAATTAATAGATATATTATTCTAAGTGCTTCAGTGGAATGGATTTCGCGACATGTCCTTATAATAGAACCTAGTTTTTGTAATGATTTGGTTACAATACTGTCTACATGTTCATCGAAATTCATTTTATTATCTAATATTACTCCTAATTTATTAACCGAGTTCACCTGCTCCAACTCGATACCTTTTATTGAGTATTTTGATAAAATTTTCTTACTTGCTCATGTTAATGTAATATGTTTGCATTTTTTTGGATTTAAATATAAGTAATTATCTTTACACCAATTATTGAGAGCAGTGCAACAATTCTGAAGATCACATATGTCATTAATTGATTCTATACTTTTAATTTTTTTTAGGTCATCAGCAAAAAATAAAAACTTGACATTTTTAATAATTTTACACCTGTAATTTATAAATAAACAGAAGTGAACCGAGGTGGGAACCATGTGGGACACCTGATAGTACTGATGTTTCAATTGAATTAAATGCTTTATATTTAACTATTTGAACCCGGTTAGTTAAGTAACTTTCTAGCCATTTGAGAAGGGCTCCCACTATCCCAAATGATTGAAATAAGTAGTTTATGATTTACAGAATCAAAAACTTTACTGAAGTCAGTATAGATACAATAAACTTGAGTTCCATTTTCTAAGGAGGATAAAATATATTGTGAGTAACACATTATGTTTGTTAGGCATTTCTTCCTTCTATGGATCCACACTGGTTTGGTGATAAGTAATGATGGACTCCAGGAGTTTTAGTATTACATTTAAATTAGAAATAGGTCTGTAGTTGCTAATATAACTTTTTGTCCTGATTTGTGTAAAGGAGTGATAAATACTGATTTCCATTCCTTTGGGACTATACCCTTCACTAAGAGATCTCTGAAATAACAATTTTAATATCAAATCAACTATATATTTGCATTTCTTTACCAGAATTGGTGGAATACCGTCAGGACCTGCACTTTTATTGTCATCACATTTTTCAATTTCTGAGAAGGTTTCTGTTAATATTAATTGACTTTGTGTTCAAATTTTTTTGATCCTCTAATTTTATTTTAGTGTTATGAGAGGGTTTATAAGATCATTGAAAAGTATTCAGCAAATTCATTAACTACACTAGTTCCTCCAGTTAGGGTCTGTTAATCTTTAAACGTAACATATGGCAAATCTCTATAACATTTTTTGGAGTTAACATATTTCCAAAAAAAATTGAGGATTTTTGTTATGGAATTACCTATTTCTGTACAGAAGGCATTAAAGTCTCTTTTGGCTAAGATTTTGCATTTATTACTCAGATTTGAAACTGAGAGTAATTATGTCCTGTTTGCTTATAAAAAACATGGGATCTTTTTTTCTTGGTGATAGTTGTTCTGTGTTCCTTAGAGTTCCATCTTGGGAATTTTGACATAAGGATTTGCTTTCTCGCTACTAACAAATTTATACACTTATTTATACAAGAATAAAATCTGCTGACACACTTCCCAGTCATTATTAGCTATGAAGTTTCCCAATTCTAATGTTATACTAGGATAATCAGCTTTACTAAAATCGGTTATCCAGATTATTGTATTGTATCGAGGAGTAGTCACGCTTAACTGTGTACTCTAAACATAAAGATGGATGATATGCACCAGGAGATATGACACACTTATTAGCTGTAGTACAATTTATGTCAGGAAAGATTGAGAATATTAGGTCAAGTTTACACCAAAGATATTAACTTTATTATTAATTTGGAAATTTTTAATAATGAGGTTGAATCTGATAATTTAGTGTTTCCTCTTCATGTTTAATACATTAAAGTCTTCAAACAATAACCAGTTTTAGTCTGGGCACTTGAGATTTATATCTTCAACAGCTTTGCAGTAAGAAATCATTGAAGTTTCTGTTAGTGGAGGAAAGTATGCAATTCCTATGATTAAGCTATTTTTATTTCCTAAGATTCGTATAAATAAATGCTTAACATCAGTTGTTACTTCTAATTGAAGATATCGGTATTTATTCTTAATAGCTATTAGAACACCATCACCTCAAAAGAATGGACTGCTGTTTACATTTCTGTCATTTCTAAAGATAATGTAATTATTAAGATTTAACTATGCATTATAAAGTTTTGGGTCTAGCCATGTCTCTGTTAACACAATAATGTCATAATCATTCAAAATGTAATTTTTTGAATTATTATTGTTTTTAGTTATATCAAATATCTTAGGTTGTCTATTAACATATGTAATTGTTTTTATTACTTTATCCTTATTCAGGATGCTCAGTTGATCACGAAGCTGTTTAAGTCATTTCTCTGCATCGGTGTTAGGTCAGCAGAAATTTTTATTGGGCTCTCACTTTTGTGTTTATTGCTGGGTTTTTCTTATCCATCTAGTGCAGCTAACAAATGAAAACTTTGTTATGGCATATGCACTTTGGTTTATTAGACCGTCATCAGAGCCAGTTTTTGTATATTATGTTAATGTGTGGAACTGTTCCATATCAGTTCATCCTCTTGAGGTTTTTCACCCCTCTGTACAATTATGTATATAAAAAAAAACATATTTACACACATTAATTTTCAAAAGTATCTTCTGGAACAAGCTTTTGTTATTGTTTGTCCTCTTGTTCCAGAAGCTATTTTTGAAAAGTCTATATATATATACATAGTAAACAATGAAACAAAGGTGCTAAGTACTGAAATTGAATTAAATTAGGATAGGGAAATGAATCACCACTTACCTTTAGATCATGGATGTACACACAGAAAAGACAAAAATACAAAATTTTCGGGACTATCCCTTTGTCAACAGGAGAACATTGTGGGAGGTGGGTGATGTGGGAGACTGCATCACAGAAAGACTGCTGAGCAGTGAAAATAACAAAGAAAATAAACTTACCACTTCCCAACACTCAAGCAGGAGGGCTGTGGATGGGAATGTAAAAACACTATATGAATACAATTGTTCAAAAATTTATTCATATAGAGAAATACAAGCCATTAGCAAGGTGCAAAATGCAACCAACTATATGACTCTGTGATAAGTTTTTTTGTTTATGAAATATGTAGTTTATGAGGCAGAAATTGGGGGACCGTTTCCTCATCGACCTAAGCAATTGCAGAAAACCACCTAAAAAGCACAGTAAGGACACGGGGATCAGGACTAGAAATTGGACCCATTGCAACTCTCTGATCAAGTTTACTGGCACCTTAATGCACGTAACCTCACTTGAAGGTTCAAATTATTTCTTGCCATAATTATCGATTGTATTCTATATCTTCCCTTTCTGCTCCCACAAAAACTGCCATTTTAATGTGCAGATACCCCATATCCAACTCCCTTATCCCATGTCTTATTCATTGCTGTTTTTATCTCTTATAAGTATTTGGATGTTGGAGTTGTTTTTTGTTGTTTTGAACCTCTGAATTGCCTCATCTAATGTTTGTGTTATGTTTTTCAGTGTTAGTATTATATCCTAAACTTTTAATTGCTTAGTAATATTAGGAAATTTACTGAAGTATTTTTAACTTACATTTTACATGAATTTGCATGGTGGCAGGTGCTTGCTTAAGATGCTGGATCAACTACAACAGAGTGAAAGTTCCCCACTTCGACTACAGGCTCAGATGTGGCTGCTTCATTCTTTGGTCCGTGGAGATGTCTCTCGCCTTCTCGATCCTCTGTTATGTATTCTTCTGGATCCGGCAACAGCACGTGTTAGTGTTCTTCATGTCAGTGTGCGAGAGCAGGAGCTTCCGCCTTCACCACCTCCTCCAGCTGAGAGTTCCAGAATTTATGCAATTAGCTCTGTTGATGGACATGTCATGTACCACGTAGCTGATGCAGCACCTACTCTACGCAGGGAAGTATTCATTGGCAGGCCATGTGCAATGACAACATTGGTGGGTGATGGGGGAAAGTGTTACATCACAAAGAAGGACTTCCCATCAACCCCTGCAACAGTTTCTCAGCTCCAACCACCTTTAAGCACCAAGAATGTGTCCCTATTTGTAAACCCTTTTGCTGCTTCTGCAAGCAGTAACACAAATTCAAATGACTCAGCCACTGAGGAAGACTCAATGACTGCATCTCATGGAAAGGGCATGCAGTCTTTCAGTTACCCAGGTGACAAATCTGAGTTTCCCCATTATTGGGAAGCCTTGAAATCTGAGAGTTGTAACAGATTTTCCAACATTTATAGAAATCAGTTTCCCCCATTTCAAATAAAGAGTAAAAGTGCAGAATTCTCTGTACTGAGAAGCCATCAGACATAGCACTTAACAGAAGATTTAACAGCAGAGTAAGTCTTAGTGGTTGTGAAGATGATGAAAACTCCTTGGACTCTAATCTGTTCTGAGAGCTGTGAAGACAGCAGTGGTATGGTGAGGAGGTGGTCAGTAGGAGAGGAACTTGAAGATGATCTTGAAGCATCTGAGGTAGCTGAAGAATTTTTAGTTAGCAGAAAAGCTGACAGTGGAACTATAGTTGCAGAATTACTTGATGACATGTTGGAGAAAATTGTGAGCCACTGCGAAGGAAAACACCAGGTATTAATAGCTGAAGTTTATATAACATTAATTAAATTATGCTAATTTGTTTGGGGTGTCTTTGTTTTGAATGCCACTTTTTTAACACCCTGACCAGGCATCCAGATTTCCCCAAATCACTCCAGGTGAATACCAGGCTGCTTACTTCAAAAAGCCACGGCTGAACTCCATCCCATTCCTTGTCCCCGAACACCTTGCCTTATACTTCATTAACACTTAGTTCATTAGAGAAATTTCAACAATTAAGCAATAAGTTTCTTTGTATTTTATTATTATGTTTGAAAGCTAGATAATTTCAAAACCCTCTAGTAATTTCATTTAAAATATGTAATTCTATATTTTTAAAGTATTCTACCTTTTTAAAATAACGAACGTTATTACTTATGAACTGAAAGATTGATGTTTAGCATATTTTCATAATTAGATACCTGTAGATAATCAATATATTTTGCATTTAATATTTTCATGTTGTATTATTGATTCCAAGTATTGACTTTGAATTTAGATAGAAACACATTAAACTAATTTGTACATCAGTTAGGAGCAATTTTTCTGTTGTTGTGTATAATACATGAAAGGTATAGTCAGGAACATGCAAGTAGAGTGGCTTAAAAATAAATTTATGGATGGGGGAAAATGTTTACAATTAATCAATTGTATCAGTAAATTGTATCGAGAGTGGACAAAAGAAAACAAAACATTTTTATCACACATTTTCGTAGGAGATTAATTTCAAAATTTACTGGATCTTATTTAACTGAAGTGTCCCACGCACACACAAGCAAAACTTAATATTTAAATGCCTTTATTGATTTATCTGTGGGAGTATTCAGAGTCTGTTAATGGTAGCAATAAAAAACCAGTTAAGCTAAAGAAAATTTATTTATTATTAAAAGTGTGGAAAAAGAGAGTGGAGCTTGAAATTTATTTAGTGATGTATGAACTGCAGCCAACCATTACATAACTGCAGCTATATATTAACTGTCATCTTGCTTAAATTGTTAGAATTGTTTTCCTATCTGATTTGATGAATTCACACATAAATGTGAAACCAATACTTAAACAACTAGAATGCACTTGCCACATCATTTCATGCATATATTATATATTTGAGAAAGATACAGGAACCATCAATTACCCTTGATGAGTATAAACAGTCGAAGTGGAATGATGTTATTTTTGGGTCTGTAGAGAAGGCCTTTTATAAGAGGAAAACAGGAGCTTCAAATGAGAATTTTGTGTCATGAAATGAAACAATTTTAAGGCGTGCCAAGTGATATTAACAATTTTTAGTGTTGGAAATATAGAATATACTAAAATAATTTATTAAAAACAAAGGATAGGGATAATGACACATCACTCAACTAAGTTGAAGGCTGAGTCTTGTGAGTCTTCGGCTGATGCACACCTCCTGAACCATTTGGCTCATTCCCTATTACATGAATAAGGTGCAAAATTGAAATATTGTATATTTTGTTTGTCTCATATGTGTTTCATTTGTCACAGCCTACAACTTTGGTGAGTGATGAGTCATTTTCTCTGTCCTTTGTTATTTTGATTAATTTTAGGCCAATCGGCATTGTACATAAACATTATATATGAAAAACTTTAAAGAAAAACATAAGGTAATTGATTAAATCAGACTAAGCTGCATTCTGGTCAGGGTAGCACAAGCTGTCAATGGAGTTACTAGAGTAATAAGAGAGTAGGGAAATGTGTGAGTTATTATGAACAGCTTAGTGACAGGATTATTTTGATGAGGTTAGAAACCAAGGCCACATTAGTACAAGTTTATATGCCAACATCACAGGAGGATGGCGAAGAAATAGAGAAAATGTACGCCGAAATTGAAGAACTAATCCAATATGTGAAGGGGGAGGAAAATCTAATAATCATGGGTGATTGGAATGCGATAGTGGGAGAAGGGAAGAGGGGAATGCTGTAGGATCTTTTCATTTAGGCGAAGGAAAATGAGTGAGGAAGCAGGTTGTTAGAATTTTGTGAAAGATTGTTAGGTACCCCTTAGTTCACCAAAAGCATCCTCACTAGCTATCCCCAGCAGTAAAGTATTCTATAGATCAATTGTGAAGTCGCTTATGCTGGATTTAGAAATTTCGAGAAGAGTAATTGTCAACTTGAAGGAATTTCCCTGTATTTATTTCCACAGTTAAATCTCATCATTAGAATCATTTTAAAGTGTATTTATTATATCGGGAAATGTTTATTTTAAGAGATATTCCGGTTTGTTAATGTTTTGAAACACGCGATCAGAAAAGTAAAAATCTAAGATTTGAAATATCTTTGAATCGAGTAAAAGTATAGCTGAACTTTTATCACCAGCTATAGTCAACATTGTTCCTGAGAGTTTGGTTGTAAAATTAAATAATTTGGCAAAGTTTAATTAGCAGATTTAATTAAGAGAAAAAAATAAACTTTTTAACTAAAAGGAATATTAATTTGAAATTTATATCAGTAGATAGCCCAAAATGAGACGATTACGAACATATAATGGTTTTGGTAAAACAGTATAAGCATTCATCAGACTAATAAAGTTTTTAAAGATAGATTGTCGCGTATTGTTGCTGAAGCGTGTAAAAATTCCACCAAGTTGGTCACATGATGACTTCAATTTTAAGATTATAGAAACCTTTTTGAACGTTAAATTAAATTAAAACAGGTAGATCATGATAATAGAAAGTCCCTGTAATAATTTCAAGTTAAACTATTTAGTACTTTTGGAGATATTAATTAAAGCTGACGTCATAGGCTCTGAGAAGTAGCTCAGCTGAGAAGTAGCGGGCTCAGATTGTCTCACTGTGGTCTCATTTTTTCACCGGAAAGTGATCGCGCAATTCCGCGGAGCAAATTGTTCCACGCAAATTCCAACATGCCGTAATACTCACTAATGTTAGAGGGACTTTGTGAGTTTTTGTCCTCTCGTGTGAATGTACTTAACCTTTAATATTCAAAGATTTATTCAGTATCTGGTACCGACAATGTAAGAGAGAACTTTATCAAGAATATAAGTATTGTGTTACTCTGAAACTGTGTCAAGTGACTTGATTTCAATTACCCTTCACATTTGGGGTTTAATACGAATGCGTGGCAGCCAATCTATTTAATATTATAGGTACCAGAAGGCTACACATGGTCATGAACTTAATTGTTTGAAGTTCAGGTGAAAGTGTTGTTAACCCCCATGCAGCCTTGCCGCCTGACAAGATATAAGCTAGTTGTGGCAAACACACTGTTTAAGAACCATGCAAGAAGGATATACACCTGGAAACATCCACGGGATACAGGCAGATATCAGCTAGATTATATCATTGTCAAACAGAGATTCAGGAATCAAGTTCTAGACTGTAAAGCATACCCAGGAGCAGACATAGACTCTGGCCATACTTTGATAGTAATGAAGTGCAGGCTGAAATTCAAGCGAATAAACAAGCAAAGTAAGCAGAACAGACTGGAAGTGAATAAAATGAAACAATCTAGCATGAGAGAAAAATTTGCAGAAATGGTAGACGTAGGTCTAAGAAGTAATTCTGAAAGGAACTTAACCGAGGACGAATGGAATACGTTTAAGACTGAAATAATGAAAGCTGGTAAAGAAACATTAGGCTTTAGGGAACAAGCCGCCTGAAAACCTTGGATTACAGAAGAAATTTTGGAGCTGATGGATCAGAGGAGAAGGCACAAAAATGCTCAGGGTGAAGCGGGTAGAGAGCAGTACAGGCAATTTAGAAATCAAATAAATAGGAAATACAAAAAATGCAAAGAAAAATGGCTGCAAGAAAAGTGTGAAGAAGTAGAAAAGCAAATAGTCATAGGTAAACTAGATGTTGCATACGGGAAGATCAAACAGAATTTTGGAGAAATAAAGAAAAAAAGGTGTAAACATTAAAGCTGCCAATGGGAACCCTCTTTTAAGCTCAGATGCTATAGCTAACCGATGGAAGGAATACATTGAAAAACTTTATGATGGGGAGGAATTGAACAATAGTGTAATGGAAAAGGAATGCGATGTCGCCATTGTTGATTTAGGAGTACCTGTTTTGAAGACAGAATTTAATAGAGCTCTGAATGACTTGAAAGCAAATAAGGCAGTTGGAATTGATGAGATCCCTGGAGAACTTCTTAAATCCCCAGAAGAAGAAGGAATCGAAAGATTATTCAAGCTGATATCAAAAAGTTATGATCAGGAGAAATTCTAACTGATTTCAATAAAAATATCATCTTTACACTCCTGAAGAAAGCGCAAGCCGACAACTGTGAGAGTTATTGCACCATTAGTCTAACATCACATACTTCAAAACCACTGACCAGTATAATATGCAGAAGAATGGAAAGGGTAGTAGAAGACATAGTAGATGAAGATCAGTTTGGGTTTATGAAAAATCCGTCCGGGCATCCAGATTTGGGTTTTCCACGGTTTCCCAAATTACTCCAGGCAAATGCCGGGATGCTTCCTTCAAAAGGCCATGGCTGAATTCCTTCCCATTCCTTGCCCCCCATCCTTTCCCGTCTCTAAAGACCTCACTGTTAGAGAGACGTCAAGCAGATAAAAGGAAAAATTGTATACAAGGGAAGGAATTCTGGCTTTAAGATTAATACTTGAAGGGCGCATCAAGAAAAACAAAGATACTTTTTTGATGTATGTTGATTTAGAAAAAGCTTTTGATAATGTTAGGTGGGGCAAGATGTTCAAAATTTTAAAGAGATCAGGTCTAAAATATCGAGATAGAAGAATACCTTATAAACTATATAAAAATCAAGTAGCTATAATAAAAGTAGACAACCATGAGAGACATGCTGTCAGGCCAAAGGTGCATGGGGGATTAATAACACTTTCACCTGAACTGTGAACAGCTAAGTTCAAGATCATGTGTAGCCTTCTGGTACCTAAAATATTTAAACAATCGGCCACCACGCACTCGTATTAAACCCCAAATGCGAAGGGTAATTGATATAAAGTCACTTGACACAGTTTCAGAGTAACACAATACTTATATTCTTGATAAAGTTTACTCGTACATTGTTGGTACCAGATATGTAGGTAAAGCAATCGAACAACAGTTTCATTGAAGATTACAGATGAATTACACTTGTATGAGAAGAAAAAACTCGCTAAGTCCCCCTAACATTAGTGAGTACTACGGCATGTTGGAATTTGCCGAAACCGCTACCGCATGGAACAATTTGCTCCACTAACTAGCGTGAAGTTACGCGATCACTTTCCGGCGAATGAATGAGACTACATATTACGAAGTTACTTCTTAGAAAATCTAGTATGGAGTTGAACAATCTGAGCTCACTGCAAGATCTTTTATAGACTTCTCAGAGCCTATGACGTCAGCTACTTTTTCTTTAGTTAATATCTCCAAAAGTACTAAATAGTTTAACTTGAAATTTTTACAGGGACTTTCTATTATCATGTTCTATCTGTTTCAATTTAATTTAACATTCAAAAGGGTTTCTATAATCATAAAATTGAAATCATCACGTGACCAACTTGGCGGAAGTTTTACGCACTTCAACAACAATCCGCAACAATCTAACTTTAAAAACTTAATTATTCTTACTAATGCTTTGACTTTTGACTGAAACCATTATATATTCGTAATCGCCTTAATTTAGGCTATCTACTGATATAAATTTCAAGTTTGTATTCCTTTTAGTTAAAAAGTTCATTTGTTCTCTTATTTAAAACTGCAAAATAAACTCTGCCAAATTATTTAACTTTACTATCAAAATACTTGGGACAATGCTGACAATAGCTGGTGGTAAAAGTTCAGTTTTAGCTTTACTCGATTTAAAGATATTTCAAATCTTAGATTTTTTTTTCTGATCGCGTGTTTCAAAACGTGAACAAACCGAATTACCTCTTAAAATAAATTTTTACTGATATAATAAATACACTTTAAAATGGTTCTAATAGTGAGTTTTCACTGTGGAAATGAATACAGGAAAATTACTTCAAGTTGACACTTACTCTTCTCGAAATTTCTAAGTCAAACACAAACGACTTCAAAATCGGTTTATATACTATGTTATTGCTGGGGATGGCTGGCGGGGATGCTTCTAGAGAAATAAAGGCTACCTTACAGTGCATCAGTTAAAAAGGGTGTGAGACAAGGTTGTAGTCTATCCCCATTAATATTCAACTTGTATGTAGAAGAAGCAACAAAGGAAATAAAGAAAAATTTTCATGTGGCATAAGTTTTCAGGTAGAAAAAATTAGTATGTTATGATTTTCTGATGACATTGTCTTGTTAGCAGAATGAGCTGAGGATATTGAGAAGTTACTGAGTATGATGAACAAAATACTGAAGGATGGCTTTGGACTGAATATAAATCAAATCAAGGCAAAAGTGATGAAATGTAGCAGAAATGATACCAACCACAGTAGATTAAATATAAAAATACGATCGGATACAATCGGAGAAGTAAGTGAATTCTGCTACTTGGGTAGCAAAATTACAACTGATGGCTGAAGCAAGAATGCTGTTAAAAGCAGAATAGCACTAGCAATAAGAGCCTTCATGAAAAAGAGAAATCTTTTAGTTTCAAGTATTGATATAGGAATAAGAAAGAACTTTTTAAAACTCTATGTGTGTGGAGCACAGCACTTTATGGTAGCAAAACATGGACTTTAGGAATACCAGAAAGAAAGAAAATTGAAACATTTGAAATGTGCTGCTACAGAAGAATTCTGAAAATTAAATAGACAGACAAAGTACGATTGAATGAGTTTTGGAAATAATGGGCGAGGAAAGAAGTTTGTGGAAGAATTTTGAGACATGCTGGATTGGTTAATTTGTTGGTGGAGGGAACTGTAGAGGAAGACAGAGATTAGAATATATGAAGCATATAATTGAGGGCATGGGTTGTAAGGGATATGTAGAGTTGAAAAGGTTAGCACAAGATAGGAAGGGATGGATGATTACATCCAACCAGTCGAAAGACTAATGATAGCCAAAAAAAAATAAAAAAGATACACCATATTATACATGTGCTAATTATTATATAAGCTTAATTATTTAGTAATAGCTTTTTAATAGTTGCTTAGAATGATGGGAGAGATCCTGCAAATAGGCTAATATATGCAGCATACCTGGCTTTTCTCTTTTTAGGTCCATGCTAGACATAAATTTTATTTGAGCTTTCAACTGAGAGTAGCCTACTACTAAATGTCACATGTGGGTAAAGGGAAGAAAAATTCGTCATAAATATGAGTATATAGCCATGACTCTTCACAATTTTTGCGTAACTTGTTACTGTATTGAGAAATGAAAATTTCTTATAGTAGATTAAATGATTTAAGCATTATTAGATATTTCATGTACGGTAATGGCTAAGTTATTAGTCTTTGACATTTGTTGTGTTGTTCTCAAAACTGATGTCACATTTCTTGGGCTTTCACATTTATTATTTTTTTAGATTATTCTGCCTTATTTGTGTACCTTTGTTCAAGTTTACAGAGCAGATTTTCTCTTCTATTATGCTTCAATAATAATCAGTAAGAATCTCTTTCAATTTAATCTTTTACCAGACATTTTTATTTGTGGAGAGCCAGTGAGATGATCAGTAATTAGTTTATATTTAATTATACATAATTATTAATATTATGATAATTATATTATAACAATTAATATTATGTATAATTATATTTTCTTTGAATTATAAATGTTTCAGTTATAAACATTTAAGTTTATGATTTTTTATAGCAGGACACGATAACAAGTGTTCATGGCATATTGTTTTTGTTGTACAGAGCATTGGAGAGAAACAGCAAGCAATATCAAAGACACCAAATACCTGTTTAAGAGTCCATCAGTTACATTCCCACATGCTGTTGTACTGTGCTGTCTATGACTCTAACCGGACATTGTATGCATTGCACACACTGCGAAACATTTTGATGACCAATTCCCGGATGTTCCTGTGTACTGCAGCTACTACAGGTGTATCAAATGTCACCCGTGGATCAGATCTCTTGGTGCTGCTAGCAAGACACAGGAAGTCAGTGTTCGGCAGGAATTTCATGGAGAAATGACTTCAAATGGTGCTGAATTTGTTGCTGCTTATAGGAGTAGTATGTATCTTGAAGTACTAATAGTAATGTGTCTTTATTATGCAAGAAGCTACTATCCCAATTTGGGCCAAATGAGACTGACTCAGGAGGAAATATCTGGAAATAGAAAGGTATTGTTATAGTATAATATTTAAGTCCATTTTACATTTTCAATTCCCCCACTTCATTGTATTAGTAACATATGGTTTATAGGTTCAGCTAGCAAGTGTGGAACTTCTTACAATAGTTTGTTATGAACTGATCCTGATTGTGAGAGACAGTGGCAAAGGATTTGCCAGTTACATTGCAGATCTGATGGCTCGTTGCAAAGTCCAGAAAATTGCACTGCATTGTATGATGTCTAGTGTCTACAGTATGAAAGTTAATGACATCAATCAAGAAGACAAGGTAATTTTGCTTTTGTACATTCTTTTTATTATGTTATATTACACAAAAATTTATATAATTCTTTAATTCCATTATTTTTTATTGCTGTTGCGTTTAGAAATGACAGAAGAAGATTGTACCATAAGAACTGAGCTAAAAGGTTTACAAACATACTCATAAAATATTAAAAATGGCCGGATAGTAAACAATAATAAATCAAAAGAAATTTGTTTTCAGAATGCTATAAAAGCGGAGTCGGCACTTGGGTCGTTTCTGTACTGTTTACGCAAAAATGGTTCCGTTGCCAATCATTAATTGTGGATTAAACTACTTAACAAACATACTGAAGTTTACAGCTGATAAACAGCAGCTATTGATATTTTTGTATCAGGGAAAAAAACATCATTATGCCTCAAGGTTATTGCGTGTATATATAAGTTACTGTTCCACTTAAATAATGGATGAAAGAGAAATTAACCTACCACATACCAGTGGACAGCTGCGATGAGAGGAAACATTTATGCTGACAAACAAATAAATACACAATATTTCGGCAAGTGCCTTCTTCAGTAATAGATAAGTGGGCCATTAGGCTCCTTACGTGGGCCCACGGAACGTCACCCAATGACTAGCTGGGTAGTGAGGGAAGGGTGGGGGAATGGCTAAGGAGTAGACTATCGATATATTGGCAGTGTCTGTGATAATATATTGCAGGCAATGGTAAAATGAACATATGTAGCAAGGGTACCTAGTACTGATGTGAAAAGTTATATCTAGTAAAAAAAAAAAAAAAAAAAAAAAAAAAAAAAGGAATTATGGGTTAAGTGGTTGGATTTTAATGGTGGTTCAGAACAGATGGGTAACTGGTATCCAGGATATTCTGGTGCGCTAGTTCCCACCTCTGGAGTTCTGCTGTCAGGGAAACTCTGACTGCTCTCACATTAAAACAGTCGTTGAGATTGTTGGAATCATGGCTATTGGCATGTTCTGTTATTGGAAGGTACAAGTTGTGGGTGTGCACTGTTTGTCTGTGGCCATTCATTCTAACTGAGAGTTGCTGTGTGGTGAGGCCTATATAGGAACTAGTACAATGATGGCAAAAGCTGTGTTACCTGTAATTATTTAATAAGCTTGCACACACTATCACTTGTGATGGCAATAATAGGTATAGTGGATAATTGTCATGATTGTTTAGGTTTGCAGGTTCAATTTTTCTACTAAGTCAATTCACAGGTCATCATTAAGTTCATATCTGATTTATTTACCAATCTCATACATCTATCCCATGCACCACCACTAATTATACTCATTCATCCTGACCATGGATAACGCTATGCAGTACTTCATTTCCTCCGATTACAAGTTCTGACCACGCTTCTGACTATCAAGTCTACACACTGTGTTACCTCTTCTCACCACTGCTAGCTTGTCGTTCGTCATGAAGCACTTCCCTAACGTGATTAGTGAACGACATTTTATTAAGTGGGTGCGCAGACTTCTGCGGTCGTTGTAAATGTAATCTTGGTTGTCCGGGTTGAACTGCATCATTTTTTCAAAACCTAACATTTCGGCCATCATTTTGTGGCCTTCTTCAGAGTACTGTCATGGCTGGATCTGCTGCCGACTATATATAGCTCCCGAAGAACATGCTAACCGTTTGGAGTGATGTCACTCAAACTACCGCCGCCAGTGTGGCCGGTCCGATGGGGCCTGCGTCCCAATTTTTCCTAATCAAGCATGACCATATTTGGTCAAGTTGTAGCCCACCGTACGCGTTCATATTATCTGGTCTTTTTTTTATTTCCAATGCTTCTCTGACACGCCGGGGCTACCATCTGTTTTCTTGAACCAATACACTGGTGTCACTGAATAAAATTGCGTGCCCACTGTCAGCAGAATGTTGTGCTACAGCTGATTTGCTGACGTCGTTATTTTTAAGATGTCTCATGTGTTCACACAGTCTTTCCGTGACTGTCCTTCCAGTTTCGCCGATATACACTTGGCCACAGCTACAGGGTATCTGGTATACGCCCGCTGTCTGCAGCTTCTCCCTCTGGTCTTTGACTTTTAAAAGCACATCAGAAATCTTCCTAGGTGCTCTGTATATTGGACAGATATTTTTCTTCTTTAAAAGATGGCCGATTTTATCTGTCACTCCGTGGTCATAGGGTAATACTGCCGTGGGTCCGTCTGTTCGTCTTCTGGCTTCAACTTCCGGTGTCAGAGCACTGGGTGATGCTCGAGGTGCAAGCCTTGTGGTGCCCTTTATGATGACATCAAGGCTGTAGCCGTTGGCCAGAAACGTCTCCTTTAAAATTTCCCTTTCAGCGGCTATGCTCGCTTCGTCGCTAACTAAGGAAGCATGGACGGTTAATGTTTTTAAAATTCCGCGTTTCATTGCTGGATGGTGGTGAGAGGCTGCATGCAAGTAGTGATTCATGTGCGTGGGTTTGTGGTAAACTCCGTGCCCTAGGGAGCCATCTTCCTTCCGTTTCATGATCACGTCCATAAAAGGAAGTTGTTTGTCCACCTCAACTTCCATGGTGAATTTAATTTTGTCGTGGGCACTATTTAAGTGTTGGAAAAAAGCCTGGAGGGATTCTCTCCCATGAGGCCAGATAACAAATGTATCGTCCATGTAACGCAACCACAAAGAAGGCTTCAGAATGTATTTGTTGACCACTTAAGCCTCAAACTCCTCCATATACACGTCGGCCACAATTGGAGACAGTGGGAAACCCATCGCTGCTCCCTCATTCTGCTGGTTGAAGTCTCCTTTGTATTGAAAGAAGGTGGTTCTAAGACAGAATTCAGTCAGTGACGCCCATTCTTCTGGCAGACTAAGATATCCTAGTCGTTCCCTGATGATATTGATGGCTTCATCAATTGGCACGTTTGTGAACAGTGACGTGATGTCGAATCTAACTAGTAAGTCGCTCTCTTCCAGATGTCTGTCCTTGATCCTGTTTATAAAATCAGAAGAATTTCGAACTGTAAAAGTAGAGCTAGTCAGATTCTTTAGCTTATCCGCCAGATATCTTGCCAGCGGATGTGTTGGAGACTGAAATGCGCTCACAATGGGCCGCAAAGGGACCCCATCTTTGTGTAAATATGGTCATGCTTGATCAGGAAAACTTGGGACGCGGGCCCCATCGGACTGGCCACGCTGGCGGCGGTAGTTTGAGTGACGTCACTCCAAACGGTTAGCGCGTTCTTCGGGAGCTATATATAGTTGGCAGCAGATCCAGCCGTGACAGTACTCTGAAGAAGGCCACAAAATGATGGCCGAAACGTTAGGTTTCGAAAAAATTATGCGGACAACCAAGATTACATTGACATTTTATTACTTTTAGGTCCACGATACAATTATACAAGGCTGCGCTGTAACCTTAACACTACTCTTGCAGTGGCCAGCTACCGACTGACTCAAGAATTACAATTTTACACCATGCACCTCTGCACGTAAAAATGCCTCGTGGCGACTTTGAGCTTTACGAATAATATACATGGCTTAATACTGTCTCGCCACACACCTTCCTTGAAGTGGACGACAGGTTGCCCTCTATGCCTCTATGCACACTGAACCAACTAATTTACAACATACACTTTAACAATGAAAGTTTCACGGGAGTCCAGCCGGATGGAGTCATAAAACGACAACGTTTCGACAACCTGCTCGGTTGTCTTCATCAGGTCTATATAGATGTTACTTCTAGGAAATCACAAACAGACTGACTTCGCTGACACTGTGATTTCCTAGAAGTAACATCTATATAGACCTGATGAAGACAACCGAGCAGGTTGTCGAAACGTTGTCGTTTTATGACTCCATCCGGCTGGACTCCCGTGAAACTTTCATTGAATCAATACGCCGGGAAAGTCTCCATTTACATACACTTTAACAGTTGCCATCCCTCCCACACCAAATCACTTAGCATAAGTTCAGTTATTAGCGTAATCACTGTTCATCTACCATTTATTGTACACTCACTAAAGGAATGTTAATGCAGTTTGTACGACTTAGTCTGTCCGACCGAGGTGTAAACGATAGCCAATATTCTGTTCCGTCGCGGAAGCGCGAATTAGAAATCATTTTCACTCGGGAGAATTCCATTACTCCACACTTATACAACATTCTCGTTGCTGCGCTACCTTCATCAGCGACAATCTTACACCGACTGCTCCTGCTTACCAAGTGTTTAGTACTACGATGTACTTATAATGGATATTGATTATCGACATATTTGACATAGATGAACTTTAATAGTTTGTTAGCTTATTGCTCTGTAATGTTACAACCTCTGGCCTCAGCCTATGCTAATTCTGTCATTTACTATTTTGCAATTTTACAGTCAGTTTTCTTAGATATTATTCAACATGTATATATATTGTTAGTATGTTTTTTTATATCTTTTTTTATTAAATTATATATTGTTTCAAAGAAATTTCATTTTACCTCAACTGATCATCACAGAGATTATTTTGTTCCACATTCATCATTGGTCAACTTTCTCTCCCCACCACCAGTTCAAACACCACTCTCCTGAGTGTTTCATCTTTGTTTCATTCATGTGGTGGATCGGGATGTAGTCACATCTTTCCTCCTGCCATATGTCTTTCCTCCTACTGAAATATTTTAAGTTGTTTCTATTTTTGGTTTTTTTGTGTGTTCATCTCACCCTCCTGCCTTCATCTGCAGTAAGTGACAGGTTATTTTTCCCTAGCTTATTTTATTTAATTTAATAGTGACATTTAACAAACAAAGAATGTTAAGTCATGTTTGAAAATGGATATCTAAAAGATGGCAGTTCGTGTACAAGCATTATTGCAAATGCATGCAAAAGTTGTCCATGGAGCATTCAGCAGTGGCAATTAGGATAGCTTGAAATCTGTGCTGCATTCATTTGGGTTTTCAACTTAAATTTGGTGTATCCAAAAAAAAATATTTGTTTACACTCCCCAGCTAGTGAAAATGAGCCTCAGCATTCTTGATGAGAACAGAATCAGTTGACACCAGTCCTGGAATTATTTCTATGTATGTAAACATCCATATGAAAATCATTTTTATTGAAGTGCCATTGCTTTGTATATATAATAATCAAGATCCAAGATCACAAATCCATGACCTGTCTTACCAACATCCATTAGAGTCCAAGTATGCTGGACAAACATTTGCTTCTTGTCCAACTCTTTTGATATCTTCTGTGATCCTAATGGTTTCTTAGAGTCAGCAGAGAATTATGAACTAGCATACACCATATGCATGGTAGAAACTTCTCATTTTTGCATTCGTCTGTGAGAACAATTGGGCAATAAAGGCCACCATACAGGCATCATATTTCATATATGACACATTTTAATGTCTTTGATATATACATAGTAATTCCAAACAATAACAATTGACATTTGAAAAACAATAAGCGCATGAGAGTTTATGAAATAGTATTACACCTCTCTGCAGCAACTTGTTCTTTAAAATCACATAAATTTCCACGTTTGTCTCAGTCCATTCTTTTTATTCTGCTTTTATTCTGACATTTTTTTTGCACAGTAAAATTCCTTGCTTCAGGTATGTTAAATATTATCATAATCTCTATTGTTCAAACTGCAAATTGTCATTGTAATATTATTTATATTTCCCCTTTTTAAAATTGATATCTGCTTGCTGAAATAAATTAGGGTGGAAACTTCAATCCTTACACTGCAGTAATTTCTCTGCATTTTTCTTCCTTATTTTAATTTGTATTTAGTGATGCCTGCTTGCTGAAATAAATTGGGCTGTAGATGACAATCTTTTCATCAACTTTACAGTAATTTCTCTGGATCTTTTATGTAAACAGGAATCCATTTACATGCACTATTAATTAAATTAATTGTTATTGCTGCATTGAAACATTTTTATCATCACATGAGAGATTACCAACAGTCACAGGGTTTGTTCTATTAGCTTCAGAAGATTTAGAATAAACTTACTGGGGTGCCAACTTTAAAGAAGTTTCTCATTTAATGATCTTTAGCTATAAAGAAAACATTTCACTAACAGAATTGTATGATAAACAATTGTTCAGTCTTAAACTTGACATTCTTGTTAGTGTGCTTATATGGACTGGATTTTTTTCCCCTTATGAAGCAGTATTAGTAGAAGAATTAAGAGCTGTAGGGAGAACGAAAATAGATAAATATCACCAGAAATAAGCCAATACAATCCTTAGAAATGCTTATAAGTGAGAGCAGTTGACAGATTTAAATACAGTTTAAATCAGTTTAAATCTTACATAATGTTGGAGATAAAGAGCAATATTATCTTTGAACTAGCAGTTATGATTATCTGTGGATTCTGTTTATAGTTACTTTCATTGTGAGTCAGAGATCTTAATAAAGAGTTAAAGCACGTCTGTTTATAGTATTTACTACACAATATTTATGGTGCCCAAATCTCGGGTAAGAAGTATTTTGTTATAAGAAGCACGACGTCCATACGCTGTCTTCACTACGAAGATATTTTACAGGAGGTAAATCAAACGACAGCTTCTAACCGGACCTACGACATGTAAGTTACAGACACTATAGCGAGCTTACTACATTACAAGCATTCAGTAATTTAATTGCTGCGTATACTTGAATTGCTTTTATTCAAAATATGCGAAACCTGTGATAATACGCTCTGAAGCAATACAACGCCTAAACTATTTGTAAATTTGCATAAAAACAGCTTCACTACCAGCGCCATCTCTTGACTAACTGTAGAACTATCAGGATTGACTAACGAACTGCAGCTGTTCGTCATGTCTGACGAAGCTGAACAGCAGCTACGCTTTTTAAGGCGGAAACGGGCGACAGAAAGGAGCTTTATCACAAAATTTAATACTGCAATTAGTGACGATACTTCCCAAGATGATTGTGTATATAATCTTTCAAGACTTGAAGAAGCATTGAGAGACCTTGTCATCCTTGATGACAAAATTCATAACTATTTGTCCGACGATTAATACAACGAGGATGCGATACGTTGTGAAGAATAAGTGGACCTCACTAAGAGAGCAATCTTCAAGGCAAAACGAGTGATGGGAGAAAAACTAAACGAATCATCTGTCTAATCTGCTACGCCTGTTCTGTCTTTTCCAGCTCAACCATCAACCTCTTCAGTAACTGACACTATCAAGCTACCGGCCATTAGACTGGAACCATTGCCTGGTGATGTCGAGACGCGGTCAAGATACTGGGAACAATTTCAATCCTCAATAGACACGAACCCGTCGGTCTCTGCAGTCGACAAACATGTCTTCCTGCGTGGATACTTTGATGGAGAGCCTAAGAACTTGGTTGATGACATTCCAGTAACTACAGAAGCCTATGAGAAGACAAAGAGAATTCTTGTTTCACGCTATGGAGACAAAAATCGAATCATACAAGCCCATCTTGACTATTTAGAAGGGTTGAAGCCTATATTAATTGCATCCCCTGAATCATTGAATACGACATACATTGAATGTAATCGTAGGATTCAAGCGTTACGGACCTTGGGGGGTTAAGGTTGATGAGTACGGGAGAATGTTGGCTCCAAAGATTTTACAGGCCTTCCCTGTGGATATTGTGAGATGCTGGATCATCTACTCCAGAAGACAGGGGGTTCCTGAAAGTCACATCACTAACCTGATGGAATTTTTAAATGAGGAGGTGAAGGGAGCTATGATGACACAGAAGATAAGAGGGGATCACGACTTAGGAATGCTTTCATCCACAGCTGCTGCCCTTCAAGTAGCCATGAAGCACGAAAGGAGAGGAACAAGACCAAAGAAAGTACTGCCAGTTTGTATCTTTTGTGAATCTCAAGGACACTGGGCGCAAGATTGCAGAAAAATCTCTGACATGAACGAATGATTAGAGAAACTGAAGTCTTCACATAGATGTTTCTTGTGTCTCAATCGAGGACACGGGATGAAGGTCTGCAGCAAAAGGAACAAAGTTGCTTGTGCCAAGTGCAAGAAGCCACATCACGTCTCAATCTGCAGTGACAGTCACCAGGTAACAGTGGGAAAAATTGACGTCGAATCACCACAGTTCACATATCTTCATACTGCTTCTGTTCATATAACTGGCCCAACAGGACTTTGTGTGTGTACCCGCTGTATATTCGATGCCGGAAGTCCGTCAACTTTCGTCAGTATGAAACTGGTGGAGCAGCTCAAGTTAGATGTGATTTATCACAAAGAACTATCTGTTACTGGGTTTGAGTCAACGCAGGCAGTGACAAGAAGTCTCAGACTTGTCTGCTTCAGCATCGGGTGGATGTGGACCAATGCGACAGTAAATATCACTGGGTTCAAAAGCGGAAATAAGTATTCATCACATCCAATAGCTCCACAAGACGTCCAGTCTCTCACCCAGCAAGCAACCTTGTGCATATTTATTGTGCCATGTGTGGCTTGGTGGGGAGGATTGTGGGAGCGAGTAGTTGGCTGTACTAAACGCTGTACTAAACGCTGCCTGCAAAATGTGCTTGAATGCTCCATAATGGACAGAGAGGGCTTGCAGACGGCACTGACCAGCATTGAAGCCGCACTTAATTGCAAACCCCTGACGCAATACGAGGAAACAGGAGACATACTTACTCCGCCTTATTTCCTATTTGGAGGGCGACTCACATCACTGTCCTCTGGACCAGAACTCGCAACACGCGCACAGTATAAAGCAATTTAGAATGCAGCAGCAGTTGAAGGTCACTTTTGGAAATGGTGGAATGTGGAGTACCTGTTACACTTTAAACGTTTCCCCAAAATAGGAAATCACAGAAAGAAAATAAGCAGAATTAAAGGTAGGTGATATTGTCCTTCTTAAGGAAGCTGTACGTCCATGTCACGATTGGAAAAGGGCAAGAATTCATCAGTTGAACACCGGAAGAGATGGCTTCATACGAACTGTTGTCCTGTCTTCGCCAGAAAGAAAACTTATCACCAGGCCTGTCCAGCTGGTCATCCCTCTGGAGATTGACCAGGGTGGGGTGGATGTCTGAGATTAAGAGCAATATTATCTTTGAACTAGCAGTTACGATTATCTGTGAATTCTGTTTATAATTACTTTCGTTGCGAGTCGGAGAGCTTAATAAAGAGTTAAAGCACGTCTGTTTATAGTATTTAATACACAATAGAGAGCAGTTGATAGATTTAAATACAGTTTAAATCTAACATAATATCTTCCAGTGAACTTACTTTATCTGGAAACAAATTTGGGGAACAGCAGGTTTTCCAGGAATAGCTCAGTTTGAGAACAGGAAAGATGTGATCTGAGATTGGAGGGAGGGGATGAAAAAGGGGGGGGGGGAAAGGCCTTCACTGAATTTGAGAAACATTGCACAAAAACTAAATTTTTAAAAAAGTTGATTTTTTATAGTTTGGCTAAAGAAATAATAATATTATGACATTTAGATTTATAGAATGTATATTTTTAAAAATGATTTCTGTTGCAGCCAAAACAAACAACTTTCACAGATGATATTATTAATTTCAATGATCCTTGCTTTCAAACTACAAAAAGTTACAACAGGTGCAAGTACCGTTGTTCTGAACATTCTGAAGGATTTCAAATCCAGCTTCTAAGGTTTGCTTGATAAAAATCCTTACATATTTCTTTAAAAGATCTTGCTTGAAAAATCTCAAACAAAATCGCTATTTTTTTCAGATTGCTTCTTGCATTAATTATGCTGGAACATCAGGTAAATATTCAGAAGGGTGACAGTGAAGCAACAGCAGTTCCAGTGAAAGATTCTACACCAATGTCTAAAACTGCATCACCTTCACATCAGTTGAAATATGTTCCTGGTTATGATATTCCTCAACAGCAAATGTTTATGGCATCTATTCTAACTGCCTTACAACAGGTAAGCCTTTCTAATTGAACTTACCTTGTGTAGATATAAATAATCATGATGAAATATAAACTGCGAAGTTGGCAGTTTTATTTCTCCATATTGGTGCATTATACTTTGTTGTAAAGGCAATGAAATAACTGACTTCTATAAGTAACTTTAGTTTCTTGTAGTGTGCAGAAATCATCAAATTTTCTTCAAATTTGGTGCTTTTTATTTGTATCAATATGGGAAAGAAAAAAATCAATCAGTTGGGCAACATCATGATCATTTCATTTTTTTTTAATTTTTTTTAGTCTTATTAGGTTCTTCACTGTCTAGTTATTCTTTTAAGTTAATAGTAAAATTCTTGCCTCTTCCACTTGATGTAACATGTTCTAGCCAGTTCTTTCCCCATATTTAGTCACCATCTTATCTACAATTTCTAGCCACTGGCTAGGGATGCATCACATACAAATCTCGCTGTTTCCCTTTCATTCTTCCTACAAAACTCTCTCACCAACTTGTCCTAGCTCTTTTGTCTTTTTGAAACACATTCCTCCAGCCATCTAGCCTTGGTCTTCCTCTGAACCATTTACCATCTCCATTTTATTTATCTTTGTTGGTGTACTATCCCTCCTTCCCCCATCCATTCCCTTAAATTGTTTGTTCTCTATCATCTTCTGTAATTCTGCTTTCACTGCATCCCTAACATTCCCATTCCTCATTCTGTTCATTATTGTAGCCATATTCTGCTAATGAAAAATTTCATTTTTTTATACTTGCATTTTACTAATATCCCACTTCTTCACTGTCAACAAACATTTTGGCAACATGCATACAAATAGATACTTAATACAGCTGATAAATTATTACTGTTATTCTCTATGATGTATCCTTCCCCCAAATGAGGCATCTGATACTTCTGAAATTTTTTTATGCATGTCTTCCTCACATTTTTTTAACATCATTCCTTCCACTTTTTCCCTTTCCAGTTAGTTGAAACTACTCACCTTCTTCAACTATTCTCCTACTATCATAATTCCCCTCATTAGTATCCTTTATAGTTTTCATTGTACTCTTACTTTTCTTACGATTTACTTTTGTGCGTGCCAGGTGTTCAATGTATCAGTAGGCTGCTATCCATTCCAACATTTAAAACTACTGGTATGATTCCAAGATCACAAATAATACAGTAATTTTGGGTACTACTGTTATGTATGATGGCATGTTCATAAACTAAGTGATTTGGTTTTATGATGATATAAATTTTTTGTGATCATTGATACTTCTGGGTAATTTGTAAGGTGACTCATAGTCAAGGGATGGTTATCCCACATTGGCTTTCATATAAGTGGAAGTTCTATCCATTGGGACACCTGCTGGAAGCAGGATGCATATTGAAAGTCCAACAGCAAGGTACAGAGTCAAGAAGCCATGAAATTGTTTTACTGTACAATAGTGTTGGTATTAGAAGACAAGAATTGACTGAAGTCTCTTCCAGATCCTCTAATTTTCCTCTCCTCAATTAACTCTCCTAGAAATTTCATTAACTGTCACTCTTGTGTTTTGATGCTTTGAGCTGTGGCTTTCAGAGTTTAGAGTGGATTTTTATTTTTATAGGAACACATGCGACATTTACATCATCAGTGGACAAATCTTGTGGCATCTGCACTGCCTTTCATGGGATCATCTTTGACAGAAGTAGTAATGAGTGTCATCAACCAGCTGTGCTGCAACATTGAGAATCTGGCATTGCACTATGATTTCGGTACCCAAAGGTAAATAATATATATGTCTTTTTTTTTTCTGGCCTTGCATTTGGGAGGACGCAGATTCAAATCCCTGTCCATGGATCCTGATTTGGGTTTTTCATGGTTTCCTCCAGTCACTCCAGGTGAATGCCGGGATGTTTCCTTCAAAAGGCCATGGCTGTTTTCCTGCCCATTCCTTAATCCCAGTCCTTTTTCACCTCTAATAACCTCGACATCGATGAGGCGTAAACCCATATGGAAAAAAAACTTTCAGTTTTTTGTCAGGATAGAGATTTGTGTTTATCACTAACTGAATCACATCCATACAACATTCAATCAATAGAAACAATTGCTCTGAATGGATGTTATAAAAAAGCATTACCAACTGCTGATAGCCATTTTAGGCTGAGTCACGTAATGAGATGTATGCTGGTCATCAACAGTGCAAGAAAGTATATGTCTAGCTAACATCTTTGGCTTAAAGAACTCTGGAAGACAGAGCTTAGTGGGTGAGCGGTAATGTTCTGGCCTTGCATTCGGGAGGACACAGGTTCGAATCCTTGCCCAGCCATCCGTATTTGGGTTTTCCATGGTTTCATCAAACCAATCCAGGTGAATGCTGGGATGGTTCCTTCAAAAGGCCATGGCTGAATTCCTCCCATTCCTTGTCCCTAGTTCTTTGATGCCTCTAATGATCTTGACATTGACTGGGTAATTTGAATATAGTTGCACTGCAGTCATTGTTGATGGCAGTAATTTCTTTACAGTGGACTTATATTAATTGTTGTCATGAAAAAGTAAGTGATTAATTCAATGACAGATTCAGAAAACATTAGTAAAATATTTTGTTTTTCTGTGAAAAGTTATGATATAGGTTTTAAGAAGGTCTGTTAATACACCCGAAGAAGAAATGATTGCTGGAATCATCAGTTGTGGCCTTGTGGAATGGGACATCATCAATGACTTTAAATGTATATAGTGATAAGAAAAGTTGCATTACTTATATACACAACTAACTATTAACTTATAATCTTGACAGAATTATTTACTTGCTGGAAATGATGATCACAAAAAAGAAAAACAAAAGTAATGCAATGTACAGGGCGTTTCCGGGAAACGCTACCCACTGTTAGCGCTACAAGGAAGAAACTGCTCCCGGCGAGCGAGCGGTCAGCTTCCGGCATTGTTCGACCGTCGGCCACGGACTATTTCATAATAATTACACTTCATAAACTTGTATGTGCTAAGCATTTAAATGTGACGTCAGTTGGGGATCAACAGGTACCAGTTGCAAAATCTAATCCTAGGCCCCTGGTCTATTTCTGTAATTTTATGCACCACAATTGTTTTGTACGGCTTTAAGTGAACTAGCTTTGTTACTTTCCAAGCTGACGTCTTAGATACACCTGCCTGCTGCCCTAACTGACTTAATGATTTTTTGGGTGACTGTTCTAGTCGAAAAGCGATATCGTCAATTTTCTCCTCTGTCAGAATACGGTTGACCGACAGTCTCTTTTTGTTAAAAAATGAACCCGTTTCTCTTACTTTTTTAACCAGACGCAGAATTGTTGATTTAGCTGGCAGTAAAGCGCCAGGATATTCGCGATGAAATTTACTGCGACACTTTTTAAACGACTTCTTCTTCACATATGTATCGTAGAGAAATATTCTTTGTTGCAAACTGTAATGTACCATAATTTTACTCACACTCAAACACAGTACAGATTAGTAAGAGTATGAAGCCCCAAACCAGCCAAACCGCAAAGAAACGTTTATTCACAACACTGATTAATAAGAGACTGAAGTCACAAACTAGCTACAGTGCGGTGATTTCCGGCGCCGTGTGGCGGGAGTTGCTGGCTCCACTGTCCCAGCAAGTTGCCGACGGCAACAGACTGGGAGGGTAGCGTTTCCCGGTGAACGCCCTGTATAAGTGGTTAGCCTTATTCCTGCAAGTAGTTGATGCATTGGTGGAGTCAGTTGTGCACACATTAGCATCCACTTGATGAATACATAAGCAAGGTAAAAAAGAAACTAATTTTCTGGCCAGATCTGTATAATTTAATCACTATACCAATGTTGTTATTCTTCATTACTGGAACATTTTGTTAAATTTTTAAAATTTATTTCTATTATTATCTTAGTTCTTGGGATAGGATACGCAGTTAGTTTTGTTAAATATTGACTTAAACTATTGTTGTCTGGGAAGACAAAATGTTGCTAGTTTTGATTAAGATTAGTAACATGGGTAAGTCTTGTTTGTGAAAATTGACCAGGACCAAGAAATAGTGTGTTCATTAGGCTGAAGATTTTCCTCTAAACTTCAGTTAAAGAAACATGGTACAAGCACTCTTTTCACTCGTACAAGTTGATATAGTCTAAAGACAATATTTATTTTAGTCATCAGTTTTTCTACTTATTTGATGCAGTCAGCCAATAATTTTCATCCTGATCTCTTCAATTTGATATACCTACTTATTCTTATTACTTGATTTGTATACTCTAGTTTTTGTCTTCCTTTAGGTCTTACCTTCATTTGATGATCCTGCTAGCAAATTAATTACACTTGCATGTCTTAAAACATGAACTAATATTTTTTTTCATATTGTTTTACAGACTTATTTCTTCATTCATTTGCAAATTGTGTTCATTTTGTGACTTATCAATCCATGTAGTTTTAAACAGCCTTGAATATTACCATTTTTTTTCTTCTTTTTAACCGTGATTTCTTTTGTTCATGGTGGGTGAGCAGTTATCTGTTTTGCCAGATATTGGTATGACCTAGTTTTATTCCTCTGTCCAGCCATTCAGATTTTGGTTTTACATAGTTTCCTGAAATCTCTCCTGATAAATGCTGAAATAATTCCCTTAAGAGATTGTGGCCCATTTCCTCCCAGTTCCCAGATCTATTTACCTCAACCCCAACAAGCCTTATTGCAATTCCAAAAGTAAAATCCACACTGTCTGTGCTCCATTGATACTGTTTTAGTATACTGAGAGTTTCAAGTTAACGGTTTCACTTATGAAGGGAATGGTTTTTGTTATTTCTAGTATTTTTTTATAAATTATCTTTGCTTTTATTACTGATTGTAATTTATGTAACAAGCAACAGAATTTTGTTAATCAATATAATGTTATTAATATTTAAAAATTTACATGCTGCAGCTCAAATCTTAATGGAGCTGAACATCCATATGAACCTTAAGTAGATTGTTAACTGAGCACCATGAATATGTTTACTGCCTGAAGAACTAAAGTGGTCAGAACACCTTCCTCTCATGCCCTATGATCCTCTATGTCTATTACATATTCAGCCTCTACCTTTTTATTCTGTTTAGTTCTATGGGGTGGTGTCTAAACAACCCTGGAGTGCAGCTATAAAATCCGAAATACTTACTTTGACTCATTGTAATTTCCTTAAAATATTCTCCTTGAACCTGATTGTACAAGTAAAATTCTTTTTCCACTAATTGTACTTTTTTTTAATGTTGATACTCCCAGAGTTTCCAGTGCCACCAACAATTCAAGTTATATTTTTTCAACCATCTGAAATCCTGTAGCTTCATGTTCATATGGAGGCAACAGCCAAAAGTCACAGTGTGTCACAGGGGTGATGGTTGATGATGGAACATGTAATTTTGTGTCAAAAACTGTAGTGTATTGAATGAATTGTGGGCCAGAGCATTGTCATGATACAGGAAGAATCTTTTCTCACCCAATAGCTCCTGTCACTTTTACAATTATCATCTTGAAGGTCTCTTAGATCCTCCCAGTTCATCTTAGATGATGCAGTAAACTAACAAATTTACAGTTCTCCCCTGCAGGACAAATTTTAAATGAGCTAGTCCCTTCACATTGAAACAAGCAATGAGCATATTCTTTGCATTGCCTTTTACCAGTCAGCATTTCTTGGGCCCTTTCAAACTGTGTCTGATTCATTGTGCCAGTTGTTGCTTCATTTCTTTCATAGCCAGAGATCCAGCTTTGATCACTGGCAATGACTATTGCCAAAAAGGTTTCACCTTTGGAAGCAAGTTCTTTCACTTTAGTGCAAACATCAATGCTTTGTTGCTTTTGATTACTTGTCAATAGGTACAAACAAATTTTACCAGAATTCAAGGCTACCCAATTCTTCTGGTAAAATTTGCTGTTTTCCATAACTTAAATGAAGTTTTTCAGCATTACTTTGCCTGATATGAATTATTTTTGAGTTCATCTGGCCTTAAGGTCTATGGTCTTTAAGAACCTTCATTGACTTCCATTGCATTTTAACTAGACTTAAATCAGGAAAATGCTCAAGCACTTGCATACAGCATAGTGCTTCAGCTTCAGATGCTTCCCATTTTAGCAATTTTCCTGACTTTAAAAGAAGATTTCTCACACACCCAGGACACTTCTTTCATGCGCATCACAAAAGACAGAAGAGAAGATAATTAGACCTTCTTGCAAGCTTGCTTAGAAAGCAAACAAAATATGCTAGCATATTTTATTGTCATAAAGTGTTGTTACTCACATACGTACCTACTCCTATCAGCCCAAGTCAGTACTATTTCACTATTTCATGTTCTTATTATATAACAAATAAATCTGAAAATTGTGGATACCATCACATAATTCTACTTCCAGTATTTTGTTTTGTTCCATACAGCAATTCCATAATCCATCACTTCTCTCTACAAATTTTATATCATCAACAGAAGACACCAAGCGTGGTGTGTGAATAGTTAAGATTCTGGCCTCGCATTTGGGAGGACGGAGTTCAAATCCCCATCTTGGCATCCAGATTTGGGTTTTCCATGGTTTCCCCAAACCACTCCAGGTGAATGCCAGGATGCATCCTTCAAAAGGCTACAGCTGAATTCCTTCCTTTCCCTTGTTCCTAGTCCTTTCCTGCCTCTAATTACCTCAACGTCCATGAGGCATAAAGCCATAAACAAAATAAAAAGAAGAAGAAGAAAACTGTTGTAAACTTTTTTTTTTCTTCGTTTATTTTTTTGTCATGGAGGTTGTGCCTGTGGACACCATTGGTAAGTGGGATTTCACTAGGCATAAAAGGTGCAAGGGGGTAATTTCTAAGTTACTTGCTACAGCTCTAAGGGAGCCTACTTCCAGTGATTACGAGGTCAGCACTCTGTGTTTTTTAGGTTAGGGGCAGGTGATTAGGGGATGAAGATAGATGATTGTAGATCCATGATAAAGAAAATCACAGCTGAAACAATAACTGATAAGAGCAGAAATGGAAAGGCAAGGTTAATGCTGAAAATATCACAAAAAGACAGTGATAAGAGTGTTTGTACAAATGAAAAAAGTAATAGAATTTGCAAACTTAATAGAGATACATGAACCACAAGTAATTATAAGAGTAGAGTCTTGGTTAAAAGAAGTAGTACTAGATAATGAGGTTTTTCCTGATGGTTACAGAGTATACCGCAGAGAGAGAGGAACAATTGGTGGAGTAGTTTTCATATTGATTAGCAAAGACTACTATAGTTCACTGGTATTCATAGATCATGCCCATGAGTTACTTGGGGTAGATACCTTGTTTAATAATTAAAAAAAAATCAGGGTATTGGCTGCTTGCTTTAGGGGAAATAGAGGCTCTTGGGGAGAATTTAAATTAATTATCAGAGTTCAGAAGTGAGGGTAAAATGGTTATTATTGATGAGTATTTAAATTTACTAGGTGTAAACTGGATAGGAATTAAGATTAATAACACAAGGAAACAGAGATTTGAAAATACCTTAATAAGGGAAGGAGGATTTACACAAGTGGTGGAGCAGAATACAAGGGAACAAAACATGTTGAATATCTTCCTAATAATACCCGTGATAACCTTGTGAGGAGTCAAGTAACTAAAGGAAAAAGTAACCACAATGCAATTCTGGTGGATATTAAAGGTAAACCAGTGGCAAAAATTGAAGGAGGAAGTATGTATAATTATAAAAAGACACAGATTTCAAAACTGAAGAGACATTTCAGGGAAAGTTTCAGCTAATAGAAGGATCACACAAATAGAGTGGAGTCAAAATGGGAAGAGTTCAATGAGATAGTAAAAAAGGGAGAAGAAATATTTATTCCAAAACAGCAAATGAGGAGTACAGAATCTACATTGTATGTTAGGTAGGTTAGGCAGTTAAAGAGATTGGTAAGAAAAGAACATAACAAAGTTAAGAGATAGCAAAGCAAAAGGCAATACTTAAAAAAACTAAACAAGGAATTAATCATAGCAAAGAAGGCAGCTGAAGAAGGGTTTAGTAAGAGTATTACTGGTACAGAGAGACCACTGACAGATACATCCAGTCTGGTTACTTGCTGCTTGCCAGAGGACTGGAAAAGTGCAGTAGTAGTACCGGTACAAAAAGAGGGGTGAAAAATAGGATCAAAAAGTATAGGCCAACAGTTTGACATCAGTAATAGATATATTAATGGAAAGGTTGGTATAAAAATCACATCAGTAATGTATGTGAGGAATGTAACATGGCTTTAGACAAGGATTTTCATACAAATCTCAGTTAGTAGGATACATGCAAGATGTTTCAGATGAAATAGACAAATTTATGTGTGGCACTAGATATTTAAAGGCTTTTGACCGAGTGAGCCATAAAATGATGGTATTTAAGGTAAAAATTATTGGATTGGATGAAAAATTGGTTTCCTGGGTGGAAGCATTCTTAAAAGCTAGGAACTAAAAAGTCAGGGTGGGAAATATAGTATTAAAAGAAGTGGATGTGAAAATGGGAGTGAAACATCTTAGTGTATTGGGTCTATTGCTATTGATTATTCTAATGAATGATTGTTTTGATGGTTTATTGTTAGAAGTTTGGTTGTTTGCAGATGTCATAATGCTATATAATAGGATCATAACGGTGTGAATAGTTGTAAGCTGATCGGTACAGGATATCCAGCTGGGTAGGCTAACATGGGATGAAGATAAATCCAATGAAGAATCAGCATATTAGAAACACAAATAAAAAAAATTAAAGTTTGATTATGATCATTAGGTGGGGAAAGAATTGAAATGTAAATACCTTGGCATAACATTTGATGACAAGCTTAACTAGTCAGGACACATTGGAGAAGTAGTAGGAGATGGTTTCAAAGTCCCTCACTTGTTGGAGAGTGTGATGAGGGGATATACCAGACAAGTAAGAGAATTGGGTTAAAAGTAGAGACCATATTACATGCATTTGCATGTTTGTATATGCATTTGCATCGGTTATTGCATATTTTACCTAAAATCAAGGGATTATGCATATTTTTTCAGTAGTGTACATAGTTAATAAATAAAATTTCACATTGTAGCTGGCTAAACCTATTAGCTTCATAGCTCTTATTTGCGACGACTCACTGAAAAACTACGACGAACGTTTGGGAAAGTAAGTAACTGATTTAATCAACAAAGAAAGTGTTTCTCAAGGCTTGTTCTTGTAATAATGCGTATAAAATGCCAATTTTGCCTTAACCTCTGGAACTAGTGGTAACTCGACGGGTCACATGGGTTGAAGATGTACTGTTTTACAATGAACATTTTGAGACCAGTAAAGGTATAGCAAATGACTTTGAAAGTGAAAATGCTCTGATGTCAGCACAAGCAAGCATTGAACAATTCTAGTATTAAAACTATAGCTGTGATTAGCACTCAATTTTCCTACATACCTGCGAGTATTAAGCTTGAAAACAAGATTTGGCGTTAACTGAATCTATTCAGTTAATGAATAAAATAAGCATTGCCAGAGGTATTCCTGTGTATACTTAAAGTGAAGATTGAGAATATTTTGAACAATAACCCAGGTTTTGAACCCTTGTGTAAAATTGATAGCTTTAGTAATGGGACAGGTGAACTTTTTCCAGAAACAATGACAGGTAATACAACACCCAGTTTGAAATACTGCCCAGTTACATCAGTGAATATAAAAATATTTTGAGAAATCGAAGAAACAACCTTTCTATTGAATATTTGGAGCAGTACCCGATTGCTACGTTTACAAAATTAAAAAAAGGTTAATTAATTATTAATTATTGACTTTATAAATAAGTTATTCAACTACTTAGCAATTGAATGCTGATTTTGAAATAAAAAATCTAAATATTACTATTTTTATATTATACTAGCTGACCCAGCAATGCTTCGCTATTGCTAGACTTGAGTACACTTATAGATTAAATGAATGCATTTGAAAGTTTGTATTTATTAAAAATTAGATATTTATGTATAAATTTTAATTGCTGTTTCATTCAATTTCAAGTTTATTGCAATGGTCTTGGATATGCATTGTTTTCAGTGATTCCAATCAGCATATATACAAAAAAAAATCTGAGTTTGTTTTGGAGATATATGCTAAACAGAGAAAAAAAAGTTGCTAGTGTAAATCAATCTTAAGAGGGGTGAAACTGGAGAGCGGATGTAGTTTTGTAAACAAAATATAAACATCATTTTCACTTATTTTAAAGCATATGTGTGCAAACTTCCTTCGACATCAAAGAAAAACTGTAGATTTGTGTGTTGTCACAAAAACTTTAAAATAATTTTTAAAATTCAAGTTCGAATTTCTTGGTCAGCAATTGGCAGGTCGTAATTTGTTCAGTGCTGTTTAACAGGAAATAATGTGTATTTTAATAATGTTGCTATCTACTTTGTCTAATTTCCCCACCCGTGTTCGAGATAATTCCAAAAAACTGAATGGTTTCAAGTCTAAATGTTTCTTAATTTGGGTGATAGTGAAAGTGGGTGGGTTTTGTATACCAAAGACAGACAACATTTTTCTCTTTGCTTTAATTTATACATGTGCAAAGCTCCATTCACATTGAATAAAGATAGTGTAAGGAACATTGAAAATTAAGAGAGGAGGCAATAAAGGGGATGACAGGATGCGATTTGGCAACAAAGTGTAGACAGTATTTTTCTCCTTGTTTTAAAGTATACATGTGTGAAGTTCCATTGATATCGGATAAAAATTGTAAGCATGTATAAAGAACATTGGTAAAGAAGAAGGGGGGGAGGTAAGGAGAAGAAGGTTTCAGTTCTTGCAATCTAAATGTATACCATATCTTTCTGTCTGTTTTACAGTTTGCGTGTGTAACGTTCCTTCGATATCGTATAAAAATTGTGGGTATATATATGAAATATTGACAAAAAATAGGGAGTTGGGGTAAAGGGGGAGAGCAGTTTGTTGTTTAAAACCTAATGTAAACAGCATTTTTCTCCTTGTTTTGAAGTATACAATAGCAAAGTTCCATCAAAATCGTATAAAAACTGTGGGTTTCAATAAAGGTCGCTGGAATAGCGGAGGAGTAAAGAGGCAGTTTGTTTTAAAGTACACGTGTGAAAACTTCCTTCAAAATCAGATAGGAACTATAGCTTTGTATAAAGAACATTGAAAATAATGAAGAGGTGAAAAAGGGGAAAGGGTTTTGGGTTTTTGTGAAACTAATGTGCAAATTTGCATCAAAATCAAATAAAATCAGTGTTTTTTTTAAAAAATTAAAGGGTGTAAGGAGTAAGGGTGGTATTGTGATGGAAAAGGGGAGAGGGATTGGGTTTTTGTGAAACTAATATCTACAGTATTTTTCTATTTTTGTTATAGTAGAAATTTGCAAAGTTCCATCGAAATCGGATAAAAATGTGGGTTTGTGTAAAAATTAAGGGGGTGGGAAGGGGGAGAAGGGTTGCATTCTTGGAAACCATATGTAGGTAGTATTTTTCTGTTTGTTTTAAAGTAGACGTGTGCAGATTTACATCAAAATTGAATAAAATCTGTGGGTTTTTTAAATTATGGGGTGTGAGGGGTAAGAGGGGGTGGTTTTGTGATGGAAAAGGGGAGAGGGATTTTTTTATTTGTGAAACTAATGTCTATAGTATTTTTCTATTGTTTTAAAAAGTATATGTGTACAAAGTTCCATCAAAATCGGATAAAAAGTGTGGTTTTGTGTAAAAAATTAAGGGGTGGGAAGGGGGTGAGAGGATGTGTTTTTGGAAACCATGTATAGGCAGTATTTTTCTGTTTGTTTTACAGTATACAGGTACAAATTTCCGTAGAAATTGTATAAAATCTGTAGGTTTTTTTAAATTATGGGATGTTATGGGGAAGAGGGGATGGGTTTTTTGAAATTTTATTTCTTAAGAAACATCTTCGAAACGCTCTCGACAACTCACCAAAGTTTCACCGTAATCGGATGAATGGTTTAGGAGCACATAGAGAACAAACAAACTCACATTGAAATATATATATATAAGATCAAATTGTCGTTTTTAGTATTTTCCTTACAATTTTTCCATTTTTTCTCACCGTTTAAACCTCCAAAAATATTTCAAGATCAAAATTAGCCAAATCTGTCCAGCCATTCCTGAGTTTTAGCGAGACAAACGAACAGCAATTCATTTTTATATATAAGATAATGTTGCATATTTTGACACTTTTTGATTCTTTTCATGCATATTTTAAGCATTTTTCATTCATATTTGCATGCATATTTCTAGCTTTTTGTGTTGCATATACTCCGGTCTCTAGTGATAAGGTTCGGAAAGATATTGCTGTAAGAATTAGGATGGTGCATGGGTGGGAAAAGTTGATGATGGTCACAAGCTGGCACTCCATTTCAGGCACCTGGATGTGGGAAGATTTTCTTTTGTAGGTGAGTGAGTCATGGATTGAAATAAGTTACCTAGAGAAATTTATTTATTTATTATTTATTTATCAATCTTGTTCCATGGATCCCTGCTGAGGAAGTACCTCTGGGATGTGAAACATGTCATTGTTGATACATATACACATAATATGAGTCATATCATAGTAAATATATATACATACATATTTTACAAATACAAGAAATAATAAGAAACATACATTTTTGCAACTGAGTTTTGCAAATGTCATGATGAGTACAATTAATTATTTTCTTCAAATTCTTGAATGGAGTAGAAGGAGTTGCCAATAAGATAATCTCTAAGTTTTTGTTTGAATACATCTTTATTATCTGAAAGCTGTTTTATACGATTAGGTAGTTTATTAAACAGATGTATCCCAGAATAATTAACTCCTCTTTGTACTAATGACAGAGATGTTTGTGTTTTATGCAAGTTATTTTTGTTTCTTGTATTGAAACTGTGTACCTGTGAATTAGGTGTAAACAGGTTAAAATTTTCTATGACAAAGCTCATGAGAGAATATATATACTGAGAACACATTGTAAGAATATTGAGTTTCTTAAAGAGTTGTCTGCAAGAAGTTCTTGGTTTTACCCTACACAGAAACCTAATAGCTCTTTTCTGTGCTATGAAAACTTTTTTACTTTGTGAAGAGTTTCCCCAAAAAATTATGCCATATGACATTACTGAATGAAAATATGAGGAGTACACCTGTTTCATTAATTCTAGATCTGCTGTTAGAGAAAGTGTTCGTATTGCGAAGGTGGCACTACTTAACTTTGTCAGTAGTGTAGTGATATGATCATGCCAACAGAGTTTCTGATCTATTTTAATACCAAGAAATTTTATACTCTCTGTTTCTAAGATTGTGTTGTTTTTATAGTTTATACATATATCTGGCTGTGCATAGTTTTTTGTTTTAAACCTAATATAATGTGTTTTTTCAAAGTTTAATTTTAATGAATTTGCCTTATACCAATTTGCTACTACTCTAAGTACTTCATTTACATTAAATTCTATAGTACTGTTTGGTGTTTTACGCACGGTCAGGTTAGTGTCATCTGCAAATAAAACACTCTTAACTTTATCGGATAAATTTCCTGGAAGGTCATTGATGTATAACAGAAAGAGGAGGGGACCTAAGACAGAGCCTTGTGGAATTCCATGTTTTATTTTCTCCCAGTCTGATGAAGCATCTTTACTTATTTTAGAATCAAAAATTGAAACTTTTTGCATTCGGCTTTCAATGTATGATTTAAACCATTTACCTGCGGTCCCAAAAATACCATAGTATTCCATTTTTTTCAAAAGTAATTCGTGATTTACACAATCAAATGCTTTTGCAAGATCACAAAATATTCCTACAGGATTCATTTTATTATTCAGTTCCTCAAATGTGTTATTTAAAAATGAATATATAGCCATTTCTATGGATGATCCTTTTTTGAACCCAAATTGTGAATCAGTGAGGATATTATAGTGTGTAACATGTTTTATTACTCTACTATACATGACTTTTTCAAAAACCTTTGAGAATGTTGAAAGTAATGAAATGGGACGATAGTTGTCTACACATGTTACTTCTCCTTTTTTAAATAATGGTTTTACAACAGCATATTTTAGTCTATCGGGAAAAACACCTTGTATTAAGGATTCATTACAAATGTGAGCAAGTACATGACTGATACAGTCTGAACATCTTTTCAGTAATTTACTTGAAATATTGTCATAGCTGGAAGAATTTTTAGGTTTTAATTGTTTAATGAGTTTATTTATTTCTGAGACTGTTACTGGTGGCAATTTCATCTCCACAAAGCTATTTGGGAAAGCAGTCTCAAGAAGCCTTAGAGCACTATGTGGGGATTGCTTTTCTATGCCTAATTTATCTACTACTGACGTAAAAGTGTTTGTTAAATATTTCACAAACTTCCCCTACTTCGCTATACACATATCCATTTTGTTCTATTTTTATGTCTTTAGAGTGATTTACAGTTTTTCCTGTTTCAGTCTTTATTATATTCCATATTGTTCTCATTTTATTGTCTGAATTTTCTATTTCGCCGATATGTACCTGTTCTTGGCCTTCCTTATTACATTTCTTAGTATTTTAGAATAAAGTTTATAGTGAACTTTCAGCGCATAGTTATCTGATTCTCTCATTTTTAAATAAAGGTCCCTCTTTGTTTTACTAGAGATTCTAATACCCTTTGTTATCCATCCCATGCCCAGTTCATTGTTTGGAGTGTTGAGAATTTTCCTTTTTTTGAAACTACCTTCAAAAAGTGTTAGAAATATATTCAGAAAGGAATCAAATTTCGCATTAACACCCTGCGCATTATATACTTCTAACCAGTTTTCATTGTTTAAGGTATCTATGAAGTGTTTTATATTATTTTCACTAATATTTCTTCTATAAACCCAGCTTTTCTTTATCTGTTTAACAGTGTTCCTGGACTCGATACATAATAGCTGGGCATCATGATCTGAGATACCATTTATTACTGGAAGTATGCTGTAATTACTGCACTGAGAAATATCCATAAAAAAATTATCAATTGCAGTCCTGCTATTATTTTGTATTCTTGTAGGAAAATTTACAAGTGCTGTTAAGTTAAAAGACAACATCAAGGCTTCCATATCTAATCTATCATTGCTGTGATTCAGAAAGTCAACATTGAAATCTCCACATAATACTATTTGTTTGCTATTTGTAAAACTTAGTAGCAAAGACTCTAAATGAGATAAAAACAGTCTGAAATTACCTGAGGGGGCCCTGTAAATTGCTATCACTATCAGCTCTTCCTTATCATATTCTAGTTTAGTAACACAACATTCAAAGTGTTGTTCTATACAATACTTACTTACAACTACACTACTGCATTCAATATTATTTTTAACAAAAATGGCAACTCCCCCTTTCTCCATTTTACATCTGCAGAAATGAGAGCTTAATTTATAATTTGGATGGACAGCTGAGATATTCCTGTATCAGACAAATGATGCTCAGATATACACAAAACGTCTACATTAAAATTTCTGGAATTTTGAATCTCTTCTAGGCTTAAGGTAATGTCATCAGTTTTACTAAATATTCCTCTTATATTTTGGTGGAAAATACTGGTCTGAACACTATGACGCAATGACTTTGAATTGTTTATTTTATTATTACATATTGGTATTATTACATACAGTATTTAATAAAAGCCGTAAATAAACTTTGTATCACCGTAAATAAACTTTAAGTCAACCGAAAATATAATAATCATTAATGATTCAACTTGGAAACAATGAGCTTCTACTTTGGGAGCATTTCGTCATTTCTAAACGCATTTAAGAGCAATAAAGTAGCTCAACATTTAATAAGCCAACTAAATTAACTTCCTATAATGATATAAAAACTTTCTACTAACCTGAAACGTGATACTCCATAATAATTCAGTACAACAAACAATAGATTTCTAATATCTGGTATTTCGCTATTTCTGCACACTTTCAAATGAAATAATGTAAAGAAGCAAGAATGCAATTAAAATATAAATTCACTAAAATTCCGTAGTTTCTGGACATATAAATAACTTAAATCAATTTTTTAACGCTTCATTAGGTGCACTTCACTTTCAACAATTTTTATCACAGAAACCTAGAAAGCTTTTGGAATAAAAAGTAGATTCCCTGAAAGACCTCAAAATCTAGTATCACATATATTAATTTCAAGCAATTCCAAGCAGTAGAACAGATTCTATAAAGATTTTAGAGATTATTTCACAACGAACACGTGCCCAGTTTAGGAATTTATTACAGCTGATCAAAATTAGATACAGAGATGAGACAACTTTCAGAAGACGTAATGTAACCCAGAAGATATTGTGGTAATTTTACATTTTCCATAAAAACAACAGAAGTAAAGTTATTAAATTAAAACACACGTAGCATTTTTGTAAATCTTGTCAACGCTGTAATTTCACTATCCGTGCATCAATCTTAATAAAAGTTACACCAGAAAACTCAGGAATTTTGGGAGAACACGCTGATAATAATAATATCTAGATAAATTGTGATTTAGCTGAGATGACGAAATATTGCAACTTCGTAGAGAGCAGAAATTCCCCTGAGCAGAAAGTAGTTCGCCTCATACGCTTAGGATAAAATAGATCTTTAAAACTAAATGCATAAAGTTACTCACTGCATATCCACTATTTCTCTATTAAAAAAGTCTAAACACTGTCAGCCTTTAATTTCCGTATATCCGTTTGGTTACCGAGTTAGCTAGGACCTAATTTTTCAAAGTGGTAGCAGAAAGCTGAATTTTTGCTGTGACGTCAGAGAGCCTATATAACCTGGTGCGAAGGGAAGCCGCCATTCTTTCTTCTTTATTCGTTTGGGAGCTGAGCTGAAATGTGTGTATAGTCTGTGTAACGGTCTGTGAGGTTGGTAGAACGGTGATGTGAAAGCTACCAAGTCAGCCATCTTGGGACTTCAGGGTGTGGTGCATTTAGTAACATGAACTAGTAGATTTTACTTCAGGGGTTCGGTCGGTTTTAACATCTCTCCACAACTTGCAAACTTTTGGAAACGTATGTTCGATTCGCCAAATCAACTTTTAGGATGCTATTTTGAACTTTTGGTTTTCTTTTGAATAAATTTGAAGATTTTGGGAAAGTGAACTGTTGTTATTTCGTAGTTAACTGATAACCTTTTCAATATTTGTAGGTCAACAAATATTGTGGTGACCTCAAGCATTCAAGTTGAACTATCCTGGCTACATGGTCAATTCAAATTATTTCATAAGTTTTACAGAGAATTGTGAGTCATAATCAAGAGTATAAGTTGAGGCACTAAGGCTATACTGTAACCCCGGCATTAGCCTTGGGTCTTACAACCTGTCATTGCTGTGATTGAGAAAGTCAACATTAAAATCTCCACAAAAAACTATTTGTTTGTTATTTTTGAAACCTAGTCACAAAGACTGTAAATAAGATAAAAACAGTCTAAAATTTCATGAGGGGGGCCTGTAAATTGCTATTACTATGAGCTCTTCCTTACCATATTCTAGTTTAGTATCACAGTATTCAAAGTGTTGTTCTATAAAATACTTACTTATATCTATACTGTTGCATTGAATATTATGTTTAACAAAAATGTCAACTCCCCTTTTCTCCATTTTACAGAAATGAAAACTTAGTTTATAATTTGGGATGGACAGCTGAGGTATTCCTGTGTCAGACAAATGATGTTCAGATATGCACAAAACATCTAAATTGAAATTACTGGAATTTTGAATCTCTTCTAAGGTGATGTCATCAGTTTTACTAAATATTCCCCTTTTATTTTGATGGAGAATAGTGGTCTGAACACTTTGATTCAATGAATTTAAATTGTTTACTTTATTAGTACATACTGGTATGTCAGATGGAATTTCTAATTTCAATAAGTTTGATTACGAGAGACGTTAATTTCTTTTAGACATATCAATACATTTATTTTATTTACCCTAAAAAAGGCTGCGACTTAACACCACTTATAATAGGAATACCTCTTTCATTCTCCTGGCATCCCCTGATCTAATCAGCAATAAGAAGCAAAAGCTTCCTTTTATTTTTGAAATTCAGATGGGGTCCATGGTGAGTATAACTGTCCCTACCAATGCAGGCCACATTTATCAAACCAATGTGTGAATTTGCTGGCTGCCAGAGAACCCTTTCCAATGATACATTTGTATGCCTAATGTTATGCCACATCCAGGATTTATCATAACGCTCAAGCTAACCCACAAATCCAACATTTGTTTGATGCATGTTCCTAGAAATTTGAGCAATGTCTTTCTCAATTGATTAATTTAGGTCCTTATTGACACTATTTCTTGGTTCCCCTACAATTACAAAGGAATCCTCCACTGAGAAATCTTTCCCTAAGTCTTCCATATTTGCTACAACACTTCCAAGATCTGCATTTGGTTTGAAAATACTGCAGATTTCATAATCTGGCTCGAAGTCAGACTGAACCATCTCACTGATTCTCCTCCCATGACTGCTTCCAAGTAACAGTATCTTCCTACATTTAGATACTCCCTGAAAAGTTCTCCCTTTTACTTTACAAGATCCCAGATCGTTTAGTCAAACTCGATGGTCCTCAAAGTCTCCATCTAGATCCTCCAATGGCTGAAACACATTGGATGTCTCCAGCTGGAAACTATCAGACAGACAGCGTCTCCTACCTCTCCTGCCAAAGCTGACTTCTCTCCACTCACTGTTCTGCCTAAGCCTAAGAACAGAGTTTTCTGCCTTCAGGGCCTTTAAATCCCTCTCTGTAGATGCCAGATCTGACTGGAGCTTCAGAATCCGCTGCCCCTTATAAACCGCTTAGCTCCCTTCAGCTTCTTTTGTATCCCTCCTTCCACCACATAGAAAGATGTGGCTTTTGGCTTGAAACCTCTTGTGACATGATTATGACGCAATTATTAATGTGGGAGGACTGTATCTGTGCCTGCCATGCCTGGATATGGATGGAGGAATATCAAATAGGCACCGGCCACGGGGTGTAATCAGCCATATGCCATATGGAAGACATTAATAGATTAAGAAGTGTCGTAATATAGATCTAATATCAAAAAATGGGGTTACACTACTTAAAACGAACTTTGTGAATGTGGTGAGCTGCAGGACCCACAAAATCTTCTGGTATGCAGAAATCTACCTGAAACCTGCACTATCGAGAATCTTTTTAGGGCAAATGAGAGGACCATCAGGATTGCAAAATTCTGGTCACATTCCATTTAATTGTGTTCTATAGCCCATAAGCTTAATATTAATTAATTAATTTTATTTGTTTTGTTTCAACTTGTAATGTTGTGTCCTGGACATGAGAAATAAATAAATATGGCTGCTATAACCTTATAGCAGTGTGATAGCAAAATTGTCCACCATTCATGCTCATGGAAAAGTTGGCCTGTGATTTCTCTTCAAATGTTTTTCTGAAAGAAATACACAAGGATTTGGCTTCACTTCAGTACTGTTTATCGAAAATCACACAAATTTCAAGGCCAGTACTGAGCACATATTAAAAGTCTATATCTAACTATGGACTGCTCATCCAAAAATTGTAAGTTTGCATCTAGGATCATTCACCTAAAATCTCACACATTAGTTGTACAGAGTCAAAAAGTTTTAAAATTCTTCAATTTCGATTTGATACATCACAGATTTTTCTAACGCAGGCACGATGTAGTAAGCAGTCCACATAGTTCCATACCATATTTCACCACCTACCAAAAGACACATTTGTACTCCCTGGCAATTTGAATATTACTGTTCAAAACTAGCATTGCCTCTTTTGTCTATTAGGCAATCGTCATAACTTCTCTAATCATCACGTGGGCCAATCTGGACAATCGTGGGTTTCTTCTCTGCTTAGAACAAGAAAGATTACTTCTTACCTAAGTCTCTTCACTCTCCACTTTATTCTTTGAATCTCACCATTTTCTGTTGTTCTATCTTACCAGCTAGCACTTTCTCTGCTAGCCCATCACCTTTACAAAAATAGTTTGTTATATCTCTACTGCTTGCTCAGCTTCCTAACACTTGCATTACAGCCACCTCCAAAAATGACACTAGGGCCATTTTTCATTTTGAACTGTTTTCTCACAAGTATCCCTTTCATCATTTCGTACATTTGTTTTCAAAAGATTCATTGAAACATGTTATTATTACCACTTTCCTTATTTACGGGTGGTACCGGTTCCTGGTACGAAATTACTTACAGCAAATATATTTTATACTATTTATCTAATAAAACACAAGCTGTGAAAAACATGTCATGGCATTTACTCTCTCATGTTGTGATAGTGATAGTTAGTAATAGTGATAATGTGTAAACTGGTTGGTGAAGTATAGTGCTTTATATCTTCAGAACATTCCACAATGACTCCTGCAAAAACCTGCACAGAGAAACAAACCCTGACCATGAGAACAAAATAAAAAAGTAACATATGTCACTAATGATGCTCTGGAAATAGAGTGAAAGGCGTTCAACACAAAGAATAAAACAAAATTCAATTGCATTGGCGTGTTTTTCTCCTTTATAAAAAATTGATGAGTATTATTGTTTACTTCAGAACATATCACATTTACACAACTTACATAGTACCAAATGCAAGCTATATTAGGAGCAATGCAGATATTACTGACAGGGCAAAATGCTTCCTATGTTATGATATTCTCCACTGGAATTGAACTGCAAGACTCACTGGTCTCCCCAAAGTCAATGTTTATAAAAGTGTCACCAAAATCTATTTCAACTGGAATTTATATAGAAGAATGTTGATGGTTATTAGGTGCACCTAGTGAATTATTGCATTGTGAAATAATACTAATGTCAGTTGGACAACTGTTTAAGTCAATTTTTCCCCCCAGAAATTTTCTCCTAATTCTAAATTGAACCCATTTGTTTTCAAATTTTCTGTTTGCACAAGAACCGTTTCAGTGGTTACTTGAGAAAAAGTAGCTTCATTCTCAAAAACTTATACATGAACGTATCTGATACCATCTTTATCCTGAACTATAACTTCCCTCTTAAAATTATATTTAATTGCATCTGCTTCAAGTCCCTCTTTTTGTACTAAAACATGTTTAATGTGTTTTGTGACACTCCTTGAATTTTCAAGTAAAATGTCTAATTCGCCATTAATATTAAAAAAACTTTGTACATGTTGCTTGATAGCTTCCAATTCTGCTTGTATATTAGGGTGCAATAAAAATTATTGAAGGCACCTGAAGCCGCATACTCATATAACAAAAAATCACATTGATCAATGACATATTGTAAACAGTCATATATTTCATTAAGTAAAGAGTCAAATGCTCTTTTGTTCGCCTGACAGATATAATATTTGAAATTCTTTATAGTATTCACATGTTTTCTACAATTGGAAAGTAACCTATAGCCAAACAAAGTTCCTATAATCTTCATGGTGAAATTGTGAGTGCACAAAGGTTATGTTGACAAAAACAAACATAAATTTAAGTTAGATTTATAGCAATAATAATTCCTGTATTAAATCTAAGAAACAAACAAACTCAGTTTTTGTGCCAACAGTATACTGCCTTATTATTAAAGTTAGTCAGTAACTTTGGGACAGTACTGTATACAGTATATAAATCCTACTGAATACTAGTTACAGAAATTATTATTATTATCATTATTGATAATATTCTGATACCAGAAAAAAAATCTTTTGAACAAAATATTGTAATTTGTAGACAAAGAATGTTATCAACTTCAGGTAATATGTTCGTGACTATACCACAGTAGTTAACAATCAAGCAAGTTCTGTAATATTGTAACATTAAACAACTGGTTACAATAATGTTGAACAAATCGGTTTTAACAACACCTAACAAAATTCTGTAAAATGTCACACTTAGGATATTGTTGCAATTTATAACTGATTGAATGGGAATGCTGCAATATATTGTGAAACTGCAATATGATGTGTTGCTTTGCAATTAACTGTGTGATGTGGCAATAGTGCCATATGTTGTCTTCTACTGTTGCAATGCTGATGGTGACATGGAAGTGCCATTTGGATTCGTGAAGTCTATAATAGAAGTTGTAAGGGTGTAAACTGATACCAGGGGTGTAGTATCAGTTTAGTTACCTTAACTGACTTTTAACTTACTGAAAGTTCTACTAAGTTTGCAGTAATAAATTTGAATGACCAAGTATAAGCCTGGATAATTCAACTGTAAAGCTGAGCGGTCACCACATAGCTTGTCTCAACCAAAAGCTAATGAAAGGTTAATGTTCACTACAAAAGTATGTAAAAGTTCACTTGATGAAAGATTTTGAATTTATTTCACAGTCACATTTGAAAAATAGCAATTACAGTCGAATTGGCAAAATCGAACTAAACGTCTCCAAAAATCACAAGTCATGAAGAGGAAGAAATACTCGATTAAACCCTGTTAGAAAAATTAGAAGTCCATAGTCAATGATTACGCCACTCGCTGGTGGGAAAAGTTAACATGGCAATGCTTCAAGCACATGTTTTAGCTCAAAGTTTGCCAGAAGTTATCTTCGTTGCTCGACACCAACACCACCCAATGGAACACACTAGCTCATGATTAACTCTGCGATGTGAGACAAAAGGCAAGACTCCGCAATACAAGACCAAAGACAAAAGATTAAAGAATAAAGATAGCCAGACGCCCTGAGCACCTCAATTTATATTCTGTGCCGTTTGCTAACTGTGATCTACTGCTTGAAAAAATAGTCTGAAATAATTTAATTGTAGCTAGTGCTCAAAATTTAACAGTGTGTAGCCTGACCCTTAACGTTTATTAAAAGTATGATGACTATAATTCTGAATTAACTTGTTTTCTTATAAATAATTAAAGTGTGTGGGCTTCCTAAAAATGGTTAGAAAATCCCCGGGATATTTCTTAATTTGTGCAATTTTAGAAACTCTTGCTGGATTATAAGTTATTGTGTTTAAACTGATGTCAACGTGTTCAGTGCTTGCTCCTGATTTAAAAAATGTAACTTTTATTATTATCAGTGGTGTATTGGAGAAGTTTCCTGTCTTACAAAAATCTAGGTTGAGACTGCTTAGAAGCCATGTTAGAAAAATTTGGTTTCTAATTAATAATTATTAAAGTGCTGTTTATATCAAAAAAGTGTTATTAGCTGAATTAATTTTTTATTTAGTTACATCTTTTAAAAATTGTTTTGTTTATGGAAGTGTTCTTGTTTAGTCGCAGTTCAATTTCAAAATTACCACGTTTTTATTTATGACATTATTACCTGAAAATTGATTTAGTATCTGTTCTACTGCCTGGAATGTTTTGAAACTTTAATATGTTATACTAGATTCTTTACTCTTTGAGGAAAATTACTTTTTAGTTCGACAAATTATCGAAAACGTGTTGTTATTTAGTGTTGAAAATGCAAGTATGTCTAATGAAGTGTTTAAAATTATGTTTACATTATTTATACAGCCTGAATTTTAGTGAATTTAACTTTCTTTCTGATTATTATTATTATAAAATTGCTTTACTGCACCGAAAAGCATTGAGAATTAGTGGAATTATCACAAAACCAAAAGCGACTGTTTACAAATTGGATAACTATGGATAACACTGGTTCAGGTTAGTCTAAGGGTTATTTACTATTATAAATACTAGTCACAAAGCCCGTCAAAAATGACAGGTTTAATGGATTAATTGATTTCTTCTTAGTAGCATACCTAAATAGAATTGTAGTAAAATAAAGCTCAATGTGCTGTAATTGCTCATCCCTAGTAATGTAGCAAAAAGTTTCATTGTCTATTTGGTCCAGGTTGCGTTTCAGCCTAACTATAATCTTCACCAAAATAGCCGGTACAAAATCAAAACTTAATTCACACGCGAATTAATACATTCCCTGTATCATCATGCATCGATACCAATCATGCACAATGCGATACAAATTTGATCCCAAATCTTCAGTTTGTTACAACTTTCTTATTTTCTATGATGAAAGTCCATGTTTTAACGCCTGACACAACTTACATCCGGCTGAAATATTTAGCTAACATTTTGATTTTTAAGTTTATCTAAATAGGTGTCTTCACTGTAAAAAACATGAATTTACAAAAAACAAACAATTTTTGAGTTTGGAATCTTGGATAGGGCTCTAACGCTATCTCCTATACTTTTTAGGTACTAGAAGCCTACTAATAGGTTCTCTTTGGATTCAATAGGGAACTCATATCTTTAAATGAACAATTTGTGTATACTAACTTACCCATGTGAATATTTCGCACAATATCATGATCAATCACCGAATGGTAATATAATAATGAGGAAATAAGTAAATGCAAGTATTTATTGATGAATGGTATTTGTTTTGAAGAGTAGTAATAAATATAAATTTCACTGTAAAAAGTTGTTAATGTTAAATGCTACATATTTAATTATACAAAATTTCAAAAATAAAAATATTAAAAAATATTGGCTCTATCAAAAGTCATTTTTTTACGTAACTTTTCTCAAAACAATATTAGAAGGTTTAATGTGATAGTGTATCTAACACAAAAATAAATATTAATGAATCTACAAACTCATGAAAAAACCACATACGTGTATCCATACGAAAAAACGGGTTCTGATAAATACAGGGTGCGGCAAAATATCTGACGGTATTCGCCGCCATATTGTCAGGCGAGTAGATGGTGGGGGTAGGTGGGGGTAGGCGCATTCCAGAGCCCACACGTGGAAATTTGTAGTAGCCATGGAGCAGTGGTCGGGTGAGCACCGTGCGTTTGTTGTCGAGGCGTTTTTTAAAAGTGGCGATTCCTGCGTTGCTATTCAGCGGCAGTTCCATAAACATTTTAATTTGGGTCCAAGAGGAAGTGTCCCAACTCATAACAGCATTATGCTATGATTGAGCACCTTCAGAGCTACTAGTTCAGCGTTAAAAAAGAAGTCAACAGGTTGACCAAGGTCATTCAGGACGCCAGAGAATAATGATCGAGTAAGAGAAGCTGTGGAAGCCAATCCTCGGCGGTCAGCCTGCAAACAAACTGCTACTTTGCACATGTCTGACCTCTCGAAAAGACGAATTTTGTGTTTCGATCTGCACTTCCACCCGTACAAAATGGTTATTGTCCAGCAGTTAAAGCCTAATGACTATGCAAAACATAAAGCATTTGCAGGAGAAATGATTGCAATGATGACTGATGAATAAATTTTAATGATGAGCGATGAGGCACATTTCCATCTTGATGGTTATGTGAACAAAAAGAACTTTCGTTATTGGTTGGCTACAAATCAGGAACAATTGCATGAACGTCCTCTGCTTAGTCCTAAGGTTACCGTGTGGTGTGGTGTAACGAAAAGGTGTGTCATTGGGCCATACTTCTTCGAAGAGGGTGGTTGAACTGTTACGGTCAATTCTCAACGTTATTTGTTGATGTTGAAAAACTTCCTGATCCCTGAGCTTAAGAGAAATCGTTTATTGCGCAGTAGGATATCGTTCCAGCAGGATGGGGCAACTGCCCTTACAGCCAATGAGGTTACGGACATTTGAGAAGCAAGTTTCGTGGTTGAGTGATCTCGCGTTTTGAGAACATTGAATGACCAGCTCGCTCTCCAGATCTTAGCGTTTGTGATTTTTTCTTGTGGGGGCTCTTTAAAGCAAGTGTTTACACAAACAAACCCCGCACGCTGGATGAACTGAAAGAAGAAATACGCCAAGAAATCGCCAAACTGCCTCATGCAATGTTAGAGCAAGTGTTCAACAGCTTCTGTGCAAGGCTAAAAGAATGCTTGGTTGAAGACGGGCGTCATTTAAAGAACATTTTAAACGGATGAAATTGGTTGTTCTGATGTTATTTTTATTAATTTACATGAACACCCTTCTGTAATAAGCAATAAAATAAATATTTCGTATCACTTTTATTTTTCGTGTTGTTTTTACTTTAAAACCGTCAGATCTTTTTGGCGCACCCTGTATAATCCTGTCTTTTGAAGCATCTGACCTTGTGCTTTATTAATGTTCAAATTGTTTTCTTATCATTTAGAAAGGCAGGGTTGGTGGTGTGACGTTAATGCGAGGTAAGAGTGTAGTTTTATCAGAGTGAATTAATTTAGCACTCGTCTAAGAGAATTACACTAATATTACACCACTAATTAATTTCTGATTAGCATCAATATTTCTATTTAACTTAATAATAGCACTTTTCTTTAAAAACAATTTATGAGGTGGTTAACCAGACGATCTGGTATCTCGGAAACGGCATTAACCTCATCTCATAGGATTCAGGTACAAATAAATCTACTGATGTTAGGTAAGCTTCTCTTTGCAGTGAACTGTGCACTTAAAAATGCCTATGAAGCTTTCAAAAAAAAAAAAACTTTAACTTTAATAAAACTTTACTCAAAATCTTGCATATTGAACAGAATTCGAAAGCTGCCGAGTGAAGATCGGTCACATAGGTACTTAACCGATAAAATAGAACAATCTTATACTGCCATTGCATTCTGTAAAATGTGGATAAACTTAGATGCAGAGACTGATTTGTGTACATTGTGCAAGGTAAAAGAGAAAACTGCAATGTTATTGTCACACGAGCAAAGTCTAGACAAAACGGTGTATATGTGATAAACTAAGACTAGAATAAGCAATGAAAAGGGACATTATCAAATCATTAAAGGAGAAGATTTATCAGATTTTAGAAGAAAATGGCAGACTGAAGAATACTGATGTTGAAAACACGGTAATGTGGACACTCATTGTGAAAAATAATGGCAAAACATGGTTTAGGCATAGGCCTAAAATCACAGTAACGACAGTTCCAGTAAAAAATATATTTATTCTTAATGAAGTTTGTGATGATTATGAAGAAGCGCCTGTAAAGAAAACCCTACAAGCAGAAAGAAACATGAAGCAGAAATAAGAAGCTGCTAAACCGGAAAAAGTTTATATATATTCGGGAAGCCACAGTCAGGGATTAGCATCATCGTTACTGCACTACAACAAGAATAGGAAAGTTTCTTCAATAGTGAAACCAGGAGCTAAATTTTCAACATTCATCAGGGGAATAAAAGAAGAATGTGTATCATGGACACCTGATGATTTTGTCGTGATTGCTACTGGCACAAATGATGTCTACAATAACGAAGGTGGCAATGTGATTAAATGTTTGAAAGGAACATTGCCATCCTTAACTCACACTAATGTAGAGCTTGTAAATATTCTACACATACACGATTTAATGGTAAAATCATGTGTAAATTTAGAAATACATTCTGTAAATTTCATAATTGCTGAATTATGTAAATATTTTCAAAATGTCCACATAGTAGACATAAGTAATTCAAATAGGTATTTGCATACATGACATGGCCTAAACTTAAATTCGCTAGGTAAAGATTATTTAAGTTCCAAAATCACAAAAATTGTAAATTTGAAATTTAGTAAAAAGATTGAATCAATGCCGTTACATTGGCTTCAGGATGATCAGGAATTAAGAAATCATAACCAGGGAAACTTGTAAAAGAAGCCATACGTTTGTCAAAGGTTTTGCAAAAGCATAACAAGAATTCTGTAAAAAAAAAAAGACAAGTGTTATAATAGTACCAGAAACATGAGAGAAAATGATGCACCAACACATAATGAAAATAAACTAAACTTGTATCATCAGAATGTTCAGTCCATTATAAATAAAACCGGTTTATTAGAGATACTAGTTAATAATCAAATCAGAGGAATTTCAGTTTTGTGTATTACAGATCACTAGCTTAAGAATGAACAGATTCAATACGTTAATATTTCAAATTATATCTTGGCTAGTAATTACTGTACGTTTATACCCAAAAAAGAGGAGTATGCATTTTTCTTAGAAACAATATAGAATATAACGGAAGTTGTGAACTGATACCAGCTCTTTTAAATTACTTTTAAAATTAAATAACATATAGAAATATTTTTCTGGTGGCGTGTTTAGCGAATTTGAGTGTAGTAACACTGTGTAGTAAAAGTATCATAGTATAATAGTTCAAAAAGGTATCGGTTCGATAAGTTTAAAACTCATGTATTTTGTTTACATTATACTAGTAACCGTTAAAGGGAATTAACCTTCTATCAGTGAAGGAAACAAGCAGTTACTAAAAGGTTTATTGTTAAAATTGGTTTGCTTGTGTGGTAAACGGAGAAAGGTGTGTCTTGTGGAAATTATGTTGTCAAATAAGGAAAGGTATTTATAGGTTAAGTTACAACTCTCTTCAAAGGCAAATATTTTGTTTCGCTTAAATCTCAATGAGCATGAAGTGTGGTGGCTGTCGCAGGATTGTAAAGCAGGGAAACAGATGTAATGATTATGGAGTTTGTTTTCATCCTAAATGTGGCTACATGGAAGCTGAAAAATGCACTTCACTCTCCTTGGAGTTGTTTGACTTGCAAAAGTAGCAAGGAAAGGAGGGAACTAGAAAGTAGGATCTCTTGTGTCGAATCCACAGTGGCTGAATTAACAAAAGAGCTCAATGTTTTAAAGGCTGAAAAAGCAGCATTAAATGTTAAGGAATTCCAGTGGATTGCAGCCAAAACTGGAGGGAAACAACAGGACCTGCATTACTACAAATTTTCAGTTGGAAGTTTCCAATACTGTTGGGTGTTTGAGAATCTAAATGAGGTTGTATTAGATACCACAGCAGGGCTGTCTCATTGCAACAAAGCTGTAAAAAAGCACTTGTAATAGTTCTTTTGAAGAAGGTATCATTCCTGACTCACTCAAGAAGTCTATAATCAAACTGCTTTATAAAAAGGGTGATATCTCAAAGATTGAGAAATTACAGACCCATTTTCACTTCTACCAGCATTTTCAAAAATCTTGGAAAAGTAATGTACAGAAGGGTGTATGCAGATCTACAAAAGAATTGACCTACTCAGTAAAGTACAGTTTGGTTTTAGACAAGGCGTTTCAACAGATTCAGCAATTTTTGCTTTTGTAAACAACATACTGGAATCAATGCATAAAAAATTAAATTCCCTAGGTATATTCTGTGATCTTGCTAAGGCTTTTGACTGTGCTGATCATGAGATTCTACTAGGTAAATTAGACCACTATGGAGTTAGTGGTAAGCCAGGACTTTGGTTTAAATCATACTTGGAAAATAGAAAGCAATGTGTATCACTGAAAGATGCTAATACAGGAGATGTTATAAACTCAGAATGGGGTATAGTTAAATGTGGTGTTCCTCAGGGTTCAATTCTTGGCCCTCTGCTGTTCTTAATCTATATAAATGATCTCCAACATATACTAGGTGATAATGAACACATGGTGCTCTTTGCAGATGATACTAGCATATCCTTGAAAGCAGGGGCGGATCCAGGATTTTGTTTGGGGGGGGGGGGGGCTTGAGTGGACTTTGGTTTGGGTGGGGCTTGGCTTGAGTGAATTTAGGTTCAGAGGGCTTGCGTTCAGTGGATTTTGGTTTTGGGGGGCTTGAGTCGGGAAAAAGGTAGTATTTATAGCCTCCTCGGGCCTCAATCCATAGAGCTAAAAAAAAAAAAAAAAAAAAAGAGTCTCAAAACTACAATCTCAGGGGTGGACCTAGATACGTTTGGGGGGGGGCTTGAGCCCCTAGCCCCCCCCCCCCTGGATCTG
>JARYHS010013630.1:135855164-135947664 GCA_031002005.1 Vandiemenella viatica | reverse complement strand
AATATATTTTAAAAAATAGAATATTATGTGAAAATATAGTATAATATGTGCAAGCATATAAATGTATTGGCATTGATGTTTTGCTGGATATTGATAGAAAAATTGGTGTTATTACATGGTAGAGAAGATATGACAGACTGGAATAGATTAACTAGGTAGGAAAATGCTTGCATGGAAGAGAAAGATAAATTATACCCAACATTCACCAAAGTCTTGCATATAAATATCGCCTCATGGCAGTTCTTCCTGCTCCATTGTTGATAAGGTAACTGTCATGCTGAAAGAATTAAAAACAAAAAAATTGATAAAGGGGTAAAGTAAGTCAGTGGTTAAATTGTACTGAAAGTATCTAAATAATAATAATAAAACATTAAATTGAAATGGAGATGTATAGTTATACTCCACTATGCTCCCTCCAGAACCAACAAAAGAAGAGAAAACTCAATGTTTTATGAAATCATTGTGTATTTTCTTCAAAATAAATAAATAAAAAGTGGTAATTTCAATTTTGTTATTCATATGATAGATCAGCATCCGAATTGTCTGATAAATGGTTTGTATATGTTGCACACTTTAAGAAAAACTCGTGGAAAACTTCAGAAATTTACATTTATTACCAGTTTATCAGCCAGTTCCCTCGACTGAATATATATTATGAACAACATGGCCCATGAAATATGAATTCCTAGTATAGCCCCTGTTAATTTTTCAGGTCATTGCAGGTAGGGTTACAGCATTAACATGTCATCTCAAACAGTTGGAAGATATAAATGGTGCTGGAGAATTAACTCAATGATATTGAGTGGGTGTGCAGACTTCCACGGTTGTTGTCAATGTTATCTTGGCTGTCCGGGTTGAACTGCTTCAATTTATCAAAACCTAACATTTCGGTCATCATTTTGTGGCCTTCTTCAGAGGACTGTCATGGCTGGAATCGCTGCTGCCTATATATAACTCCCAAAGAGTGCACTAAGCATTCGGGGTGACGTCACTGAAGCTACCATTGCCAACGTGGCCAGTCCGATGGGGGCTTGCGTCCCGCGTTTTCCTAATCAAGCATGACCATATTTGGTCAAGTTGTAGCCTGCCGTCTGGGTTCATATTATCTGGACTTTTTTTAATTTCCAGTACTTCTCTGATGCGCCTGGGTGTGGTCTTCAGGAGCTATATATAGGCAGCAGCGGTTCCATCTATGACAGTCCTCTGAAGAAGGCCACAAAATGATGCCCAAAAGCTTAGGTTTTGATAAACTGATGTGGTTCAGCCCAGACTACCAAGATAACATCAAAGATATTGAGTTTAGAACCCTTATCAGCAGTGTTTGGCAGCCCTTCCTATGAAGCTGTCATTACAGAAATAGTTTGGAATGGTAGCTACATACAGCAACATTATATCTCTGCAGAACAGTGGTTGTATATTCAAAACAGTAAAGATATTGGTTAAAGTAGCCTGTTTAATTCTGTTATAGATGTCTGACAGATCTCTATAGAAACACTAATCCAAATTCAAGTGCCTCCACCAAGATAAATGAAATATAAGGCTAAATTAGCTGGCTGTGAGGCAAAAAGATCAATGCTTAAGGAAACAGCACTTCTGTACCTCCTCAAAAGAACTTAGACAAGAGGAGATCAGACTTTGATAACTGAGATAAAGATCAGCAATGGTGATATATTAAACATTAGGATAGGATAAAAACCACTGCTTAGCATAGATAAGAATTCCTGCGGCGTTGGTACATGAAAAAAACACACGAACACCCAGAATATAATTTTCGAGCCCATGGCTCTTCATCAGTAGGAGTGAGAAGGCTGCACGCTGGCGGCTGGCAGCCAATCCTCTTCTATACTAATGTTTAATATGTCCGCTTTCAGTGCCTTTGTTTCCTAACAACCTATGTATAGGTAACAATGAAAGGAAAGAAATGCCACGAGGCAATATGGAAAGACAGATGAAATACACCCACCCAAGGGAGGAGTGCACCAGCAACACAAAACAACACAAAAACAAATAAAATACAATATTTCAGGCAAAAATCTTCTTCAAGTCAACAGATTTGAGTGGCTGAGCTTGCGCAAGACTTCCATCTGAATGAAAGGGATTCCTTAATAAGAGTAATCTGATCAAATTTAGGGGTGGGAGAGAAAGTAAGACCTTTTGAAGGAACTGATAGTTCAGGTTTGGAGAGGGGGTTGGAAGAAAGATTCACAACAGGGATTTTTGGTGGAGAATGGCCAGGGGTGGAGGTGATGAGAATGGGTGGCAGAGTAGCTGGGTGGGGAAAGTTGAGAATATTAGAAATACATGGCATTGTGGCAATAAGTGGTGGAGGAGTAACGTGTTGCCTGTAATGTGGGTAGGGGAGATGAAGACCCAAAACAAAATAGTTCTTGCAGAGGGAAGACAGTTTTGAAAGATGTTTTTGTGCTTGTTTGGTTAACAAATGGTTGCAATGATTAAGGATGTTATGTAAATAATGAATGCAACCCGGGAATGCAAGGAGAAGAATTTTGTGTAAGGAAAGTAGGTGGGATGAGTGTTGTTGGGCTTTCATGATATACTGTTGGAGAACTAGGTGAGTAAGTGCCAATGACTGTTGGAAGCGGAATGAGTGGAGTGTAGGATGAAGTTGCGGGGGTCATCCAGAAATAGGAAGTTTTATGGTAAGGCTATTTGGTGGTATGTTAAGAGAAAGACAGGATTGGAGTAATAAAATATGAGATCTCATTTTAGCAAGATGATGGTGCACATACAGGGTAAGGCAACTCTGAAATAGACACATGGTTGGGGGGGGGGGGGGGGGAAGGAATGCTTGAGTGAGATAGAGGACAAAAATGTAAACAAACAGCGGAGTATGGGGCGGTCAGAACGACGGGTAGGAGGGGTGTATTTAAAAAGAGGGTAATTAGTGCTATAAAAAATAAGGGATAAGAGGGGAAATATATATATATATATATGTTGTAAGAAGAATAGGAATTTAACACTATTGGGCTGAATAATGGTCACAGGTGGATGAAAGAATTAAAAATGTCATAAAAAAAGGAAGAGGCAAATAAGTGAATATGGCAACACGGAAAGTAGTTTTTGTGCTCACAGAAAGTCGAGAAGCAAAAAACAGTTGGAAGTTAAAGGCTATGTTAGGCCGGCTTTTGCTATGGACAAATCGTCAGTTGAAATATAAAGGGTAAGAGGCGAACAACAGTATATATCGTAGAGGAACACAGAAAATAAAATAAGATATTACATAACCAAATAAGATACGAAAGTAGCGCTGCGCAAGCCCAGCCACTTACATCTGTTGACTGAAGAAGGGGTTTGCCCGAAATGTTTTATTTTATTTGTTTTGTGTTGCTGCTGCCCTCCTCCCTTCAACTCTGGTGAGTGTTGGGTGTATTTCATCTATCTTTCCATATATATAGTAACAATGAAAAAAAGACGCTAAGTAGCGGAAAGGAATCAAATTAGGATAGGGAAATGAGCCACCACCCACCTTTAGATGATGGATGCGGGGCGCGAACACACATAAAAGACACAAACACAAACAATAAAGAAATTTTCGGGAAAAAAAACCCTTCGTCAACGAGAGAACACCATGAGAGGTGGGTGCAGCCAGAGATTGCCTCACAGAAAGGCAATCTCCGGCTGCACCCACCTCTCATGGTGTTCTCTCGTTGACGAAGGGTTTTTTTTTCCAGAAAATTTCTTTATTGTTTGTGTTTGTGTCTTTTATGTGTGTTCGCGCCCCGCATCCATCATCTAAAGGTGGGTGGTGGCTCATTTCCCTATCCTAATTTGATTCCTTTCCATATATATATATATATATTTATTTTAAAAAAACTAGGTGAAACTGCTGTTGCTTCATTTATGTGTTTACACAGAAGAGGATAAGAATGAAAACACATTCAAACTGATTTTAATACCCATTAGCAAAATTCTCACTGATATTAAGTGGTAAAGCCTCTCTATAGCCTTTGATATGGAAGAGATAGAGTCTTCAATTAAGAAGGCAACAAGAGACAGATCTCCTGAGATCGATAGACTGTCATTTGACTTTTGTTCAAAATTTCAGCTGCTTTTAAGCAGCAAATTACTTGAAGGCCCTTCTGAACACTGAACTTTGACTTCAAGATTATAACTCACATGATAAAGAAAAAATATAACCACATTTATGGAGAGTTTTAGTTAAATATCAATTGAATCCAATAACGGGATGAGTAATGGCTCAAGCTACAAATGAGTTTCAGAACATTATCTCCCATACAGCAATCTACTTTGTAGATTCATAAAAAGCTTATGATTGAGGCACTCATCAGTATCTGCTAGAAGTATTAAAAATAATGTGTTTAGGAATCAAATTCTTCACAAGAGTGGAAAAAGTAACAACTAATTTTTCTACTAAACTTCAAATAAATGGCACAATGAAAAAGTCTTTCATAATAATACGTTTAGTACAACAAGAATGCTCCCTGTCAATGGAACTTTTCAGCATCTCAATAGAATCTCTGCTACTACCTGTAGATAAAACTGTTAATGGTTTTCATTATAATGGTAACTGGTGAGGCTGTTGAACATATGTAGACAGATTTTCTTATCTCACAATCATTGGTTTCAATTGCATCTCCTAGTTCAAGTGTTTCTTGCTCATTTTTGTTGTGTAATGTTTAATTAATTTTTCTTAAAATAAGATATTTAATTTAGCTGTATCCTTTCTGATAAATTAAATGTTTCATTGAGCTTTACACAATCTCTTGTTTCCTATCTACATCATTTTCTAGTCTGCTTAGGAATGTATCTTCTGATGCATTCTTGTCATACTGCCATTCCTTACTTCATTGTATCATTCATATTGTTTATTTGAATTTATTTTATTAATAATTTCTGTGTTTTTTATCCTTATCGTTAGGGGTTTCATTGATCTCCTTGTTTCATATATGTAGACACCGCATCCATCTCTGAATAAAACTTGTACTTGGCACTTCAATGGTAGACTGCTGCTCTAATGTTACTTAATTCCTTATTGATTTCATACTCTATGGGTGTTTGCTTTTAATGTATAATCCAGCATTTCTCAACCTTTATCAACCCTTGGATGAGTAAAATGGCAAAAATAATTCTTTGTACCACAAACATATATGAACATAATTTTTCATATCTGTGTGTGTTATTAACCAACCCTACTAATTGTCACTCATCAACTTAATTTCACAGGAACAATGCTCTCTTTTAATGCCAACTGGAAATACATATATTGAACAAACATTACAGTAACTATCCACTCATATCATGAAAATACCGTGGTTGTTGAAATATTCATGTCTTTTAGAAAGTTTAGCTTATAGCTCATAATCACTTATAGCCTTATACAACACATTTTGTTTCTATTAATGTATGTTTTTCTCTGATATCTTTAATTCAATTAAAAATAGATTTTTAATATTCTCGTGTGTCTAAACTTCGCAGACCTCCAGTGGCCCATGGACCACAGATTGAAAAACACTGTTTCAGTCCATTCTCATTAAGTTGCGAATGCTTTCTTCTTGTAACAAATTTATTTCATAAAATTTCTTTCTCTTACTGTTTATTGTTTCTATTTTCTCTAGCTTACCCATAGCTGCATTTTTCCCCTGCTAGATATCTCATAAACTGAAGTGTAATAATAACTTTTGACAAATGTTTTACCATAAATCTGAGTAGGGCCGAAGGAAATCAACTTTTTACTTACAAAACCTGAAGGCAGCAATGATCACATAGGTCAAATAGGAATAAAAATATTTATGTAGCACTGTAATCATATAAAAGATTAAAAATAAATTACAAGGAAAGGGAAGTGACTCATCACAGTTATAGGCAGCGACCGGAGAAGAGCATATATCACGAACACACAAATATACACAATATTTCAGTCTAAGACCTTCTTCATGTTAAAGAGAATGAGTCATGTGGTTCAGGAGGTGTGCACACACCAAGATTGTGACATATATATCGCAGAAGGTGACAGAAGTAGTAATATATCAAAATGGTACGGAATATAGAGATGAAGACAAAATATATAGATATATAATATTTTGAAAAAAATCAAAATGAAATACAGATATATAAATTACATGTAATTAATTAAATGACAATAATGCTAATACTGATAATAGTGAGTGATGCATCAAGGAAAGGAATTTTATCGGTGGTTGAGGCCGGGTGGGTGTCTGGTATCTAGGATACTTTGGTATGCAAGTTCCCATCTTCGAAGTTCTGAGGTGGCGGTGGTTTCAGGGAAAACTCTGATTGCTCTCATGTAGAAACATTCATTGAAGTTGTTGGAATTGTGGTAGTTAGCATGTTCAGGTATTGGCAGATATAAATTGTGGGTGTGGACTGTTTGTCTGTGGCCATTCATTATGGTCTAAAGTTGTTGTGTAGTCAGGCCTATATAGGAAATTGTGCAATGGTGGCAAGTTAGCTGTTATATGATGTGGGTTTCGGAGCATGTGGCATGTCCAGTGATGGGGAAGGTTTCCCCTGTGACAGGGTTGCAATATGTACGTAGTAGTGGGAGGATGAATGATGCAGGTTTTGCACCTAGGTCGATTGCACAGAAAAGATCCATAAGGTGTTTTAGGAAAGTTGGATGGAGGGTATTTGTGAACCAAGGTGTTTTTGAGGGTAGGTGGTCTGCTGAAACAAGTGCGGGGGATAGTTGCCAGAATTTTTGGCAAGAGTGTGCAAAGGAAGTCATGCCCCTGTTGTAGGATCCGATTGATGGATTCGAGGCCAGTGAGAACTGGGAGACAAAGACAGGGCAATGGTTGGATTCCAGAGGTGCCAGGTGGGAGTGGTTACGTGGAGGGTGGGTGGTTGCTCATGTGATTTGTTTATTTACAAGGTCTGCTGGGTAGGAGTGGGAAATAAGGGCTTGGGATAGGTTCTGGGAGTACTGGGAGAGGGATTCAGCATCAGAACAGATACTTTTGCCGCGGATAGCAAGGCTGTAGGATAGGGAACATTTGGTGTGGAATGGGTGGCAACTGTCGAAATGTAGATATTGCGGTAGATTAGTTGGTTTGATGTTGACGGAGGTGTGATGGGTACCCTGCCTGAGCGTGATGTCCACATCGAGGAACATGATGTGTGTACGGGAGTAGGTCCAGGTGAAATTGATGGAATGGCTATTGTTAAGGGAATGGAGGGATTCTAGGAGTTGATTTTCACTGTGGGTTCAGATCAAAAATATATCATCTTTGTATCTGAACCACACAGTGGGTATAAGGGAGGTGTGGTTGAGGAAACGTTCCTCCAGACTACGGAACAAGTTGGCATAGGAAGGGGCCATGTGGGTGCCCATAGCAGTGCCACAGATCTGGTGATATACTGTGGAATTAAAGGTGAAGAAGTTTTTGGAGAGGATCAGGTGAGCCAAGGATGAAAGGAAATATGTACTGGGATGGCAGTGCAGGGGTCGCAGATCTAGGAAGTGTTCCAGGGCACTGAGATCCTGACAGTGTGGAATGTTGGTATAGAGGGAGGTTACATCGATGGAGACTAGGAAGGAGTCTGGAGGTAGAGGTGTGTGGACTGTGGCTAGACGTTGAAGGAAGTGTGGCGTATCTTTGACAAAGGAGGGAAGGCTCTGAACAAAGGGTTGGAGATGCTGGTCCACAAAGGCTGAAATCCGTTCAGTGGGTGACGCTTGCGCTGCAACTATAGGCCGCCCCAGATTGCCAACCTTGTGGATTTTGGGAAGGAGGTACAGGGTGGTTGTACGGGGATTCTGAGGAGTTAGGAGCGAGATGGTCTAGGGAGAGAGACCTTGTAAGGGGCCCTGCAAGTCCAAGAATGTTTTTATTTCCTGACAGATGTAAGTGGTGGGATCTGTAAGCTGTGGTAGATAGGTGTTTGTGTCAGACAGTTGCCTCAGGGTCTCAGCCTCATAGTGATTGCAGTCCATCACTACTGTAGTTGAGCCCTTTGTCAGCAGGGAGGATGATATTTTCCTTGCAATTTATATTGCTAAAGCCGTTTCCTTTGTTTAGTTAAAAGATTAAAACAGAGTTACAAGATAGCTTGTATGGGTACCCACAGTAGATATATCTCTTTGGTATATCACTTTCTATCAAACAAATGGGTTTTTGGCAGTTGTATATATCATTTTCTGTCTCACTTGGCTAATTTGTTTATTTTGAGCCCTTTCTGATTGATTAAGACTGATATTTATCATCTGTTTAATTTAATTGTGATGGAGTATATTCTCCAGTGGGAATTTTCCTACACCTATTTTCCCCCTCATATCTTGTTTTGTGTTTATCTTAAACTTCTCAGAGTGCAATTACATCATTTTAAACAAAGTTTAATTTTAAATTCTTTTAGTGTTTTTATGAATTTTTCAGCACTTCCCTTCGTAATTTATTCTAATATCAGTGTCCTTGATCTAAAATTTAACACTCAAATTACGTAAGATGATTAAAAAAATAATTAGATGACTGGGAATTGCCACCTGAGCATTTGCTCCATCACAATTAAATTATTATTATTATTTTCACTATCTAAAATTTTCCCTTGCTGTTTTACCTGAAATCAAGTATTCATCTTTTCCCTTCTATGAACTTCTAATAATTCTTCTACCAATATCCTTCCAACCCTCATTCTCTTCCTGTCTTCCAGTGATTCACAACCCAGCTCCTTTATCACATCAATTACTGATTGTATTCTGCAGTAATTTCTGCAGACAAATGTATCTGCCCTCCTTTGGACCCCCTCCAACACCTCTATTTCATATTCAGAATGTAGGTCCCCTACTACTACAACATCATATTCATGCAATTATTGGCCAAAAGTTTGTAACCCAATTCCTTCAATTCTCTGGTACATCCTCTCACCAGCCACTTCAATAAACATAGGATTTTTAAGCCTTTTCCTATCAGTTTCCCAGTGTTTGCTTCCCAGTTGAGTTTACTATTAAATTTTATCTCAACATGAAGTACTCAACAAGCATTTTCTTCCCTACTCTATGATCAGAAGCAACCATTTCTATCTATTTATCTAATAAGCTGACTCTTCCTGGCATTTATATTAATTCATTGTGGATGTACACAATTAGATATCTCATCCAAGTCACCCTGTAGCTGTTCAATCCTCTACCATTTTGATCTTTTATATGTAGTTATTTCATCTGCAAACAAGCTAATTTTTTACTGTAATCCATTAAAATAATCATCCTCAAGAATGATTAATCACGGTGATCCCATAGATGTAGTGTACATAGATAAAATATTTTTGTAATCTATTCAATAATTTCTGAATATGCCAAATGATAAGTTAATTAGAAAATTCATGAAATAGTCTTAATGGGATTGTCTTGTAAAAACAATGTTTGTAAGGATATCTCTGCTGTCTTCCTCATGTGTAAAATCAGCTGTACTGTTTTGCTGACCAGTTGTAAATCTGTGAAGACTTCACCTCAGTCATATTATTAGAAAGTATCACTTCTTTAAAATTCATGATATATGTTACAACAGAAAAGAAAAGAAGAATTATTTTCGCAAAGCATATCAGAGGAAGATAGTAACAAAGCATTATTTCAGAAAGGACAGATACAATACAGAAATGTATACAAAGCAACACATGAAATTAAATGGAAGATAGTATAAAAGTGCATACTTAAAGCTGCCATGGGGGCATTCAGGAAAACTACTAAAAGATCAAAGAAGAACTGGTTACTAAGGTTGAGTGAAGAAGTTGAATAAGCAATAAAGGAAAAGATGTATCATGTCAGATGGAGAAATCTAGATAAAACAAGCATAAATGAATGAAAATAGAAACAAAGAATAGATAAAAACACCACGAGGGAAGATTTATTGAAACAGATGAAACAATTTGAGGATCAAAAGTAATATATGTGCATCACCAATAGAATCATCCAAAATTTCATATACTAGCAGAGTTTCTGGCATTGTCCGATATGCTCTAGCTTTATTTGGCCACACAATAAATATTGAAGTTCATAACACAGGTCAGTTTTCTGCACTTGGGAATCATATTTCATGTCAATCATTCCATTTTCTATACATATTGGAACAGCTAACTCCCGGTGTAACAGAAAAGAGATGGTGGTATGGTTGATTTATTCCTGCAGTGTTTTTAGCCTCCCTATCAGAAACAAGTGTATTATGTTTCATCAAAATAACCACAGATATTCTTGCAGCAATAGAAACAATGATTTTTTCCCCAGGAAATGTGGTAAAGGCAGAATCCTTCATCAATAACTTACAAAAATACTAGAAATAACAACACTAAAAGTTTTAAACAGTTCACTTTCATGTTAAAACCCATCAGATATGCATTACTTACTACTAACAGTGAATATAATTTTACTTCCAAACATCAGAGATTGTAGCTGTGTGGCCTGAGATAGTAGCTTCAAGTAGCCTCAAGGAGCAAAGAAGCTCTCTGAAGGATTTTTGCATTATATTATTAAAATTAGCTTACAATGATGCAACTAAGGAAAATGGAAGCGGCTTCTAGGCGATATGAATAAGAAAAGAAAGGGATTTTTCCCTGACAGCACCACTGCAGCAGAACTCCGGAGATGGGAACTAGCGTACCAGAATATCCTGGATACAAGACACCCACCTGGACTTAACCACCGTTAAATTCCAACTAACCCATCACTACCTTTTTTTTTTTTTTTTTGCCATGTTTATACCGTACCATTACTACATTTGCTCATTTTACCATCGCCTGCCAAAATATTAAATATATTATCTCAGACATTGTATACCGATATCGATAGTCTACTCCTTATCCGTCCCCCCCCCCCCCCCCACCACAACACGGTTAGTCATTAGGTAACGTTCGGTGTGCACACGTTCCGAGCCTAATGGCCCCTTTTTTTTCTATTTGTGAGCAAGGCATATGCCGAAATATTGTGTAGTTGTTTGTCAGCATTAGTGTTCTCTCATCGCATCCGTCCACTTTGGTATGTGGTGGGTTAATTTCCCTTTCTTTTCTTATTTTTAAAATTAGCTTACATATTTTCCACTTTATGTAGTTGCCTCTTCGCATTCAATATGGCCATCTGTGGGGCTTGGAGACTATAAACCAAAATTTAAGGAATGAAACATTACATGTGAAAGTATGGGTATTATTTTGGTATGAAGTAAGGCATTCACATATAATTTGTATTTCATCTTTGGTGTTTCACGCTATATGCTCATATTTTCACTTACTGCTCATTGCTACTATACGTTGAAGCATTTTATTTATTTATTTTGCATATGATGCTATATAACATTTACAACATTCAGCAACAATTATACTGTAATCAATGAACAACCTTGTTTCAAAGTAAAAATACATATATAAACATAGTTCAGTGGACAATGCCTGCAGCCGGCTCCTGAGATAGGATCGTGAGTCACAACCACTACAACAAGATGACTAGGTGCTCGAACCAGGCCTCCACCTCCATCGTAGCAAAATTTAAGTCTTCCAGACTACCAGGAAAGACAGGCAGCGGACAGTCCTTCACGATGTGTGACACAGTTTGTGAAACCTCATCACAGTCACAGTACAGAGAATCTGCCCAGCCCCAGATGTGGAGAGTTGAAGCAGTTCAAAAGAAGAATGTCTCAGGCTTTACAGAGCTCTCCAGTTTATTGAAAAATGACAAGAAGATTTTGAGTCAGAAAATTTGCAGATTGTTATGGTAATGGAAGTAGAACTATTAAAAACAGAAATGTTGAATACATTAATTACATAAATCAGTACTTTTGAAGTACCGAGGTGCATGTTATGGTGTTGATATATATATATGATTGTACTGAAATCATAATTGGAAATATTGTCAGCATGACTTTTCAGTTTATTTTTAAGACTAAATAATTATTTGTTTTTTCTCACTATTTTATTTCAATTCATTATCTGCTTTGCTCTTAACCTTTCTTATGTTTTTTTACTACAGGATACTACTTTAAGTCGGGAAAAAGTTGCTGTTACTGACCCTCATGTTTCTGCTAGGCGTAAAGTTCTCAGCAATATGCCACGTATATTTGCTAGTGTTGCAGCACTTTGGCAGGCAATTATGACAGGAAATGACTGGTAATTTTCATTCATATCTTATATTTTGTAGAAATCCACTATTAATCTACTATATAATTTACTAAGTTCACTCACTCACCTCGATAACTATATGCTGGAGAACGGTGTCACCTGTCAGTCTTCATTCACAAATTAACAGCCACAAGAAATATCATTAGAAGAAATTTGAGTTTATATCCACACTTTAATAGCTAAGCAGTTGCCACCAAATTAATTGCCATAATACATTCATTGTTTACTTTTTGTAGCATTTCATAGTTAAAAAAATATTTACAAACTTTACAGCTGAAAAAATGTACAACTGCTTGTTCCTAATCAAAACAACATAAAAAAAAACTTTTAAAAACTTGAATTTCCCATGGTCTCTGTTGTATGGCACAAATACCAATTTTTATTTTGGTCTATGCTAAATTTCAATTTAATTAAAACTTTCGCTAATGTTGTTGCTTGACCAAAGTTTTATACATTACGATTTAATTAATGTTTACGTATTTTACTTACCACTTTTTTTTAATGATCTTTGTTCGTCTATGCATTAGTTATTAGGTTGTTTAAAGAGGACATCAGGACAAATTGAATCTAATAATCTGGCAATTCATTTCTTCAGAGTTGCTCAACTGTTTTATAATCTGGAATCTGCATTAAGTTCTCTGGCCATTACAGACATGAAAAAAGATTATGCCTCAATAAAAAAACAACATAATGGTTTTGAAGCAAACAGGAGTTCTACAAATTTTGCCGAGTGAACTTTAAGCGTATCAAATAGAAGTCAATTTTGTACTTAAGGAAGTTGGAGTCTATGATCTTTGAAACAATTAAACGATACCACAAATGTCTGTCCATATTTCTGAGTTCTTCAAGCTCGAGATTTTATTCAGCCTAGGGGTGAAACACAGGTCAAGTTCATTTATGGTAAGATCAGGTCAACCTGTCACAATCTTTGACCTTAAAAACTGGAACTATTCTAAACCCGTGACGATTTGCAAAAAAATGTTCGCGGGCTTAGACTAGTCTACTATATAATATCCTAAGCTCATTCACTCACCTTCATAGCTATTGGCTGGAGAATGGTGTCATGTCTCAACTTTCGATCGATTGTTACAGCTAGCCAGCTACTCGTTTTTTAACTGGTTGGCCCTTCTACAGCCAACCAGTTAATGTATGTAATTTTATATTTTATATTCTAGTCTCAGTTTTATATTTTATGTTGCCGTCGGTGTGACCGATCTCTTTACAGTCGGCCATGCAGACGGTATTTTAGTTAGTATGTTAGTATTTGATTGTGCTGTCTCTGTGGCGGACCCCTTTACAGTTGGCCACACAGACGGCAATTTTGCCATGTTGTCACGCCTGGATTTTGTTAGGGCGCTAATGACCCCGTCGTCGACACGCCCTAAAACCTAAACAACAACAACAACAACATCTTGAACCATAGTGGCTGTGGTTCACATGCATATAATCAATTAACACATCTACATACTGTTCTGGCCAACAGATCTTCCATTCTTCAGTGGTTTCCGACAGAATCCCTTCACAGATCCGATATAATTTTTCCATTTGTTTTCGACTCTGACAATAATTTAATTTTTTTCTTACTGTCCTTAAATTTTTGTCTTCCAATTGTTTTCCTTTTTCTATTATTACATAAATTAATTATGCATTTCTCGTTTTCCATCCCTTTAAGTATCCTCTAAATACTTTTAATTTCAGTGATCTCATTCATTCCATATGGCAACCGTGACAACGCATCTGGTACCACATTATCTTCCCCTTTTATATATTTTACTTCAAAATTGAATTGCTGTAGATATAGTGCCCACCTAATTAATCTTCCATGCATCTACTTGCATTCTTGCAAAAACGTCAGTTCCTAGTGCTCCATGTAAACAATAGTTTTATGCCCCCTATAAATAGTACTAAAACTTACTAAACCCCCATACAATTGCTAATGCTACCTTTTCAGTCACTCCATAGTTTCTCTCATGCTTGTTCAATGTTCTACTAGCAAATGCAATACTTTTGATTTTTTCCATACCTCTTTCACCATCCATCTGGAGCAAGTGTGCCCCTAGGCCATAATCACTACTATCTGTAGCCATACAGAAAGGTAGGCTCAAATTTGGGTGATACAGTAATTTACCTTTCACCAAATCATGTTTGATTGTATCAAAGGTTAATTGGCATTCCATAGTCCAGATCCATGTCGTGTTTTTTCTTAATAGATTGTTCAAATGATGATCATTGAACACTTTCCACAAATCTCCTGTAGAACCCACACATTCCTAAGAAAGCTTTCAGTTGTTTTTTATTTGTGAGTTCCGGCAGTTTTTCAATAAACTCCATTGTCAATGGATCTGGTGTTATTCCTTCGGTATTTATCTTATGTCCCAAGTACTTCAATTTTTTTTATTTTTTTTTTACAAATTAACACTTAGCCAACTTTAGAGTCATTTGCCCTTTTCTAAAGCTGCCAAACTCTCCTCTAACAGCTCACTATATTCTTGCCAGCTTTGAGTACCTATCATTATATGGTCAACATAGATTGATAATCTATTTAACAATGAATTTCCTAGCACTTGATCTAGCGCTCTTATAAAGAATACTGGTACTGAAATATCCAAACCAAAAGGGACTACCTTATAGTGGTAACATCTACCACCATAAAGAAATGCTGTGTATTGACAAGATATAGGGGATAATGGTATCTGGCAATAACCAGCTGTTAAATCCAAATTAGACATCAACTTCTCACCATTAAATCTTTGCAGTAATTCTTCCAAGTTTTCTGGCCTATCAGTTTCTTCCTCGATAATCTTATTTAGGGCCCTAGTGTCTAACACTATCCATACCATACCATCTTTCTTGTATACAACAACTAATGGGTTATTATAACTACTGTTGCTTCTTTCTATTATATCTTGTTTTAACATTCGTTCAATTTCTTCCTCGACAACTTTGCACTTTGCCAGTGGAATTGGATATGGTTAACAAAAAATTGTTTATGACTCTTCACTTTCAGTACACATTCAAAATTCTTCACTCTACCAGGATTATCTGAAACACCCCAGAATGTTTTAATAATGTTCTCTCCAATTCTTCCCTCTGTTCTTCCATTATTTCCATTGAATGTAGTATTTTTTCCGTTATCTGATGGTTCCAATCAATGTCCCTTTCTTTAATCAAGAATCAATTCTCCCAAGAATCATAAGTCTTTGGTAATTCACAATACATTGAAGACACTTTCAAGTTCCCGACCATCTTTCCCTCTGTTAACACTATACCTTTTAACTGTACCCAGCGTTTTACGGATTCCTTTTCAATCACTATCTCCCCTTACAAAAGATCTGCACTTGGTACTTTATTAACGAATCCATCCCTAATATACAGTTTATATTTAATCATGGTATGACTAGGCAATCGTGTCTCATACTAATGTCTACGAAATCCAACAGCAATAAGACCTCGGTCTTTATAGGTTTGCTTAACTTTCCCGTGGCTCCCAAAACTTGAATTTGCTGGATGGGCATTTCAGTTAATAATCCTCTTTTACTAATATTATCATAGAAAGTCTGTGAAATCACAGATATTTTACTTCCCACATCTATAAGCCCTAAACCTTTTACTCCATTTATTTCTAGTTCCACTATCAGCTGCATCTTCTCTTTTTCACCAGATATGTGGTCTTCCCAGGCAGGTCATCTTCATTACATACTCTCATGGAATCTTCTATTTCCAATATTCTCACCTCCTTGTTCTTTGTCAGTTTGTATCCTTCTTTGATATTAACATCATCTTCTTCTTCATCTGACTTCTTATTGTTGGTCTCTTCTTTGATACTAATATCATTATTTTCTTATTCTCCTTCTATATCAATTTCCCTATTATCCACTTCTTCTTTGATCTTAATTTCCTCTTCTTTTTCTTCATTATCTGGTTACTTATCACTCTCTTCTTTGTTACTAAAAACCACTTCTTTATCCATATCATCTGGATCGACTGCTCCTAACTTTACTGTTATTTCCCTTTCTCTCCATTCTAATTTTTGCTCTTTTGTGTCTTCTCTTCCTTTTTTCTTTCCACTCATCTTGAAACATTTCCACCACTGTAAAGGTGCATCATCATTCACTGGTTCTGGTGAATTTACATATTGTTTCATCACGTTGCATTCAACTGCACGGTGTAGTTTCTCTTTTCTTTCATCATTCATTCCTTTTTTCTTCTCAACTTCATTCTTCGTTTCTTCTTTCTTTTCTTTTACTGCCTCTTCCATTGTATCAGTTATCTTCATTTCTTTTCTAGGGTCTTTGTTTTCCTGCATTACATCTCCCTTTTCTCCAATGTTTGATTCCATACTGTCGTTCCTCTTCTCGATATTATAACACCATCCCTTTTCTTCCATACTCCTTCATGCACTTTTTTCATGATATGAATTATTCCAGATCGTCCTGTGGTAAACTCTCCCCACTCTAGGTTTCCAAATTTAATATTATTGCATTCATTCCCTTTCTTTTTTCATTAGACACATACTCCACCTCGGCTATAGGTTTACCAACCTATGATTTCTTACAACAACTCTCTTCTTCATATTGAACATTTCAAGGCGATAATGCTATAGATGATTATTCCTAGGTGTGTCGTCGAACATTTTTTGACTCCTATTGGCATTCCTGAAACCATTTCTCAAATTTCCTATTTCATCTTTGACCTCATATCTTCCATAGTTGTGATTACCTCCTGTTGTATATTCATTTTCTGCTTCGAACACGCCCTTTGATTGTTCTAATCGATCCATCAATCCAAGTAATTCTTCAATAATATTCCATTGTTTCAAAATTAACTTCTCTTGAACTCCTTTAAGTAGCTTTTGTTGAAGTGTGTCTAATATATCCTCCACACTCATGGGGTCATCTAGGTACCTTAGTTCTTTTATTTTGTCTTCACAAAATTTACGTAAATTCCCATCTCGCCTACTATAGGGTCTACAATTTCTGAAATTACTCTTTATACCTCACTGTATTTGTTTCGACCTGTACTTATTTAGAAAAGATGCCTCAAAATCATAGGATCTTTCACATTTTAAACCAACTTCAATGCCCCAATCATAGGCATCTCCAGATAACATATTTCTAACATACCTAATTTTCTCCTTATCATTCCAATAAGATGGGAAATCAGCACTATACGCCTTCATAAATAAAGCTGGGTGTACTTCACCAGCTGGTACAAACTTAATTTCAGTCTACAATTCTGTATACTGTAGATAATATTATATTGCTCTATCGGCCTGAAAGTTTTCGAATCTTCACTAACTGCTCTCCCTAAATCTTTAGTTTGATCGATTCCGAGATTATCCTGTTCAATTTCTGTTAGCAAATTCCGATAACTTACATTGAACTCATAGGCCGTATCAGAAATGTTTCAGTCCAGGTAGCTCACGTTACTACATGCACATTGCAATGTGGCTTCTCTGATATTATATTCTCTACTTGCATAGTTCTTATTTAATTTATTAAGCTTTTCCCTGAGATTTCTTCCCAATTCAGAAATTTCCATCTTAAAATTATCCATCATTTCTTCCTGCATTTCTTTTTTTGTTGTAACATACGTTCCATTTGATTCTTGAGCATATTCAAAACGTTACTGCTATCTGTTCCTTTGTTTCTTTCTGCATAACCGTTACTCTATCCGGCGACGCTAACAACTCTCTTTCTTGCAAAAATGTCAAGCTATATTTGCTATATTACTGTTATTGAAATTATTATCTTCATCTGTTATGATGTCTTCATTTAGATTTCATTTCCTATTGCTTTCCATCTTGATTTAAACAAACCGGTAACAGTTACTTACTAATATCTTTGTACACTTATAATTGTAACGTTTACTTTTTTATTCTTTCAATATCTAATTATGTTCTGGGTAATTGAGAACACGATCTTATTTTTATTTCAATGCAGCACTTCAGAAATATTAATAATCACTACAAAACCGTACCTATTTCTGAATTTGGCAGTTCTATCATTACCGTGTCACCAAAACCTTATGATGAATTCTTGTAGAACTCAACGAAACAAATCGAAAATAAAGAATAAAATTTTTTGATATCTTGCTTGGTTTTCGAGATATGGCATGTTAAAAATCAGTCATAGGTATAGTTCCTTCTGCTTTGGTGTTTTTTCTTCTGGTCCAGGCCGTATTTCAACCTAGCAGCAATCACTAGGAAGAAAATAAAACACCTATAGTGCATTTCCACCGTGTAGATATGGTGGTTTTGATAAAAAAAAAAAAATTCTGGTCGAGGCCGGATCTCACCCTAACTCCTCACTTTTGAGTTACAGTATCTCTAGAACTAAGCGAGATATCAAAAAACTTTATTCTTTATTTTCCATTTGTCTCGTCGAGTTACATACGAATTCATCATCAAATTTGGCTATACCAAAAGTTTTCTATTGGTCCAGGCCGTATTTCAGCCTAATTACGTCAATTTTGAGATACAATATCTCAAGAACTAAGTGAGATATCAAAAAACTTTATTCTTTACTTTCAATTTGTCTCGTTCTATAAGAATCAATCATCAGATTGTGGCACCACGGTAATGATAGAATCCCCCTGAATTTACACAAATCATTCGCACAGTCGATATTTCACAGATAACGTGCGTACTAAACTAACATATTGTAATAATCTCTGTGCTGGTGAAGTGATACGTAGATCTACTAAAGTTTTTGTAATAAGAAAATTCAATTTACTCTTAATAAAGTCAAGGTCATACACTTTACTTTTCACTGCATTTTAAATTAAACGTCTCAACAATTACTGTTTTCCATTCAGTCAATTGATTTTCATTACTCACTTTGTTTAACTATTCTTGTTAACTTGATAGTTTTCTCATCCAATATTATTCAATATTTATCTTTCCTTTAAAACTTTATTTTATGAGTAAAAACAAGTTTTCTACTTGCCTTATCAGCGTGGTATCCTCCGAAGTAATGGTACTTTTGTTTAACAATTATATTGTTATATATCGTCCACATCACGATTTGCCAATACGTAAGGTTCTTTATGTTTTTAGAAATGATATGAAAATATACTTCATTTGAGTTCTTCTTTACAATCTAACCTTCATCTCTTATTTTTACCTTTAGAAAATAAATTATACTACTTTTAAGTTTCCAGCATCAGATTAGTTCAAATAGGATCTTTATTTAACCCTCTATGTCCACTGTTGGTTTTTCTTAGATACCACCACTGTAAATCAAACTACTATTAAAAGTCATACCAAATGTACTTTAATAATGAACTCCACTTTCTTTATTATAATCTCAACATGAAACAAAAGTCGTCCACTTAGCTTATTATCCTCCACTTTCAAATGACAATCAGTTATCTAATACAACTTTCTTCACTAACTTTATCATTATACTAATCTTCTGCCCTCCATTTCAAATCCAGCCAGGATTTTTACAGCTTCTCCATCAAGCTTTTTCCATCCACACCTTCTCTCATTTTATTTCCTCTTCAACAACCTTTTTTCTTCAACTGTTCTTTTTCACCAAAGATCTCGTATACCACTCTTGAAATTCTGTGACCTTAAAAACTCAATATTAGTATTTACAATCATAACTACTAAATAAAAAAAACAATTTTACTAATATTAAAAAAAATCATAAACAATGAGGTTGTGTACCTCACAACCTTCTAGGAATTTCAGTGATATAGTAGTCTGCTTAAGTGTACTGTATACTTATGCTTTCATTGTAACGTTCTGACCTCATTAGCTAATTTAAAATTATAATTAATTTATTATTTTATTTTATTATCATGAAAGGTAGAACTTGCGTGAATACTTTATATGAGAAATCACAAATAGTTTTATTTCAATTACTGACATATATAACAAAATTAGTTAAAATTAATCAGTTGTCCTTTTGGGGGCGCCAGGGTATTTTATGTAAAATACACAAAAATTAAACAGTAAACAAATTCAACATTTTGACTGTTCACTTCTGAATGAAATGTTTGCTCCGGGCTATGAGAGTTCTTATCTGCAGGGTCGTAGCTGGGCAATGCTATGAACTTGAAAGTCTAGCTAGCACAGTGTCCTTCATAGGCGATGTATAATTACCGAATGTATGTACATGTCTGCCGCCACACATTGGATGACGGTCTTCTCTGCTATGGACCAGTGTAGCACAGTTCCTCAGATGTCGTGCTTTGCCTGAGCTCATCTGCTCAAACAAAATAGCGGGTGTCCGGATCCAGGCAGCAGCGACAGTCCCACTCACGAATAGACAGTCCAGAAATCACATCGTCCGAACGTGCTGGCCGGCCGGCATCGAATATTCCTTCGCTCGTTCGTCGTGCCACATGCAAAACAGAAAACTTTCGCCGATCACCCTGTTTTTCTACCTGCATGCACAAATCTCCCCTCCATTAGGCACACACTATTCTCCCCTCGCTAATTCTAGGAACCGGCCTGCTGGCATTCCTCAGATCTGCCGCTCCACACTTGTACACTGCGCCCAAATGCCCACTAAAATATTCCACATTTTAAATAATAAACATATAGTTTATTAATGTAACTAGCGGTCACAAGACGCGTTCGTTACATATTCCCCCTGGTTCGGCAAATTTAAATAAAACTAGTCTTATTTAAATTTTCACAATAAGAAATATACTAATTTTCCTTCCTCGTCCACCAATTTAACAGTAATTATAAATCTGGTAACCTATTCTAACCTATTCCATCACAAGTTCCACCGACATGAATATTCAACCGAACATATGTCCCTTGGCTACTTTGTACATAGACTTTTCTTATTCCCATTCCTGATTGTGGGTAGATTTGTGCAAGCCTTAAATACATAATATAACCTTTCAAATGTAACCTTATAACTAACAAATTATTGTAGTGATATAGATGTTCTAACACAATAATATTTTATATCAAATTGAAAATTTAACTTACACACCATTCTTAATAAATATAGCGCAATACATCATAAGTTGTGATCATCATAGATATTCAACACATAGGATAACACAATCTGAATATGTAATGAATGAATAAAACTGGTAGAGAACATATCCTGTCTGAATAATAATAAAAAACTTTTAAGCAGTGAAGTCATCATCTATGAAGTGCAGGGTTGTCCAAAGCAATGCAAGATTGTTCCAAACAATTTTCTTACTATGTCACCGCGAAGCAAAGTATTTGTAACTGATTTCCGCCACCATCCTTTTAGTATAAAAATTACAATTTCATCCCCTTTTATCTCCGCTTGTTACAGACCTCGCGTGATCATTAAATTAACATGATCTCGATCAAGTGTACGCGGATGCCGTCCCAGTATACTTCCCGATTTCCCAAGACAACGTTGTAAGTACATTTGCACCATGGCATAAAAGAATTTTGGTCACGGAATGCTGATTCGCGTAATTCCTTATGAACAAAACAAAAATAAAATATTTTCTACCTAGTACCTCGGAGATCCTTTTCCCTTGGCTACTTGGTGATTTGATATGCCACACAACATCTGTGAAGTTCCAGAAATTTATCTGTAAATGTACCCCACGTATAGGAATCCTTCTGTCTGCCAGAAATCAACTCCCAACATATTATCTCGGAAAGTTTTTATCCTTTTCCGGCACATATATGCCCATTGTCACTATCAAGAGAAACAAGTTGCACCAAATGATCCTCGCGCGACTATACCAAAACTTTTTGATCATCAGAATACTCTTTAAAGTTTCGTGAATTATGGGGTTAAAGTCATTGGTTCCATTAGTGAATAAGTGACTTAACTGAGATTATCCTTTTCACCATGCATGGAATATATATATTATAATAAACTTTGCAAAAGCTTCTTATTGGTGTATGATTGTGGACTGGTGCGTAATAATACTCGTTGCCCTACAGTGAAAGTTTGATTATGCTTTGGTCTTGGTATATCCGCATCATTCTCCTCATTCTCCACACCTCCATTTTGCCAATATGTTAACTTACTAAGACAAAACTGTGGAGAGGCCTCAGCATCCCGGTGAATTGTTTTTATTGGTCACCCTGCGATGTCTCGCGTGCTGCGCCAACTCTCAATTCATTTTCACTTTCGTTCTGAATGTTATTGCCGGGATCGACGGTTACAATAGCATTCACCTCCGGCGAACCCCCGCGTGTCTGCTCGTGGCCATCCCGCTGACCTTCAATCTTCCACGGTTTCTTATCGCCAGATTGGGCTAGCTTCCAATTTTTACCTCTCTTGAAACTTTGCCCGTTATTCTGATTATTTGGCCGGAAGTATCCATGAGAATTAGAGCGATTGTCCTGCACATTTTCCGCGCACTGTTAACAGCTCACTCGTTGTCCTATGGCATCTAGATTCCGCAGTTTTTCTAATAAATCAGTGATATTCTTTACATATACAGGCGAGATGTGTTCTTGAACCCCCGGGCTGAAATGTAAGCTTACTACTTCAATGAACTCGGCGTCTGGCATGACTGTGTCGAAGTAACGACTTTTTACAACTAGCCGTTCGACATACCTTTCCATTGAATCACCAGGTTTAGGCTCGTATTTTCCTTGGTAAAATCGCATCCTAGCTTGGTTTTGAAATTTTGCTGACCAGAAAGTACTTAAAAACAATTCCTTAAATTGTGTGTACGACATATCTGGAGTACATGCTACCTTTAGCCATGAACAATCCTGTTCAAAAAATGACTGGCTAATGATCAAAAGTTTTGCCGAGTCCGGAACAGCTTTAATTAGAAAGAATCTTTCAAGGTCTTCGAGGTAAGCTTTCGGGTTTATTCCCCCTTTTTGAACCAAATCTAGGCAGCTTTAACTCGATATTTCCCGAAAATAAGCTGAGCACATCTAGCTTGACATTGTCCATTGTTGCTAGCAGAGTTTTTCCTTTCGGTTAGTTTACTTTCCAAATTACGTAATTTTTACCTCCGTTTCGGCAGCAAGATTACACTGTGAGGTCTCTAGATTCTTTTGACTTTCCTCCATTTGTCCAACAGAATTCTTAAGGTTTCCAACTTCGGATCTTATTTTACCTAAATTTTCTTCAACACCATCTTTTATTGAATGAGCAAACTCAGAAATCTGACCTAAATTTTCACTGTTTTCTGTGCGCATTTGTTCAATTGAACTTTTATTCGCTTCTACTTTACGGCAAATTTCATTGTTAGTCGTCTCAAGTACATTGCAAGAAGACTTTAACTCCGTCTGGACCTTGCTTAAAAGAGTGATCTCGGAGCTAATTTCTTTTTTAAAATCATTTATTTCTCGGCCAATTTCTCCGCAAAAAGTAGCAAATTGCTCTTCAATTCTTTTGTGAGCCATTTCTTGTTTTCTTTCAAGACTCTCGATTCTACTAGACATTTGCACTGAGAGTTCAGACAATTTTTCATTGGATTCTTGAAATTGTGTTGTAAATTGAGCAGATAATTGTGAAAATTTCTCCATTAATAAAGCCACTATATCGTTCATCTGGTGTTGCTGAGTCTGCAATGCAGGAATCACCGAGACGTTTTTCGCACTCATGTTGGAGGTAGTCTGAAAATTATCCAAATTCTCCTGCCCTAATTCAACGGGTGATTGAGTGGAATACGCTATTTCTGCAGGATTATTGTCTTCCCCGATATGATCCCTAATTGAATTAGTGGGTGCTGGCTCATGTGATAAATTTGACCATTCCAAGATTTCTTTCAACATGTTAATAATGGTACTGGATCTCAAGCGCATTACTTTAAAACTTCACGCTATTTTCAACTATTTCGCTGCACACAAAGAATATTCCAATACACAACAACAAGGAAAAGAAATAAGGATTGCAAAACACACCATCAGAAAGACTTTACACTAATCTGCAAATAAAATGCCTCAATAAAATCAAACCCAAAGAACATTCCACAGCACATTTCAATGGAAAATTACAAGAATAATTTACTCATCAAGTACCTACACAGAAAAATGGTTTAAATATGAAAGGATATCGTTACCCTGTATATATGGCTCGAAATCCACACAAATATTTCGAAAACTACTTGCATTTGCCAAAAAGAAAGCATCACAACAATTATCAACGCCGTAATACAACAGAATTTGAGTGCGTTTGGACAAAACCCATTGCACATTCCCATGTCACACAAGATAATTATTATTTAACACACGCAATGTACACAAAATAAATTTATCAGATCTTATTGCAGAACCAACTTGCATCTAAGATCAACAAACACATGAATTTATACATGCATTAACTACGCAAACTAATACAAACTACCTAGAAAATAAGAAAGTTGCCAAGGACATAGTGCTGTCTTTCATTCATAGCATAATTAATTTTTGCAATTAATAATCGAAAAGCCCCACTTGGTTCGCCATTGTAACGTTCTGACCTCATTAGCTAATTTAAAATTATAATTAACTTTATTATTTTATTTTATTATCATGAAAGGTAGAACTTGCGTGAATACTTTATATGAGAAATCACAAATAGTTTTATTTCAATTACTGACATATATAACAAAATTAGTTAAAATTAATCAGTTGTCCTTTTGGGGGCGCCAGGGTATTTTATAAAATACACAAAATTAAGCAGTAAACAAATTCAACATTTTGACTGTTCACTTCTGAATGAAATGTTTGCTCCGGGCTATGAGAGTTCTTATCTGCAGGGTCGTAGCTGGGCAATGCTATGAACTTGAAAGTCTAGCTAGCACAGTGTCCTTCATAGGCGATGTATAATTACCGAATGTATGTACATGTCTGCCGCCACACATTGGATGACGGTCTTCTCTGCTATGGACCAGTGTAGCACAGTTCCTCAGATGTCGTGCTTTGCCTGAGCTCATCTGCTCAAACAAAATAGCGGGTGTCCGGATCCAGGCAGCAGCAACAGTCCCACTCACGAATAGACAGTCCAAAAATCACATCGTCCGAACGTGCTGGCCGGCCGGCATCGAATATTCCTTCGCTCGTTCGTCGTGCCACATGCAAAACAGAAAAACTTTCGCCGATCACCCTGTTTTTCTTCCTGGCACGCACAAATCTCCCCTCCATTAGGCACACACTATTCTCCCCTCGCTAATTCTAGGAACCGGCCTGCTGTCATTCCTCAGATCTGCCGCTCCACACTTGTACACTGCGCCCAAATGCCCACTAAAATATTCCACATTTTAAATAATAAACATATAGTTTATTAATGTAACTAGCGGTCACAAGACGCGTTCGTTACAAACTGTTCTTTTTCACCAAAGATCTCGTATACCACTCTTGAAATTCTGTGACCTTAAAAACTCATATTAGTATTTACAATCATAACTACTAAATAAAAAAACAATTTTACTAATATTAAAAAAAATCATAAACAATGAGGTTGTGTACCTCACAACCTTCTAGGAATTTCAGTGATATAGTAGTCTGCTTAAGTGTACTGTATACTTATGCTTTCATTTAAAGCTTTAGTGTGCCAGTAGTAAGTGAAATTTTTCTTCACGGATTCTTCAAAATTTGCATCTTTTCTGTTTATCTTCCATATTCAGGCAGTTATTTGTAAAGTGGTTGTGGCTGAGAATTGTATTTGTTATATGTTATTCCATTGTGTTAAATTAATTTTCTAAAATTACCATCCTGTATTTGTTTGATAAATTAACTACATTTTGCTGCTAAGCTTCCTTAGCCATTGATAAGTGGTTGCTCATTTTTTACCTCTTGATCTCATTTCACATTCACATTGTATATGTTTCTCCAATGTGCACAATCATCAGCTTTTTGCTGTCGCCAACAGTGAAATCAAAAATATATTTTTCGTTTTAGTTTCAGGCATGTGAATGTTTGTAATTCAGTATTAACAATTTTTTAGGGAACAGAGGAGCTGTGTACTAGGAAGCCCTCGTGTTGTGAAACATCAGTTGCTGGAATTTCTTAGTCCAATTTCACTGCACCATGGTACAAATTTTATAGCAGCCATAGCTCTTGCTTGGCAGGAGCGTAATTCTTCTCAAACTGCCAATGGAAGAAAGGTTTGGTTTGAATTATTATCTTTTGTGGATTTGAGAATGTTATTAGTAGATTCTGTTTCAAACTAGACAAAAATTTATTATGAAATTATTTAAAAATTGTTTAGACTCTAATTGGGCTGTACATCATATCAAACAGAAATTATACATTTAAAAGGAAGGTGTGGTATAAAGGTAATGAGCTTGTGGGGTTAACAGTAACACTCTGGCCTCACATTTGGGAGGACTTGGGATTGAATCTGTAATATATCTATAATTTTGCCAAAACCATTTAGAAACAGGTTTACTCCATACAATTATTACAACAAATAATTTCTACCAGCTTTTCTTAATAGTAAAGTACTCTTTAGTTTGATTTTGAAGCCACTTTGATAAAAGATGTTAAATTCAGTTGTTTTTCATATTTAATTGATTTTGCTAAATCCATTTTCACTAAGAGAATTCATGATTATGATAATATTAAGGTGCATTTTTTATGCCCTAAAAATTTTGTTATGAGGGTATTTCGATTTTTAGTCTTGTCAGGCCAAGTGATTAGAGGAAAAAAAGTACAAAATTTGGAATTATGAGTTAATGTAAAGAGCTACGTTAAATTTTGCTATGACAAGTTGTATTCAGCATCAGTAAGAACAGTCCAAACATAAAATAGACTAATTACATAAATTATAGATATAACTTTTAATTAGATAAAGAAAATCAAAATTTTTTAATAAAAGAAAAAAAATCAGTTCATAAATAAAATCACATAGAGCAAAATAATGTTTCCAATTTCAGAAACAGTTAAAGATTTTAAGGAGAAAGATAAGATTTTCAAAGTTGTATTATTAAAAGCATTGTTGAGCATCCTGCTAAAATGTTGATGTTACAAAATTAAATGGAAATCCAGTGGAAGCATTCTTTAGGAATCAATAAGGTTTTAAAATTTAGAGTAGGTTGTACTAAGAAACATCTATAAATTACAGAGTCAGATATTGAGTGGTTAGTCAAATATCAAATTTTAAAGTTAAGAGCTGACATGACAAGTTTCAAATTCTTTACTTAAGGAGTCAGCCATATTGCTTTTAGTCCAGTTTTCGTTGAGGTGAGACCGTGACAAGTGGTTTCGTGATGTATGCTGGAACGGTAGTTCGAGTACTGTTGCATAGCTGTTGTTAGTAAAAACTTTCTTCAGTATGCACTCGTAATGTTGTTTGATCCTAGTTATGGGGCCTAGAGTGAAAGTTTGCCTTTCGTGAATGTGTCTAATCTACTGTCTTTATTTGATTCTGATTGTTCTATGCCTTAACCAAAAATTACCTGGTACCTGAATATTGTAGGAGTTACTTTTGAGTGAATATAAACTTTTAAATTTGAAACAGTGTATTGTGTTCATCATTTCAAGTACCCTTAACTCTTGTGGTTAAAACAAGGGTTTGGCGGCTGTAAAATAGAACTTTATTTGGGACCAGGCGTGGTCACTATCTTAATTAAGCTGCTCATGTTTTGAAGTGAATCCTTATCTTCAGCTCAATGTGACAAATCCCATCTGGGCATCCAGATTTAGTATTTCCATGGTTTTCCAAAATCACTCCAGGCGAATGCCAGGATGCTTCCTTTAAAAAGGCCGTGGCCAAATTCCTTCCAGTTCTTTGCCCCTCCTCTCCCCATCCTTTACCTCCTTTCCTGCCTCTAATGATCTCAATGTCAATGAGGGTAAAGCCATAAGCAAAAAAAGAGAAGATACTAATGTTTCTATTATTTTAGTAGATGAAAGTAGGTTTTTTTTATAATTTTTTTTAGGTATACTTGCAATTGGTTTGATACAATCCTCCATCTTTTTCTGTCTTGAGTTAACCTGTAGCTCTCAAATACCTATTACAATCTACATCAATTATTTGCTTCATATGTTATAATCTTTGTCTTCCTCTACATTTTCTTTCTTTGATTGTTCTCTTCAGTAACAAACTAACCAAAATCACAGTCTAAAAATGTGACCCACTTACCTGTCTTTTTTTTCTGTGACACGCTTTGTAATATAATCTTAATTTTGCCAATATATTATCAAAATTAGTTAAAAGAGCTGCAAGTATATAGCAAGTCAACAGCAAACTCTTTCAGAACAATTTTCTAATAGTTTTCTAATAATTTAAATGTATAGTTAGATTGAAACTAAAAGTAAACACACGCATTATATAAAATTTGAGTATTTATTAATGAATTTTGCTCCTCCCATTTACAGAGATGCAAAATGAAACTATGACTCAGATAAAGTATGACACTTCAAGCCATAGTATGTTTGACACGATGTTACAAATAGCATTCTTCAATCTAGCAACTCCAATTTTTAAGTTACAGTAAAGCTTCATAGCTCAGAAGATGCAGAAAAAATTCAGCCACATTATATAGAAAATTAGAGTCTGTAGGTAGAATCAATGATAGTTTTTATATGAAAAAAGTCTTCAACCAGTTGTCATATTTCAAAGTCTGCAAAGTTCAGTTAGTTACAACAGAGTATGTTTAAAGTAAAGCACAATTTTTACTGGTCTCACAGGGTTTTTTTTGTAAAAATTAGCGTAATATTTAGGCCACAAATGGATAGAAAAATTGACCAAATGGCGGGCAGTGATGCATAGGTAGTAAAACAAAGCATTGCCATACTATGAAAGGATTCGAGTTGAAGCAAAATATGTAGCAAGGAAAGAAAATTACCACCAGGTAGAGAATTAAATTTAACAAAGTTTGACATACATTAGAGATCAGTAACACTCACCTTACCCGAGATATTAAATATACAAGATTCATAGCTGTTGCCTCATATGAGAAAAATTAAGTTTTTGCTATGAAATACATTTCGAACCAAGCTATGTTGTACACCAAAAGTTAGATAATATTCAGTAGGATGTTTTAAAATAAGAATTTTCTCACTGGCTCAAAGAGTTTTTGAACAGGAGAAAATTTAGGAGTTTTGCCACTTTCTGATTTGTTTACTAGGCTTCTATCACACTTAGAGAAATTTTGGTAATAACTTAATTTGACACTTAAAGTGGGAACTGCTTCATATAAAAATTTCAAGCAAATTGGAGAAATTATAAGAGAAAAGCCTTTATAATCCATGGCAGTGAGAGAGGATAGACATGGCAGATGCCCAGTGGAAAATTCCGCTGAGTGGTGTCCCAAAAAAAAAAGCCACTCCTATTTAAGGAAGTTGCCTGCTTGGCACCTTCTTCATTGTTTCAGCAGATTTTGTAACAAGCAGACATAGGTGGGTTTAGGTCGCTGCGTGGGATAGGCTGGAGGGGAAGGATCGGGACAGTATCGAGATGTAGCGTAATCCTCTACAGGCACCTAATCTCAACACTGGGTAGAAATGATGATTTTGAACTTTTGAACATTTTGGGTTTAATTGGAAGCTGCGTGTTGTGTTTAAATGGTTTTATCTGCAATCATAATTTTGGATAGAAGTCTGATGCTTGTCCATTACGCTGGTACTGAGGATATAACAAAACTTTGACAATATATCAGTTTCAAATCAACAGGAAGTCCTCTGAGTTTTATTTTATGAACATACCTTTATCTCTTGTGGTTTCTTTTCTTTTACAAATGATTGGCGAACATAGGTAAAGAACCACCAGGTACCAGATCATGGTTAAAGCTCAAAGAAATACTGTATGCCCACCCCAGCAAACAGCAAGTCATTGACATCTTGCACAAACTTCCTATGTCAACATCATTTCCAAAACTTATTGATTTTCTACTTTATCTGGTCACCTAATTTTCACTCTTTCTATGGAAATGCTTCAAATTTCATTCTTCCTGGTATTCCTAAAATCTAAGCTTCAATGCTGAAAGTATTGTGCTTCATACAAATAGCTTTAGAGAGTTTTATTATGATCCCTAAATGAATTTTTGAAACTAAAAGATTTCTTCTTCTTCTATTTTTTTTTTTTTTTTTTTTTTTTTTTTTTTTTACAAGTGGGCTCTTTACACTAGTGCCTATTGTGGTAATAACATTATTCTTGCTTTGGCCATCTATCTGGCACATCCTCTTCCATTTCTGACTATCTCCCCCATATTCATAAAGCATTACTGTCTCCCATAAACTCACTTGGTCTTCCTATTCTTATGCCTGATCCATCCATCCTCTAATAGGTCTATTTTTCAATCACTTTGTTCAGTAGCACTAACTATCACATACTGCTCCATTTTTATTTTATTTTCTCATAACATGCTTGAGCACTTGCAACCTTTTCTGTGATGTAGTCTCCTTTAATACTTTGAGCTTTAATCTTTGATGTTTTTGTTTCTGATTCTTTCCTTTCTTATGCCATTTACTAAGCCTCTAAGAAACCTCCCCTCTGCTGGCTGTATTATGCATAGATCTATCTCTTTTCATCCATGACCAGGTTTTAGACCAATAGTTTAGTATTGGTTGGACGAACACTTTATAGTGAAGGATTCTGACTTTATTTCCTGTTTTTTACCTCCAGATTTTACCCTTGGTTAGGTTAGAATATTGTCTACTCTTTCTTATTCTCTGTCCTATTTCCTCCTCCATCTTTCCTTTGGTGATTACCTTGTTTCCAAAGTAAATAAACTACTCCAACCAACTGAATTTCTTACTGTCAATAAGGCAGTTTTTTTTGTGCCTTAATTAGTTTAGTTTTTTTTCACACTCTTCTCCAAACCTTGTTTTACCATTGTCATCACTCATTTTTCCAATTCTCTTTCTAGATTCTGTTCTGTCTCCTTTAAGATCATTATATCATCTGCATGTGCCATCATTTTTCTCTATAAGATTTTTGTATCCCTGAACTTCTGCAATGACACATTAAACAGAACAGATGACAATGCACACCCTTTTCTCTCTCCCATTCCCTTCTGAAACCAACGTGTTTATTATCTACCCTCTTGCAATTCTCAAACTTCTTATAAATGTCTTTCTTTATTTCGCAGTTCCTTCATTTATTCCTCTCTTTTTTAGGCTTCCTCCTTGTTTCTTATTAAAAACCATTTTTCTGTCACTGAAGGTGATGGGTGAGCTGTAATGCTCTTGTGTTGCATTTTGGTAGACATGGGATCAAATCTTTACCCTGTTATCCAGATTTTGATTTTCCATGTTTTCATGAATACAAGATGAATGCAAGGTTGATTCCTTGACTCTAGCCCTTCCTTACCTCAGAAGATCTCAACAGTGATGTCAATCAGGAGAATATGTATGAAAGCTCTTGAAATTATCTTTTCACATTCCTCTTCTTTATGATGTATCTCACCATAGAAATTGTGTCTTTTATTGATTCTTCTTTCCTAAATCCATTCTGATCTTCTCTAGCTGTTTTATCTGTTCTTAATTTGATTTTACAAGTTTTTCATATTTTTTTTCAAGCATTTGGCCAACAGTGTGATATCCTTGTAGTTATTATATTTAGATTCTCCCTTTCATATGAATTTATACTAGGGCCATTTTCCTCCAGTTCTCTGATACTTTTCTTTCATTCTAAACTGCCCTATGCAACCACTCTTTGATCCTGTTGTTTTTACTCATTACACTGTCAGTTATTCTATTCCTGGTGAATTCACATTTAGTAGCCCTTTCACTTCTGTTTCTAGCTTCAGCATGTTAAAATCTTCCATTTTCTTTCCTAAAGCTGAGTGACTTGTTAAAGTCTTAAGAAAATTTAACTATATGAAATGAAGTCTTCACGGGTGTACCGCCGGATAGTGTTTTGAAAACACGATATTTCGACGACTAGCTCCATCGTCTTCATCAGGTGTCGAGACATCTGCACATGTCGGCTGACCATTGGATACTGAGACAGCCCAGGTGTGGCAAAATATTGTGCTTTTAAAACACTATCTGGTGGTACACCTGTGAAGACTTCATTTCAAGCATACGCCAGGAAAGTCTCTGTTCTTACAAATTTAACTACATGTTCACCTCCATTACCAGTTTTTGTTCATTCACTTTCTGTATTATCATTTCTGAAAAGATTTTTAACTCATCAAGCCAAACCAGAACAACAAATTAATAAGAAATTTGTTCAAGTAACACAGTTTTTTTACTGTGGGAATTTAATTAGGTGAACACTATCAAGCAAAATGATTCCAAAATAAATAAATATCTTCAACATGGAAGGAATTGTATCTAGTTCCACTGATCCATTTTAAAACTATTATTTTCTGAACATAGTACTACATCATCCATTCCCTGTACCTAAGTAATCAGATATTTAATTTATATCATTCTTCGTTATCATTATTTCTTGTTCTCAGTTTTCATATATTCATGTTTCTGTTGTAGGCTTAAACATATGTGTTTTAAACTGAAAGTGTCTAATGATTGTAACTCATGTCTTTCTTTTTCTCTTAACAGGCTGTACCAATACCTAGTCCTAGCCAGCAAGTTCTTGTATATTTAATTGCTGCCATACGTGTAATGCCAATGGACAAACTAGTACAAACAGTCCATCAAGTTGTTAAACAACCACCACCTGTGGAGGGTGAGAAGCAGGTATGATAGCAATACAATATTTTGTCACACTTGTCACAAATATCCATTGTAAGAAGCATGAACTTCTTTATGACAGTAAACTTTTGTACACTATATTTTGAATATTATTCAGTATGCAAGTTGTTTTCATAATTTTGTTAGAACATGGATAATTAGCTTTTGTGATCCTCATGTAAGATACTTATTTGAGCTAATAAATACAGGTGATTAAGAGATGCCATCATTTTTTGGTGTATCTTTATTTTAATTTCATAACCTTTGTGCCTTAAATGTTTTTAATGGTAATTATGCTATTGTTATCCTTGTTAGAATTTACTTTATTATTTTTACTATTACTTTAAATCTTTATGATGTTGCTCTAACACTGAAAGAATTTCTTAATAGCTTTCATCTTTGAAAATAATTTCCCTTAAGATTCATACATTTATTCAACTCGTATTCCAATCCAAATCCTCAATTTGATTTTAAGTACAATCTACAAAAATAACATTATACAGCTGCCTTTGCACCTTAATTCGATAAAAACTATCATGAAATGTTTGCTCTGTCCACCTAGTTCATTTATGTCTTTCTTTCCATTTGTAGATGACTTTGTCTATGTCTTGTCTATTCCTAGTCTTAAACCTTTGTTGATTCTTAGTTTCCTGTTCTTCTATCCGTCTCATTGTTTGTTTTTTCTGTCTAGAATTTATATGGAATTTAGAAGGTGTTATGGAAATATTTCAGTTCATGATGTAACTTTATGTAATTCATTATGCTTTTGACATATTTGTTACACTGAAGATCTGTGAATGTTCTTCCTTTTCTAAAATTATGTTGTTCTTTTGTTAAAATATGATATGATTTGGTGTTAAAAGATGCACTGGACAACTTAAGCATATGGTTTATTTCCCTATTTGAGTAATACTATTAAGGCAACAGAGGGAGGCCAAAACTTATTACTATGGTAAGTGTTGGACTTCTCTCCAATCCTTGATATAAATATACTAACAGTCGCATTATGCTACTTATATAATGATTTATGTGATATTCATATTCAATGTTTTCACTTTTGCCAAACTGTTGAATTGGTACAAAAAGTAAAGATAGTATCTTTTCCCATGATTTTTGAAAGTGAGTACTTCTGTGGCAATGCCTGGATTAGAATGTGAACTTAGTGTGGCAACTGATTGGTTTGTCTGTATGTTGGGATGAAATGCAATTGTTCATGTGCTATGTGTCAAATGGCTGTAAACACACAAAAATGCATACAAACAAGCCTGCATCAACCAGGCACTGTTCTTGACAAATTAAGATTGACATCGACCAACTAGTCACATCTGAATTCTGAATATGGATTTAATTTCTGTGTTAGTGCCTAATACTTGTCACTCATTTTTTGAGTCTGATAAGCAGGTAATATTCTTATTTTTCTCTTTTGTATATCCCCAGAAATCTACTTTCAGTAAGTCATGAGTATGATCTGTGAACACACAACATACTGTAGTAGCCTGTGTTAACCAGTATGAATTCTCCCTCACCAGGTCCTCCTCTTTCTCTGTGGTTATAGTATAACACCCAGGAAAAACCTCACGTCTAGCATGTCTTTAACCAAGACTGTACCCCATAACTATTTGTGGATTTTACGTCTTTATCAAGTGACCATACTTTTTTACTTTGTTCATTATACTTCCACATTTTCCTAGTAGCAATCATACAATTGAATTTGGCACATACATGTCACTGGTTTTTATCATCTTTTTTTTCCTACCTACGCCATAACTGGAAGTGGGCTCCATAATAACTTGGGCTAAAAACTGAGAAAGTTCCCCTTTTTCCCTTCCATATAAGGGAAGGCTATGTATAGTGAATTCTCATCTCTAATTGTCTCCACAGGCACAGCTCATATGGCAGAATTAATGCCTTTCAAAAACTGTACTTCTGTCTACAAGTTTGGCCACCTCACAGCTAGGGTCAGCTATGAACAATCATAGCAACTCCAGATGTGGATGAGCTCCATTTTGGTACATTGCACTTCCTTCTGCACCTTCCGGCTTCCACACCAATGTATGTACTAAAACTCATGTTTCTAATGATACTGTCCCCTGTTTGGCGAAAATCCTACAAATTGAGGCTATACCCCCTATTACCTGCTCCCTATATTACTTGCTCTAATGTTGTTGCAGATTTGTAAAACCTTGTAACCTGGTAGCCATTTCTCCCTGGCCATTAAAAACTGAGATTGAAGGGCTCCAATAATTTCATATTGCTCTCTGATTGATTCATGCCACACTTTCCGAGTTCTTCCGCCTACTATAAAATTTTTCTATCTCTTAAACGAAGAGCACAAATCTGCTGGAGAAATTGATTAATTTCCCTTTTCTTCCAGCCCTTCATTCCCATCAGTGAAACTACTTCTCACACCGTTGCAATGAACCCCATTCACCAGAATTCTGTGGCATGCACCAAACTTCACAAAAATGTTTTTCCCATTATTCAAGTAATAAAAAAGACAATGATAGTTAAGCTACTTCTTACAATATTTCTTTGATATAATTTAACTTTTAATGACTCATAATACATTGTTTATATCTCTTGTATTTGAGCAACATAATATTTAAAAATTCTAAAATGCGTGTAATATATTCTTGCTTCTAGGGTAAACATAAGTTCTTTTTATACAGTTTTTCTGATGGGTTTAACTTACTTATTTATCTCTTTTTGTCTCTTTTTCCTCCTACATTTCATTTTTATAAATTTCCTCTTTACTGTTACTGTTGTATTCCTTCTTTAATTTCAAGTCCCCCTTTTCCCATTTTATTGACTTTCAATTCAACTTTGATGATTTAGTCATCCTCTGATAGTGTGATATATAGTGTAGTTTTGTATCAAGTTATGATGTGATTCAAAATTTTGTTTCAAAAATTTCTTACAAACAAATTGTGTTTTTATTCATTTCACATTGCAAATTGCCTAATTTTAAAAACTTCTATTATTTCTTCCTGAAAATCCACTAAACCCTGTTTCCATAAAATCATTGCATTATTTATTTTTAAATCAGCACTAAATGTTTCTTATCTTTCAATTTTCATCTTGACCTTTCACACTCATAATATAGAATTCAGGCAATAACATGAGAACTATATGGAATATAATAAAAACAGAAACAGGAAAATCTGTAAATCACACTAAAGACAAAAATAGAACTGTGCATAGTGAAGTAGGGGAAGTTTGTGAAATATTTAACAAACATTTTATTTCAGTTGTAGAGAAATTAGCATTGAAAAGCAATCCCCACATAGTGCCCTAAGGTTTCTTCAGTCTGCTTTCCGAAATAGATTTCTGGAGATGAAATTGCCACTAGTAACAGTCTCAAAAATAAATAAACTCATGAAACAATTAAAACCTAAAAATTCTTCCAACTATGACAATGTTTCAAATAAATTACTGACAAGATGTTCAGATTGTATCAATCATGCACTTGCCCACATTTGTAATGAATCCTTAATGCAAGGTGTGTTTCCAAATAGTCTAAAATATGCAGTTTTAAAACTGTTGTTTAAATAGGAGAAACAACATGTGTAGATAACTGTCATCCCATTTAATTACTTTCTTGATTCTCAAAGATTTAAAAAAAAAAAGTCATGTATTGTAGAGTAATATACAATATAATATCCTCACTAATTGATCATTTGGGTTCCAAAAAGGATCATCTATAGAAATGGCTATATATTCATTTCTAAATAACACATTTTAGGAACTGAATAATAAAATGAGTCCTGTAGGAATATTATGAGATCTTGCAGAAGAATTTTGATTATGTAAATCATGAATTAGTTTTGAAAAAAATGGAATACTATGGTAGTTATGGAACCGCATGTAAATGGTTTAAATCATACATGGAAAATCGAATGCAAAAAGTTTCAATTTTTTATTCTAATATAAGTAAAGATGCCTCATCAGACTCGGAGAAAATAAAATATGGAATTCCACAAGGCTGTATCCTAGGACCCCTCTTTTTGTTATGCATCAATGACCTTCCTGCAAAATTATTTGACAAAGTTAAGAGTGTTTTATTTGCACATGACACTAACCTGACTGTGAGAAAGACACCAAACAGCAATCTAGAATTTAATGTGGATGAAGTACTTAGTGAAGTAGCAAATTGGTTTAAGGCAAATTCATTAAAATTAAATTTAACACATTATATTAGGTTTAAAACAAAAAATTATGCATAACCAGATTTACAAGTAAGCTATAAAAATAACACAATCTTAGAAACAAAATTCCTTGGTATTAAAATAGATTAGAAACTCTTTTGGCATGAACATATCACTTCAATCCTGAAGAAGTTAAGTAGTGCCACCTATGCAATACAAACACTTTCTTTAACAGCAGATCTAGAATTAGCTAAACAGGTGTACTCCTCATGTTTTCATTCTGTGATGTCATATGGCATAATTTTTTGGGGAAACTCTTCACAAAGTACAAAAGTTTTCCTAGCACAGAAAAGAGTCAATACGATGCTGTGTAGGTTTAAACCAAGAACGGCTTGCAGACAACTTTTTTTAAAAAACTCAATATTCTGCAATGACTTCTCAGTATATATATTCTCTCATGTGCTTTGTCATAGAACATTTAAACCTGTTTACATCTAATTCACAGGTACACAATTTCAATACAAGAAACAGAAATAACTTGCACAAAATACAAACATTTCTGTCATTGGTACAAAGAGGAGTTAATTATTCTGGGATACATCAGTTTAATAAACTTCCAAATAATCTAAAACAGTTTGCAGATAATAAATATATATTTAAAGACAAACTGAGAAATTATCTTATTGGCAACTCCTTCTACTCCATCCAAGAATTTGAACAAAATAATTAATTGTATTCAATATGACCTTTTGCAAAACTCAGTTGTGACAATTAATGTTTATTTTTAGTCTCTTTATTTGTCTTTGTAACATATGATTGTTTTCATTGTGAGTATCAAAGATGACATGTTTCACATCCCAGAGGTCCTTCTCAGCAGGAATCCATGAAACGAGATTGATAAATAACTAAATAAAATAAATTATTTTTTATGGTAGGAAACACAATGTAATACTAATAAGCATTTCATTTGGCTTAAAAACACTACCACAGTTATGTGATTGAAATATTGCCATTTTATTGGTCTTTTTTCAGACAATACAAAGAAAATAATTCACAAAAATCAAGTAAGGATTACTACCTTATCTTACTACATTATAATACACAAAAATCAATCAAGGGTTATTATCTTGTGTGTCTAATGCAGCTCCATAAATTTAAACTGCTCATTTTACTTATTTCTGCCAGAACACAGCACTTTTAGTGATGAATCAGAGTGACAGCACTTTTCAGGTTATTCTGATATTCATCCAGTCTCTCTTGTGCACCTGAAATTAAAACTAATTAAACTGTAACACTTACAACACTGAATAACTGTTTTGGCTAAAATATTATTCATAAACAATTGTTCCATTACAACCAGAAAGGATAGAAGAGCCTTTAGAATGGTGTCAGTTGTTTGCGAAATGCAAGGTAATAGGTCACCCTCCATTTCACCAAATGGTACAAAAAGTGTTTAACTTGAAGTATGTCTTACTATTGTTATAATTCTGTGCAATTTACTGTATTTAGTTTTGTGCATATAGGAGTTTTTGTCTGTATGAATTACATTTGTTGTCATTTACACACTTGTTTTGATCAGTGACAACTTAATATTAAACTCTCAAATTAAAAGTTTTACCAGATATGTTATCAGATAATTTGAATAGCAATATCATGCTTGTGTGACACACAGTTTTCTTTCTTTTCATAATTTGATTTTAGGAAGTTGAAATAGTTTTGAGTTTACTCTTTAGTGAATGAATAAGATCTCTAGCCACTTCTATTGTTTCAGCGGACACATCTTCTTCTTTTTTCTGAATAATTGGCTTCTATTCATTCCCTTGCTTTCATTTTGACTTTTTATTGTAATTGTTTATTCAAATTTTCTAGTGGAGCAAAATAAATTTTAATACCAAATGCATAGAAGTATATAATAATGTGTAACGAATATATATATAAAAAAAAATAGAGATAAAACAATGGAAAATATTCTGAAGACTATGGAGAACAAAATAAGAAAATAATTTTACTGTTTACCTTACAGAGGACAAATTTTTAAGCATCTATGGACATTTCAACTAACCAAGAAACTTCATAGTGGATACTTTGACAAAAGTATGAGTCCTTTATAAAATTTATTTAGAACAGGCCATCCTGAAAGCTCATTTGTTATAGATCAGTGGTTCCCAATTAGTGGTAAGCGTACCCCTAGGGGTACGTGAGGTTTCTTCAGGGGGTACGCGCGGTAGTCTCTTGGCTAAGGAGATCACTAAAATAATTGAAAAAATCCACTTTTATCAGCCAAAAGAAACATTACTATCACCCAAATATATTTTAAGATAAACTGTGTTTGTGTCAATTATATTATTGTAATCTTGTGGTTGTGAGAAGCACTCTACTGGGATAAATGAATTCATTTATTTATCATTTCAGCTGTAAGGTGTACGCGCGGTTGAGCTCCTTCTTGCAGTGGTACTCAGGAAAAAATAATTGGGAACCACTGTTATAGATAATAAAGGAAAGGAAAATTAACCGACCACATTCCAAAGTAGATGGCTGCGATGCGAGAAAACACGAAAGCGAACAAACAAATACACAATATTTTGGTAATGACTTGAAGGAGGTCATTACTGAAATGTTGTGTATTTGTTTGTCCACCTTCGTGTTTTCTCTCTTCGCAGCCATCTACTTTGGTATGTGGGTTAATTTCCCTTTCCTTTATTATATATATTGCCTAGAAGCTGCTTCCATTTTCCTTAGTTTCACCAAAGCTCATTCAGTGTATCATTTGATAAAGATCGTTGATTGTAGGTGCACACCAACTGAAACATGCACACTTGTAATGGATTCTGGTCACAGATTGGCTTACGCAGTTGAACTTTTAGTTGAACTGAATAACAACGAGTGGTCACATGACAAAACAAGTCAATGAGAGCAATGCTAAACAGGCATGAATTTGCTCATTTTGAATTAAAATGTAATATTAATAATAAAATTTTACCATGTCATTCCATATAAATATCGCTTCATGACATTCTTCCAACTCCATTATTGCTGACACGTAATTTATTAAGACAAATAATTGTTTGTTCGTGGCAAACTTTTGCACTGTTAAAATACTTTGCAACATGTATTTACTGGTGCATTTAAGTTTGTAACTGTGTATAAACTATAAATACATCAAATTGGCATACCCTGATTTAGATCTTTATTAAAATTTATGACAAATGTAGCTTAACATCTACTTCTTACAATGTGAAGCTAAAACATTATATCTAATTTGAATGAAACTATGTGTGATTATAATTTATATAAATCTATCTTTATCTATAAAATGAAAACTGGGTATGTTTGTCCCTGATAAGCTCAAAAACTATGCTGCAGGTTTCGATGGGGTTTTCACCGTTTTCAAGATTACTATCTCAGCTGAATAGTTTGGTAAGGCTTATGCTTAAATGTAATATAATGGTGGAGCAGTAAATGAAAATCTGAACCTACTGTCTGAAACACCAAAGATGAAATACGATGCATACGTCATACATCCTAAAAAATAATAGCCATATTATCGCATTAACGTTTTCTTTCTTAAATTTTGGTTTTTACTCTTTAAATCCCATAGATGGACACATGGAAAGTTAAGAGGAAACTATGTAAAGTGGAAAAATGTAAATTAATTTAAATAATATAGTAAAAAAAAACTTTAAATATCTTCCTTTTTCTTATTAAAGTTACTATCTGAGGTCGAACTTCTACATTCTCTGCTGTTTCGAAGTGAAATTATTTTCGCTGTTGATAGTAAGTTTAAACCTTTCATGTAGAACCTTCCGAGATTTCTTTTTAATTACGATCTCAGGCCACACAGCTACAATCTCTGATGTATGTAAATTAAATTAAATTTGCTGTTAATAGTAAGCAATACATATCTGATGGGTTGAACAAGGAACTGAACTTGAAATTTAGCTGTTTAAACCTTTAGTGTTGATATAATGGTATTTTTGTAATTTATTGTTAAGCAATTCTGTCTTTACAACATTTCCTGAAAAAAAATCATTGTTTCTGTTGCTGCACGAATCGCTGTGATTATTATGATGAAACTTAGTACATATGTTCCTGATAGGGTGGCTAAAAATATTGCAGGAGTAAATTAACCCCTAACCCATCTCTTTTTCTGCTGCACCTTGGGTTAACCGTTTAAATATGCATAGAAAAATGGAGCAACTGACATGAAATTTGATTCATAAGTGCAAAAATGTTGACCTCTGTCATGAACTTCAATATTTACTATGTGTGCAAATCAACCTAGATCATACTGGGCAATGCTGGGAACTCTGCTAATTTATCAATAATTCTATCTTTTTGATATTAGTATGCAAGCTGGAGTGTAGCCACATTACAACTTTCTGCTTATCATGACACATTTTTTTCATAAACACATTAATCTATTTTGGGTGCAAAGTACCTCAATGAATTGAAATTGCTAGTTGGATGTAATTTTCTTTCACTCCAATTCGGTCATCAAGGACCACAGGTCACCAGTGTCAGTTTTGAGGAGGAGAGGGAGGAGTGGAGGAACTGAGTTCCTTCCTGTAGTCTCACTGGACCTGTTATACCCCACATACTTAATTTATTGGACGAAACTCTTGTGTTGCCATCTGTCTGTGAAATATGTGACCTAATATGTTCTGTATGATAAATTTATTTTTTGTTTGTTTGAGAGGTATTTAGTTTATTAGGTGGAGATTTGCCTAAATGACTGTAGGAAACCACATAAAAAACTGCAATCAGGATGGCTGGTAAGCAAGCCTTACCATCCAAGGCTTGCGCGAGCTCAGCCACTTACTTCTTTTAACTTGACAAAGGGTTTAATCCGAAATATTGTATTTTCTGCGTTTTTGTGTTGTTTTGTGTTGCTGCTGCCCTTCCCCCTATAACTTTGGTAAATGTTGGGTGTATTGTATCTGTCCTTTCCATATAAATATTGCCTCGTGGCAGGTCTTTCCTTCCATTGTTACCAATATACTAGTTATAAATTACACAGATGTGGATTCTGCTGTCTCTAATAATGGAATTATTTGGTGTGAAGTTATTTGATATTTCCTATTTCAAATTTTTATTGCATCCCCCTACTTTACTCATTGAGATGCTAACAGTTTGCTTAACCTTGATATGTTATATTCACTTACATCTCTTACTTCTCTCAATTGGCTGCTGAAGAATGCAAGGGAAGAAAATTCTTGGCAAATTTTAGGAACAGAGTTTGCATTAATGAGCAAGACCCTAGTTTTCAGTTCATTGATTCCTTATGTCAAATAATCCTTCCATAATTTAGCTTAATTATTAATATAAATAATATGGTGTGAGAACTGTGATGGTGGGAATAAAATTAGAATCCTTATTTCATATTAATGAAGATATTTTATTGGTAATAGTATTTTTGTTTGTGGGTGTTTAAAGAGATACATGTATTTCTTCTTCTAGGATATATTTATAGAAGTAAGTGTGTTGGAGCTGTTCTACTGCTACATGCAAACAAGCCCAGGCTCACAGCTAATTGAAAGTTGGAGCTCCCTCGTAGGTCTTCTTCGGGATGGTCTAACACTGTCACCTCCTGCTCAGTTCTTAATGCTAGCCATGCTGCATGAATTTGTTCAGAAGACACCTCCTTTGTCTGAGAAGAAAGACCAAAGGGATCTCCAAGAAATTACAGCCAAGGTTAGTAACTCCAATAATAATTAATTACATGCGTTGTGTCATGCTGTTTGTTACAGATTTCAGTTGTGCAGCATTTAGAATAGATCAGCTGCTTCCTGGGCATGTCTGTAAAATACTTGGATCAGTCAAAAAGATGGGGGGGGGGGGGGAGGAGTTAGGTAGAAAGCTATGCTGGGCTAAGAGGAGGAAAGGGAAGAGGTTATGAGCCAAACTACTCAGCTTTCCATTAATTTTATTTGTCACAGTTAAAATATTGTACAGAATACTAAGCAGCATGTGGATTTTAATTTCCATCATTTAATTATCTACATGTCTTAAATAACCTGTATATTAACATTGCTGCACATACGTGTGACATGAAGTCAGTGCATTTGAACAAACTGACACTTGAAGGCACATTATGTGGCAATAAGTGTTATGCACACACTAACTAGACTCAAATTTGCTTGTAAATGTTACATGGGATTTTCCACACCAGTGACAGTTTGTATTGTTTTGATATTTTGAAAAACATCTGTTTTTATTCAGATCATATGCATTTCACCACACCTGTCATTAATAGAATATTTCTAATATTATTCAGATCATCTTTAATTATTGTGCTCACAAAAGTGATATTTTAAAATCTGTTGTGAAATGGTACTATACAATAATCTTTTTGTGAGGCTTATCAGAAATGTTTCTCCAGGGAGTTTTCAATATCCAAAATGGCATCAATGAGCTATGAAAATCTTTAAAGCAGGACAAATAACTATTTCTTTGTAATGTAGAAAGAACTGTAGCTAAAGAAAGGGGAAAAAATGCATCTCCTCTTATATTTTTTTTTCACACTGTAGTTATGGTTTGTTTTATATTGTTAATTAATGAACAGTAGTGAATGAGATAATGAGAATGTTTTTAGTAACACCACAAGAAGAAAAGGATCTCTGACTGTTCATAAGAAAGAACAATAATTGATCATATACAGCACTGGCTAGTGTCACCATTTCATTCAGAATATTTATTAGTATCAAAAAGTATATGAAGTAAATATTGATTGTGTTCATTATATACACAATAATTTTAACTATAATCTAGAAATACAAAACACCACAAAATATCTTCTGGAATTAATTGGGGAAAATTAAGTAAATGCAAAAGCCATGTAAGCCTATGTGGAGGGAGCATACCGAAATGGGACTACATAGTTCATGGACTCTCACTCTTCTGTAATCATTCTCAGATAATATAACAGTAGTTTTAAAAGCTAGTGTTTTGTCATGCACATTTACTGTTTATGAAACCAAGGAAAATGGGAGCGGCTTCTAGGCGATATAAATAAGAGAAGAAAGGGAAATTAACCCACCACATACCAAAGTGGATGGCTGCTATGGGAGGGAACACTTATGCTGACAAACAACTACACAATATTTCGGCATTTGCCTTGTTCACTAGTAGAAAAATGGTCCATTAGGCGCAAGTACGTGTGTACACAACGAACATTACCTAATGACTAACCGAGTAGTGGGGGAGGGTGGGGGATCAGGAGTAGACTATCGATATATCGGCATGCAGTGTCTGAGATAATATATTGCGGATTTTCGAATTTTAATGAAATCCGAAAATCCACTTAACCCATCACTTGCCCCCCCCCCCTCGTTTATACCGTACCCTTACTACATATGCTCATTTTACCATCCCTGTAATATATTATCTCAGACATTGCACGCCAATATATCGATATTCTACTCCTTAGCCGTTCCCCCACCCTCCCCCACTACTCGGTTAGTCATTAGGTAACGTTGGCCCAGTTTTCTACTAGTGAACAAGGCAGATGCTGAAATATTGTGTAGTTGTTTGTCAGCATAAGTGTTCCCTCCCATCACAGCCGTCCACTTTGGTATGTGGTGGGTTAATTTCCCATTCTTCTCTTATTTACATTTACTGTTTATGTATGATGGACTAACAACTTCTTACACCTAATTATTTTCATCATAAACAATATTCTTTTTTTATTATTATTATTATCTTCTACAGTTGCTTGATAAATAAGTATTTGTTGTTTAATAATACGCCATTACAATTGTTGGATATTGTTTTTATTTTCCGGACGCGTTTCGCCTCTCGCCGGGTATCTTCAGCGTACAGTTTTGCTGTAATATGTAATTTGTTATTGACTTTTGAATACAATGATTTTTAGATTTACCAAAATTATTGTTTTATGTCAGTTTTGATTTTTACAACATCAAACACACAAAACACAACCACAACAGTAATATAATACCATGTTGCATCTCCACCATCCACCACACAAGCACATTTAGCTAAAACAAAGCAAAACACACACACAAATTCAATTACGAAATTCAAACGCGCCGCTCACTACACTACCGATAGAGCACCGTCAAGAAAACAGCAGAACAGCAAAAGCGCACACATAAAGTTTGACAATGTCGTGCATTGAAAACTATGCCTCAAAATTGATTGCTGGTCAAGTCACAAGAGAAACTATACCAAGTGCAATAGTGTAAAAAAGAACATGCTGGTTGAGGTTGCAGGCAAGCAATGACCACACCTCAAAATGCAAATGTAAAATGCAAGTTACAATATAAAACATATCCTAGTATACTTATGTAAACAAAACGTCTTGCATGATAATTCAAAACGGATATAAAAATATTAGTAATCAAACTGATATATGAATATAAGTAATATTATGCTGCCTATATAAGAATAATTTTGGTAAATCATTGTATTCAAAAGTCAATAACAAATCACATATTACAGCAAAACTGTACGCTGAAGATACCTCGGTGAGAGGCGAAACACGTCCGGAAAATAAAAATAATATCTAACAGTTGTAATGGCGTATTATTAAACAACAAATACTAATATTCTTTTTTTTTTCTATCAAACAAGCTAAGAAAGGGAGAACAGGTATCAAGCTGTTGGTTTGTTTCTTGTCGTTTGAACAGATAGAAAATTGATTTTGTGATCTTGGTTGCTAGATCTGTCTTATCTTAAGATCTGTCATCACTGAAAGTTGTTCCAGAAAATAAATATTGCAATTCCATTATATTTGAATGGTTTCTGTAAATAGACAGAAGAATATGGGAGGAAAAGATTTTATCTATCCTTTCCATAATAACATTGTTTGCTAAATAGAACACTTGTCTGTCTGTATGTGCACACTACATATCCAAAATGTCAGCCAACACAACGACACACATCACAGTAATTTAGCTATCTTGACTGAAATTGCATATTTGGATTAAAAAAATCAATGCTTTGACACATTCTTTAGGGCACCTTGTTGGAAAATACACAAGTAATATTTGGCAGAACTCACACTTCACAACTCATTTGATTGCTATAGCATTTGAACATACGAAGTTATGATCAGGCTGTGTCACAAAGACCCAGGTTTTTGAACATGATCATCTGCTGTTGGTAAACTTTCAACTCACACTACCTTTTAAAATAAACATTAAGAGAGCTTTAATTGTTATGGCAGATGAGAGCGCACATTCAATAGCAATAGGCTATTTGACAGTATAAAAAAAATATTATAAATTGAACTCATTCTCATAGATTAATGCTTCAGGAAGTCAATTTTTTCAATTTTGAAAAGAAAAGTGCATTATTTTTAATAAAAAATTAGATAAAATTTATACTTTTCTTACCTTTCTTACAGAAAATGCTCTAGGATTGGTGGTCACTTGAGTGATGTCACACGTCTGTGAACGCTACAGCTGGGAATGGAGCGTTTCCTATTATCCAAGTTTTCAACTATTTTATTGTTTGTTGCTGGTCATTTCTTGTTATTAATGAAATTTCATTTTGAATACAAAATCGAGAACAATTTGTAAAAGCCTACAGAGGAAAAATATCGAAAATAGACGCCTTATTTGTGGAGCTGGCTATAGAAAAACCCCTGACTTTTATTCTCCTGAGCTTAAAAATGTAACAGTTTCAATTTGAGACTCATTTATGTTTAAATTGAAAGTTAGAGAGTGATTGTTTTGAGTTAGCAAACCATACGTCGAAAATTTCTGTACACGAAATTTGTGCAGTCATGCTGAAAATAAAATAAAGTTGTATGGGTGTCGCAAATATGTGCAAACAAATGAAGATATTTCTTTTAGCTAATAACCAGCTCTTTCAAATAAATATAGTAAGACATCGGTATAATGTGGTATAATGAACTAAAACTCAACATGAAATTGGCTCAGTAGTTTTTTTTTAATTAAAAATAATCTCACTCTGTTTTAATGATGCTATTGTATCATGGAAAAATCGTGCAAAAACAAACTTACCTTGAGGCTCTCCAAAAGCAATAGCAACACACAAATCACTACTAACACGCAGAAACACAGCGTAATCATCAACAAAGCTCATCGAATGGCGCAGCCGACTGGAGCACTTGATCGGTGGATCACAGGAAGCCCATTGTTCAAACTAATTTTTCTAATGTTAGGTGCGAATTCATGGAAAATAAGCCTTTGTTCCAAGTAATATGGTTTATCTACTTTGAATATAAATTGTTTGTTTATTCATTTACCTACCTCGTTTCACTTCATCTCACATGAAGAAACTGTGATGTTTAAGTGTTTACTATTAACATAAAGAGAAGCAACTAAGAAGTAGTGTTCAAATAGCTGCTTGATTGAAGAGTGGTAATGTAATTCAGAACATCCTACGAGGGTGTTCTGAAAAGTTTCCGACCTCAACGTGAAGATGGCAGCACTCGTAAATAAAAGCTAGTAAATTTCGTTGTTTATCTATTGACAGTTACTGACGAAAGTTTCAGCCATTTTTGACGCAGAGTTGTTATCTAACAGTTGTTTGAGTGAGTTGATGTGAGTGTTTTTGTGAAAATGGAAAAAAATCAAGTATCGAGCTGTCATTAAACATTTGTTTTTGAAAGGAAATACGCCTACGCAAATCAAAGATGAGTTGGATTCTGTGTATGGGGACTCTGCACCATCACTTACCACAGTTAAATTTTTGGCAGCTGAATTTAAACGTGGCCGTAATAGCTTGGGAGATGATGAAATTCGGGATGTCAAAAAACTGCCACTACCGATGGAAACATCGCCAAAGTTCACCAATTGGTGCTAGAAGACCGCTGAATTAAAGTGAGAGAGATAGCAGACGTTATGAACATTTCAAAAGAACGTGTTTGTTACATATTAAATCAAAATTTATGTATGAGAAAGCTGTCCGCGCATTGGGTGCCACGTTTGCTCACATTAGACCAAAAACTTGTTCCGATGAACATTTCCAACGTTCTGTTGATGCAGTTTAGGCGCAATAAATCCGTGTTTTGGCGCCAATTAATCACTGTAGATGAAACTTGGATACACCATTATACACCCGAAACAAAAATACAGTCCAAACAGCGGACTGCAAAGGGGGAACCGGCTCCTAAAAAAGCAAAAACTGTTTTTTTCAACTGAGACAGTGCTGGTGACTGTTTTTTTGGGATAGTCATGGAGTTATTTTAATCAATTACTTTCAAAAAGGAAAAACCATCACAGGAGCATACTATGCATCATTACTTGACAAGCTGAAGGCAGAAACTTGCCGAAAAACGGCCACATTTGCAGAAAAAGAAAATACTGTTTCACTAAGACAATGCACTGTCTCACACCTCAACGGTTGCCATGCCGAAAATTCACGTATTATGGTTTGAACTTCTTGACGATCAGCCTTGCTCACCAGATCTAGCCCCAAGCGACTTCTTTTTGTTCCTTCACCTATAAATTGCGCTCGAAGGACAGAGATTTTCGTCAAATGAAGAGGCAATCACCTTCATGAACAATTATTTTGCAGAGAAAATTGCCGATTACTATATGGATGGGTTACAGAGATGGGAGCATCGCTGGGAGAAGTGTGTAGAGTTACAAGGAGATTATGTTGAAAAAAAAAAAAAAAATCAGAAAAATGTCTTGTATCTTTGTTAGGTCGGAAACTTTTCAGACCACCCTCATATGTTCAAACCTTAGTTGGGATAAAAAAATTTTGCGTGCATTTTTTTCCATTTTTGTTTGCTGTTTTTTGCACTACAGAACGATGTTTTTATTCGAAGAATTCATAATGGTTGCTAAGAGTCATACAAGTGTTTGAAATAAATTTCTACCTTACAAGAAAACTTAATTTTTAAACTTACCAGAGATATAATATCATGCAAAAAAATACAGGTGCATGGTGGTGACATCACTTGTAGAAATTTCATGCTCATCTTGCAACAGTTCTGGAACGCTTTGTGTCCTTTTCGTTGGAATTTTTACGTGACGATACAACTGCAGGTTACCTTCTTGACATAATTGCGTCTATTAGACGGTATTTACTTTTAATGAGCAAGTAATTTTCATTTTTTTTTTTTTAACTCTTTTGTGTGCGCAAGTAATATTCAATTTCCTATTTGAAATCGTCTTTGGTTATTTCAGATGGATGCAATTCATTTGTTATCCAAAAAGTTGTGAAGCCTTCAGAAAAAAGAAAAATTAAATTGATCTTTTGGTGGATTTTCGGAAAAAAATTATTATGCGTTGCAACCAGCAGCAACTAGTATACTATGTAAAATGACAAAAGAAAACAAATTGAACATATTCCGAAGTGAGGATCGAACCTTAGGACCCTAACTCTAATAATTCTTGCCTTAAACAACGTATTACATTTAACTCTACGAAATTGCTGTGTAAATGAGCTTCACAGAAAATCGTAAATGACTTTGTCGCAATATCAAATTGAAGTTGTTACATTTTTAAGCTCCACAGAATAAAACTCAGTGGTTGTTTCTATAGCTAGCCCCACAAATAAGGCGTCTACTTTCAATATTTTTCCACTGTAGGCTTTTACAAAATTTTTCGATTTTTTATTCAAAACAAACTTTCATTAATAACAAGAAATAACCAGCAACAAACAATAATAGTTGAAAACTTGGGTAATATGAAACACTCCATTCGCAGCGGCAGCGTTTACAGACGTGTGATGTCACGACTGTTGTTACATGCGCCAGGCAACGAAGTAGCGTTTTGGCGGGCCTTTAAATTCTTTAAATTTTAACCTTGAATTTTGCGCACAATAATGCACTTTTATCAAAAAATCTCTTCACTCGGTGAATAAGTTGTACCAATAAACAATTTAAAACCATTTTCAAGAAGTAGTCAAATACCCTATTAATCTTGACTAGCTCCCAATGTGTATTAAATTTTCATCTTGGCTGGACTGGGCTGTCCCTAAAAGGAGGTGAAATAATGAAATAGCATGAGCTGAATAAATTTTAATACTATAGTAATTTAAGTAAATAAGCATAATCTTGTGGATTAATGATGGGTTTAAATATGTAACAAATGAAAATAAATGAATTTTAGTGAAAGGGATTAAGACTTTAGTGAACACTGGAATGACAAATTACCTCACACCATTGATTTGTTCTATCTAAGATTGAAGTCACCGGAACAAAAACTTTACTATGTAAAACAAAGTAAAGTTTTTGTTCCGGTGACTTCAATCTTAAAACATTCTATTTATTGAAATACAGGGTAAAGTTCTGTGCTGGTTTACTTTATATGTATCAGTTTTATTCACTACTTTTTCTCACAGTCATTTCTCTATTGATTGAGGTTGAAGGACAATGAATATCTATGAAATTTTTGTTTTATCTAAAACCATTTCAACTTCAGTACTTTTGTCACTGAGAATATGGTTCCAACCACTGTTACAGTATGAAATTTAATTTTTTTGCTTACGGTCACCGTTTTTTGCTCACCTTCAGTTATTTTGTCTTCTCACACATTTTTTTTTTTTTTTTTTGATAAGCTCAAACATATTGGCATATTTCTGCTTTTCTGACTATAATAGTTATGACCCATTTATCAGAATGCTTTAACTCATTTGAACTGCTCTTTCTCTGCATGTGACTATGCTGGTATATTGGTTATCTGATTTCATCTTGCTAAGAGCATACTAGAAAGTAAAGACCATATTTTTGCTATTTTTAATAGTTATATTCATTTTAGTTCCTGTGCATCTTTGATTACAAAATAACAGTAAATTCAGAGTGTAATAGTGCATGTGTTTACATCTATATTTGGCCTAACAATCACCAGGCAGACGTTTACATTCCAAGTAGGCAACACATGTATGCATGAACAACAGGGCTTACTTTGGTAGGAAAATGGTAAGAAACATTAAGTTTCCTAGATCAATTAAATATTTTTTTTTTTTTAAATATTCTGTTTATTTTTAATTCACATCATAGTCACTATACTACTAAAAATAATTGTGTAACTTAATAGATAACCCATGTTGAAATTTTGCAAAAGAAGTGTGATGAATGTAGTAAGTTGAATTAGGAACTGGCTCATTTGTAACAATATCTTTATGAATTCAGTGGATGTATGCTATCCTGTAGTCCTCTGCTTTGATGTAAACACCTGAAGCTCTCCTTTCCAGTAGCCCTATATCTCTGTGATATTTGGTACTGCTATCTAATGGTAATGTGTTCTCAGCCTCTGCATAAAAATTCGTTTGTAAAATGTTTACATAGGAATTGTGTAGTGGAACACCAATGTTCCCTTAACACAAAAAATATACGAAATCTAATTATTGTACAAAAAATGCAATGTTTATTGTTATCTCTGTGATATATGGTGGCGTTGTATTGTAATCATGTGATCAGTTGTTGTTGACACCAGCAGAACAGTTTCTTGATACATATATATATGGGCTGCAGCTATCTACCAGTAACATGACCAGTCCTTTATTGATATCTCTGTGATATGTGGTACCGCTATCTGCCACTCAAATGATCAATCTTTAGTGATATAAGCAAAGTTTCTGAAATGTTTCAAACATGGGACCTTGATAGTTAATACTTTTGCCATTTTAGAATCAAATTCCAAAAAATTTCATTCTTAATTTCTGATGTTACCAAAGAAAAGACATTTATCATTAAGGCAATACCTCATTTATACATTAGGTTAGGTTGAAGGGAGATAAATGGCAAATGATAGAAAAAGTTTTTAGAAATAATGATGCTTTAGCCCTTTAAGGGTCAAATTCTGAAAAATTCCTTTCTTAAGATATGATCTCACCAAAGTGGCAATCTTAATCTTTGAAATGCTATCTCATTTATCAGTTTTGGTTAGATATCAACGAAGAGAAATGGCTCCTCACAAAAACACATTTAAGAAGTAATGCTATTTTTTCACTTTAATGGTTAAATTTCAAAAAAAAAATCCTTTCTTAAAATTTGACCATATCAGAAACCTTAACCTTTGAATTGCTACCTCATTTGTTTATTTTGATTATGTTTGAAGGGAGATAATGGCTTGTGATGAACAAAAACACCTTTTAAAAATAATATATGTGATGGTGAATGCAATGTAAAATGATTTCATTTATTTGTATGCCTTACAGCTTATCGAATCTTGTGCTCAGATAGCAGGTGCGTGCCTTGAACAAACTACATGGCTACGTCGTAACATGGCTGTTAAGGAAGAAGAACTCGAAATTTTACCTGAGGGCACGGAGAAACATTCTTCTGGTACAATTTATTATTATTATTTTAAAAATGTATGTTGTCTATTACAATAGATAATATCATTCTGTTATAAGGACTCAGCAATAATTACTTTAGTTTCTTGAGACATTATTGTTAAGCGTGTCAACTGTTGATGTTTGTTATGGAAATCTGTAATGTTGCATCTACAGATCTAGAATGAAAAAATCCTTCTCAGTATTAGACACTATAACATTTTTCTGCAGTCACCAATCATATAACTGAGTGTTGATTTTCAAAAGTTTCAGTGATCCCTCATTATTTGTATATCATTTTCCCTTACATGAAATAATTTAAGCAAAAATTTATCTCATTATTAGTAACTTTATAACTTACGAAATTTTCTCTACTCAAAAATTTGTTAGTGATGGTCATATTTAAGTTAAATTCTTTTAACATTTGAGTTATATTATTTATAAACTCCTTTGAAAACTTATTGCAATCACAGATTCTCTTACTATTAAATAAAAACTTTCCCTCTTCCATGTACCTTAATTCAACAGTATGTGGTAAGCGAGCAATAACACTCTGGCCTGCCATTTGGGAGAATATGGGTTCGAATCCTGGCCCAGCCATCCAGATTTGGGCTTTCCATGGTTTCCGGAAATCACTATTTATACATACTCACCACTTCCTCCACTCACTTTTTATCTCCAGCACTCTTAATCCAATTACTTTATAGTATCAGCAATGATTATGATATATGTTAGTTTCCACAAAAAAAAAAAAAAAAAAAAAAAAAAAAAATCTATTTACCTTCGCTTCAAGCTCCTGTATTTTTTTTAGCCTTATTATAGGTCCCATATAATTCTTCTTCTTCTCTCTCTTTACAGCTGCTATGGACTACATAGACACCAGCTACCTGTTAGTATAAGTCATTAGTGTGAAACAGGAGGGGAAAAAGGAATGGTGGGGTGGAGGAGTGTGGGGGGCGAAGGCTCCACCATAGTTAGAACCAGATTAGTCAGAGTTCTGCAGCATTTATCATAAAGGCTCAAATACATGAGAAATAAACTTGCAACACTTATTACGAGAGCTGATCTCAGTGCTTTTAAATCATGATTGAGGGCAAAACCTAGATGCTTTTGAAGTGTTGCACAGTATGTGTTAGACACTAGGTACTCTTGTAGTGTAAACAATCTATTTGCTTCTCTCATATAGTACATCTCAGTTTCTAAATGTGCTGAAACATTATATGACACTTTTAAAGAAAAAATGTCAGAATAAAAACATTCATGGGGTAAAAGTAAAGTATTTGCTTTGATTTCGGCATTGTAGCTTTTGCCGGATCTGAGGGATGTAGAAAGTAAATTATGCTGCTGCTGGAAACTGCACAATTTGAGGCCATTGTTTTGTCTGAAACACCAAAAAACTGGTATTTATAGTTCACAAAAATTCTTAAATAACTTTTCACTTTGTACAAGTATACAAACTAACGGTTCATACTATGTCAACTTTTCTTACCTTAGTGTTACACAAAGCCTTACTTTTATATAATAGGCTGCTGCATATTTTAATCATTCTTTGTGATCCTCCATCCTACTAATTCTGGTAACTACTCAAAATCCTCTACCATAATTCACAGATTGTTGTCAATCTGTCATATATATTGTAACCTCAACTTAGATAACATTGCCTCATGAACACCTAGCTCTTCCCTTCATACTATCCATTCTCTTCTCCAAATATTTCTGTTGCTTCTCTCTATCTTTCTCTCTGTATTTTTTTTTTCAAAAGTTATAAAACTCTAAAACCAAAAAGCAGAAAATTTGGCTATTTTGATTGTCATGTTTTACTATCAAAGGCCTTACTGAATACTGGTATGAAGCAATATGGCCTGGAAAATTCAATTGTCAGACAAGCTTCCAGTGTGTGGAACTTTATCCTAAATACAAATAATCTACCTGGATGTTTTAATTATCCGTGCAAAATCTGGGTGTGCAAGAGTCTCCAACTTGGGATGCCAAAGCTGAATATCAAACCATCACCCACACAGTTCTTGAATGCCCTAGTAGAACCCTTCTGGAATAACCAAGATTTTATACACAGGTTTCCAAGAGATATATGGTTTAGATGCTCGATATTCAACTTCAATCCTGCACTTCTTCTCGATTGTACTCTTTTATTTTGTTGATAAGTTTGTTGGTTGTTATTCATTTTGAAGAAATTTGCTAAATATAGTACTACCTAGAAGTTGGTCTCAATTGTTGCAATATCTGCACATGTGCTGTGTAAACATCCTTGACATATTTTCTGACAAGGGGACCTTACGGTCTTCGAAATTCAGTTCGGGATGAGACTTTGCAGGTTAGCAGTATACTTTAAGGGTGTCCACCCAGTAAAGTATTAAAGTGCACTAGCCAGAAGATTCTGAGAAAATGGGCTCCAAAGTTTTACGTGACGCTCATATGGACCTACTGTTTTTTGTGCCATGCCAGCACAGTGAAGTGTCTGAATCAGTAGCGAAACTGCATGCCATGTGGACGATTCTGGTTGAATGCTGCCCTGGGTAACTTTTTTTAATGCCAATGTTAATTAAAGTTTTCATTTGCCTCCATTAAAAATGCATTTGAAACTATTCAACTTTTTAAAAATAAAATATTGTCTTTAATTCATATTTTAATTAGTTGTAAGTCATTTCATAAATAAAAAAATATTTATGATTTAATTGATAGTATTTTTAGCTCATTAGTTTTATTTAAAAGTTGTTATAACCTTTAAAGCAATTTTAAAAAAAAGAATACCCAAGGTGACATCGAAACCAGATCACCTGCATAGCAAGCTAGTTCGCTACAGACTCAACCACTTTGCTGTGCTGGCATTGCGTAAAAATCAGTTTATGAGCTGTGCATAAAACTTTAGATCCATTTTTCTCAGAAACTTCTGTTAAGTGTGCTTTACTATTTTACTGGGTGGATACCCTTAAGGTTTACTACTAACATGCAAAGTCTCATTCCGAACTGAATTTCTGACACTGTAAGGTCCCCTTGTGAGAGAAGAAATGACACTTCTCTCAGAAGAATGTTTCTCACAGTAACTTGTGCCAGTTATTGTCTCACCGAGCGTGGTGGTATAACAGATAGCGTTCTGACCTCGCATTCGGGAGGACAGCGGTTCAAATCCCCGTCCAGGCATCCAGATTTGGGTTTTCCATGGTTTCCCAAATCACTCCAGGCAAATGCCGGGATGCTTCCTTAAAAAGGCCATGGCTGAATTCCTTCCCATTCCTTGCCCCCATCCTTTCCCGTCTCTAAAGACCTCGCTGTTGAGAGACGTAAAGCAGTTAAAATAAATAAATAAATAAAATAAAGTTATTGTCTCAAGTGTTAACAGATAAACAAACTGATTCTGATTCTGAAATAAGTTTATGCATACACAGCTTAAGATTGAAATGTTTATGTTGCCATCTGACTGCAGAAAATGTGATTTGTATTCCATATGATAAGATTTTGTTTGTGAAATATGTAGTCTATCAGGTAGAACAAATGCCTAGGCAATTTGTTGGAAACTGCCATCAGAACAACCGGTACACAGGGTTGAACGTGGTCTCATTGCACCTCACTGATCTAGTGTGCTGGTACCTTACTGTCCATAGCCACACTGATAGGTTGTGTTCTCAGCCTTCACCTTTGGTTAGTGATGAGTGATTTTTCCTATCCTTTCTTATTTATATTGAATTAGGTAGAACTGACAGCTTACCATCTAATGCCGGGCAATCTATATTGAGTCTTGTGACTCAGAAAGATACCACTAGGTATCTCCCAAGTAACTAGCTTCTGTGCAAACAAAGGCTTCCCCGGCATATCACTAAAATATAATATGCGTTAGCTCTCTGTCGTGGCACCATCAAGGCCCATGTGGCCAAGCGTGAGCACAACATCCGGCTGTTCAGTTAGAGACCTCTGCAGTTACACAACATATAATTCAAAATGGCCACAAAATGGACTTCAGTAATGTGAAAGTGCTGGCAAAATGTTCTTGTTTCTGAGAATTAAGAAACAATATAAATACAGCTGAATAATAACACGGTTAATTGAGAGACTGGTCTGTGGCTCAGTGATGTGTGGAAACTGGCTTTGTTCATTCTGAGACAACCACATTTCATATAAAAGGATAGTAAGGCGCCACCAGAAAATGAATTATAACCGGCTCACAGTTGAATTGCTGGCCACTCAGTGTGACGGATGCAATATGGGGCCACAGCCGGCCCATGCGACAGGGCGGGTGATGGGAGGGGTGCCAAGCTTTATAACACACACTAACACCAGTCAATGCCAGTGCAGCTCTGGTTGTCAGGTCAGTAGAAAGCTTGTCTTTCTTTAACACCATCCGGCACAGAACCCATGAAGATTATATTTTAGCTAGCTCCTATTTGCCACACAGTTAAAGAGGAAAGGGAAAAGATCATCACCTTCTCTTGATTTCAAAACTTTCAGAGAATGTTCCTATGAACTCCATTCATGAACTAATGTCTATTAAAGACTGATGGGTAGTATACAAATCTGGTTGTCAACGTTGCTGATCCATAGATTTTTAAAAATATAATGCCATCTACAAACAACTGTTGTTTTTGTAATTTTGGTTGTCCGGGTTGAACCGCGTCAATTTGTCGAAACCTATTATTTCGGCCATCATTTTGTGGTCTTCTTCAGAGTACTGTCATGGCTGGAACTGCTGCCATCTGTATATAGCTCCCGATGAATGCGCTAACCGTTTGGAGTGACGTCACTCAAGCAACCGCCGCCAGAGTGGCGGGTCCGATGGGGGCTTGCGTCCCGCGTTTTCCTAATCAAGCATGACCATGTTTGGTCAAGTTGTAGCCCACCGTCTGCGTTCATATTATCTGGTCTTTTTTTATTATTTCAAACGCTTCTTTGAAACGCCGGGGCCACCATCTGCTTTCTTGAACCAATACACTAGTGTCACTGAATAAAATTGCGTGCTCACTGTCAGTAGAATGTTGTGTACAGCTGATTTACTGACGTTGTTATTTTTAAGATCTCTTATGTGTTCACACAGCCTTTCCTTTACTGTCCATCCAGTTTTGCCGATATACACTTGGCCACAGCTACAGGGTATCTGGTATACGCCCTATGTCTGCAAATTCTCCCTCCGGTCTTTAACTTTTAAAAGCACATCAGAAATCTTCCTAGGTGCTCTGAATATTGGACGGATATTTTTCTCCCTTAAAAGACAGCCGATTTTATCCGCCACCCCATGGACTTAGGGTAATATTTTTCTTCATTAAAAGACGGCCGTTTTTATCCGTCACTCTGTGGACGTAGGCTACCCTCTTTTAAAGAAGTAAAATATCCGTCTAATACACAGAGCACCTAGGAAGATTTCTGAAGTGCTTTCAAAAGTTAAAGACTGGACGGAGAAGTTGCAGACAGCGGGCGTATACCAGGTACCCTGTAGCTGTGGCCAAGTGTATATTGGCGAATCTGGATGGACAGTCAAGGAAGGGCTGTGTGAACACATAAGACATCTTAAAAATAACGACGTCATCAAATCAGCTGTAGCACAATATTCTGCTGACAATGGGCACGCAATTTTATTCAGTGACACTAGTGTATTGGTTCAAGAAAGCAGATGGTCATCCCGGAGTGTCAGAGAAGCGTTGGAAATCAAAAAAAGACCAGATAATATGATCGCGGATGGCGGGCTACAACTTGACCAATTATGGTCATGCTTGATTAGGAAAACGCGGGACGCAAGCCCCCATTGGACCGGCCACTTTGGAGGTGGTAGCTTGAGTGACGTGACTCCAAACGGTTAGCACATTCTTCGGGAGCTATATATATAGGCACCAGCAGTGACAGTACTCCGAAGAAGGCCACAAAATGATGGCCAAAACGTTAGGTTTCGACAAATTGATGCGGTTCAACCCGGACAACCAAGATTACATTGACAATGACCATGAAAGTCTGCGCACCCATCTGTTGTTTTTAATGTAACTTTATTCCCCAGATGCATTACACTCTTGTGGTGTGGGTCATCATCAGTTGTTTTAAATGTATGGGTTTACATGTGTATAATTACAATTATTAAATAAAACAAATTTTTATCTAGGTGTACGTATACACTGTGCTTACAGATATGGTTATAATCTTCACAAGGCAATCTGGAACAGTATAGACTTTTATAGAACCTTTTGTGTATGTGGCATTATTTAGCACTTTTACAGACTTGTAAACAAACACTTGGCAGTATATTCAATTACAGCATCGAAAATACAGTACAAGCCTTTACTTTATTGCTGCTCATGTACGCTACACACAGCATGTTTCCCTGTGTTGTTATGATTTTAAATGCATTGGTGCCAGCATTTTATTTATAAAAACCTGCTGGATAAGGTTATGGGTCTTTCCATTCAATCCTAGTTTTTGTTGTATTTTCATAAGAGAACATCTGTTACAGGTGAATCAAGGCAAAATTCTAGTTTGCTAGGCAATGATTCAGTCTCCCAGATGTTCTGTAGTGTCTCTGTCAACCTGTTAAATGCCCTGTTTGCAGCGTTTTTCCACAGATTGGCTACTATTAAGCCTTCCCCTAATGCTTAGTTATTTTCAAGGATCAGATGATTTCTGTTTATTCTTCAGTTAGAGTTAGATAGTTTGATTCCTTGATACATAAACTGTGTCACAGGTGATTCACAGTTAAGTATATTCTCAAAATACTTTTTCAGAAGGTGGCAGTTGTCTGTTTTATTATATATTATCTTTTCATCTGGACATCTGAAGTGAAGGTTGGGTGGGATATAGTGGCTGAGGTTCTGTTTGATACTTTTGTACACTTTCTGATTGTTCATGAAGTATTCATTGAATGGGTCCTTTGCATTGATAGTTTACTTGCCTGATGGATCTGGCAGTTAATTTTTGTAGTTCTGTTAATATATTCCTGTTGGAATGTCTTCTGTGAGTTCCACTTTCACCAGACTATTTGTCTCTCCACAACTGACTCTTTGCAAGTAGTACCTATTGTATCTGTGTAACAGTCTAATGTGGCAGTTTTCACTAGGTTATCCCTCACTTCTTCCCATTTGCTACATTCCAGAGCTTCCAATTTCTTTATAACCTGATTAAATTTTAAAAGTTCCTCTATGTTAAACTTAGTAAGTTTGGGTGACGATTTTCTTCATGTTCCTTGGCAGGAATCTCAGCTTTATTTTTGAGAGGTACTCTCTTATGCCGCATTTACACTCTCGCCTCGCGCCTCGCCTTGCGCCTCGTGCACGAGCGCTGACACGAACTGCCATTTACACTCTCGCAAGAATTCATTCATGGATGTCTAGTGGGAGTGCCAGCTATCATGGTGGGCTCTGGTTGGTCCAATAGTTAAACGCTTATTATTTTTTTTAATTGAATTTTTAAGGTTTTTTAAATTAGATTTAATGATTTATTTATAAACGTTTCTCGGAAACAAACTGAGTAATATTATTGTTGATGCACAATATTACTCGGTTTGTTTCCCGAGAAACATTTATAAATAAACAACGCCGAGAAAAATTGCATTCATTTATAGATTTAATTATGTTGATTTGCACCTTAAAGGAGCTAATAAAACTCTTTATAGGTTACCAAAATGTTCTTTAAGTCATTATTTATTGAAAACTTTTAACTACTGTGTTACAATCTATTAAGAAGAAAATTTCAATAGTTTCCTGAATTATTATCTATAAACGATAATAACTCCAGAGGATATTGACAGATTCAGTACCCACCTCAACTAACTTTAGACATAGAAAAATGATTTATAGATATTTTGAAATTCGATGTGTATGACTGGATGAAAAATCCTTCTACCGCAAATATTGAAGAAGCTGTTAGAACTTGACAGGAAGAAGGCTTAGAAATCGTATATGACGCAGAAAGTAAACATAAATTCGATAGTGATGGATATGAAAACCGTGGCAAAATAATAAAAATAAACACCTGTCATATCAAAATGTATGAGAACTGATATTCAGTTTAATGAAACCTTTTCCTTCATATCTCATGTAATCAGGCATTTGTGCTGTTAATCATATTATAGCCAAAGAAAGAAACCGAAAGAGGAGACCTTTGTTCTTTGCAAAATTGACCACGATATCCAGTTTTTATTTTATCAGCATCTGCCTTAGGAATCTCTTTAATAAATCAAATAATAAAATCTAATTTCACCCAACTACGTCCTTTTATATACGCAAAGTATAAATAAAAAGACAGATTTCCAGTGAGTAGTTTTTAAAGACTTATTGTGTTAAACGTAACGAAAGTCAGACAAATTATTTGGCAAATTATTATTATGGGCTTTAACTCGCTGTACGTCTGTTTCATAAGGTATACATTGATACAAAAGTGGGTGGTGGGTAAAAAGGTTGACTACCTCTGCTGTAAACAATGTGCTCGCGTCAAGAAACCGCCACTGAGGCGAGTGGCACTCGCGAGCTTAGACGAGGCGAGGTGAGACTACACGAGTGCAACGTTTACACACTCGCATTCGCGGTGTCTCGCCTCGCCTCAGCTCGCGCGAGAGTGTAAACGTGGCATTACATTCTGGGTCTCTTTATACGATTTTATATAGATATTAATGTTATTATCATTATCTATCTACATCTATAAAAATGAAAAAGTTTGGATGCACTATCTGCCTCTATCATGTCTTAATTGCTCAACAGATTTATATTAAAATCAGCATGAAGTTAGTAAGTTGTGTGAGAAGTGACATAAAATAGTTTTTATCCCACAAAAAGTTAATAGTTCCATTAGAAATTGGCATTACAAATTCACAGATACCTGTTTTCTACTTTGTAGGCAGCACAAACACTTCGTTTCAGAAATAAAAGAAAATACCTTCTGATATATTCATGTGTCTGTTTAGTTTAAAAGTGCTAAAACTGATGTACTTGACAATTAAATGTTTGGAAGCAGAAAATATAAATTTGTACTTAACCTTTTTATTTTTTAATTATACTGTCGGTAAGTTGATGAGGAGATGTCTTCAGTTGTGTACATGAAATGGTATGGCACCTTAGGTATCATACCGTAATAATATATTTGTCATATTATATGAGCAAAATCAAATCTTCAAAAAAAAAAAAAAAATTGTAAAATACTAAGAGTATACCAGCACAAAAGTCAGTTCACTAAAAGTGACAAAATAATAATGTTCCTGACAAATATGTAAGCATTTTGATTCCACCTTGGTTCAGTTTATTGCCTGTGTGTCTTTTTTTCTACTGTACACTCTCTGTAACGTTAAAAATTATTTTTACCAAAATTTAAAACTTAACCAAAGATAACTAACCCTTTTTTTGTTTTTTGTTCAATATTTTTTATAGAAATCAGTTCACGTAGTAGCCTTGTGTTAAACAAAATGGTGCTTTTTGCTTTCTGCAAATAACTATTAACACCTTCACTTAAAACGAATGTTTTCAGTGGCCTAAGGTAGAAATTTTTAGTTTTAAGAAGCCATATTGGGAGTAGCTTACATCATTATACATGTCATCACTAACATGACACTTATTAAAGGAGCTTATTTATTACTAATAATAACAAAATTTCTGCTGCCTCTTGCTGTAACAAAAACGTTCTGGTCTGGGCAGTATATCAACCTAGCCACTGTCTCCGCTAATATTGGCACTGCTATACCAAACGACATGGACAAACCTTAACACATTCAATGCATTGGAACTAATTTTGAGTAGTAGAAACATTTTCTATATCAGGGTTACTAATTAACTTGGCATAAATTATCACATTTTTATTATACACCTTCAGTATGGTCTGCAACTGGACTAAAGTACTCATACTAACACACTCACTGTGTTGAACTGCAATTTTGACATAAGCTGTGATAAGAGTTATAATTAATTCTCGACTTTCCGTTGTACAGTGTTAGATACAAACATTGTAATATACATTTTTAAAATACGTTACCTTAATAATTGTCATGATGCTGACACCATAGCTCATGTGACTGAATGTAGTTTCACATGTATTCATTATTCACTTCACTTTTACGACTGCCATATTCCAAAGGTCATTTTTCAGCCAGTTTTAGCAGTTGCTCTGATATCACAATTTAAAATTGTGGGTAAACTTTATATCGTAATTCATGTACTAACAAGCAATACAGTGAATGTATTAATGCACGGGTGATAGAAGCATTGATTTTATTGCAACTGTATTAGCAGGTTGTTTGGCTTGGTTGAAATGCAACTTGTACCACGGTGACAGCTGAAATTTTATTAGCCATTTAATATGATTTTATGAGTGCCATTTTAGTGACGTTATGTATTATGTTGTACCAAAACTGTATCAAAAGATCTAAAGCATATATGAGGCAGGAAATCTGTACTTAACATTAATATTTTTTATAGTCTTACTGTCGCTAAGTTTACAAGGAGGTGTCTTCAGTTCCTCATTTTTGGTCATTTCCAATAGACATAGCAATTCATTAAAATAAATAAAATTACGCATTTAGAAAGATAAAGGCCGTAATATCAGAAAAGTTCTTAATAAAAAGGAATTAATAAAAAGAATAGCAGGTCTAAGAGAGATTATTCACTTTGATATGTTGGAAAATATAGGATCTCTTGAGAAAAAAGAAGTGAAGGGGATTGTTGTTGGTGGAGCTGGCGAGCAATTAAGATAGGATAATTGAGCAGAGGATTAAGTTTTGAAATAATAGTATTTGCATAGTGAGAAGTTTGGAAATAATAGTTGCGGAGAGAAAATTGATAGATCTCGCTTATAAAGGAACCTGCTAATCTTTCGGAACAAACTTAATTCAAGATTATTCCAGACACGGTTGAGTTTGAGTGGTACTTTGAATGGAACAAACAAAAAAAGTAAATAAATAGCAAAAGATACAATGTTAATGCTGTATAAAATCTATTTATTTCAAATAACAAGCATGTTTGTTGTGACAACCCTTATTACTAGCTTTATATTTTCATCATTTACCTCCTTCTTTCCCATTCTACCCCAGTCAATTATTGTTTCAGCAACTTCATCTATTTTCGCATCGTAGATCTACAATCAGTGGATTTGTCAACATTACCTCTGCCAATAGTATGATCAACTGTAAGCAAATTGTTATAAGAGAATACCAGCTAACAAATCACTGTTGTACAACTCAATTCAATGAGTGGTCTTTGGTAGACATCACCATAGCAGTAATTCATATATGTTGTACTTGACATATTATCAGCCTATAAGTTATAGAGCCCTTCTGCTATACCTGATTCCTGTGCTAGCCCACTGCAAACCAATCCAGAATTCTTGATGAGGGATTGGAGGTGCTACACATATACTTCGAAACTCTAAACTTATACCACAAAGAGCGGTAACTCTGTTCCACATACCATTCCATCTAAATAACCAAATAGCAAACCAACAATTAAATACACACTTTTCCAAAGTTAAATGCAATAAGATTTAGAAATTTGTTAATGCTTCTGTATGGCATGTATTCTCTTACTTAGAAAATGATGCATGTATGAGAATCATCACAAGTACACTAAAAATCATACCTGTCCTCTGGCTTCACATCATTAGTCATATCTTTCCAACAGAATTGATATCCATGAAACATCTACCTGAGAATGATGGTAACTTCTCCATCCATATTAGCTAAAAGATCTTCCCAACCACAAAGTCCTAGAAATGCCTCCATCCTCAAGCCATGATACACATAATGAAGAAACTATGATTTCAGAATCAAAACAGAATTTCACCAAATAACTACCGAGTAATTAAAGACCTAACATGCCTTACTGAGGCACCCGATGGAAAAAGGGATCTGGTGAGAATTTTTTCAAGTAACAAGTTAGGACACTACAGCAGGATTTATGGGATTTCTGTAATGATGATGACATAATGACTTAGCTAAATGAGGCATGTTGTAAAGTGGGTTTCTCTCTAATTGCTTCATTTATATTCCCTGCACTTTACTGAGCTTGGTGGTTGAGCAGTTAACACTCTGGATTTGCATTCGGGAGGACGGCAGTTCGAATCCCTGTCCGGGCATCCAGATTTGGGTTACCCACAGTTTCCGCTAATCACTCCAGGCTAATGCAGGGATGCTTCCTTCAAAATGTCATGGCTGAATTCCTTACCAAGAGTGAATGTCAGGCATTTGGGTAGCTCATGAGCCAATGAATTATTTGGTTCAGGGTGCTGAATGCTAACTAGGCCATGGAAGTATTTTTTCCAGAGGTTTGTCAAAAGAAAAATTGCTGTGAGAAAATTGTAGGACAGTTTGTGCCAGAATAAATGCCACAGTTTCCCCTGTTTCCATGTTTGTATTTTTACTTAGCTGTTTTCTTCCTATTAATCCTGTAATCTAAGGAAAAGAAGTTTGATAAGTGTGTTTGTTGACTCCCAGAGAAAGACTTTTAGGTTAAAATAAATCTTGTGGAAAGTTTGTATTCTGACTGTGCTAGTTCCACATACTGGTTTTAACTCTGAATGTTATTCCACAGATCCCTTCCCCTTTCCCCTGCGGGGCCTGGTACACAAGTGCCAGGTACGGGTTTGGCGAACCCGCGGTGCCCGAGCTGGAAACTTGTGAGTGCCGCAAGTTTCCCACACCGTAAACTCCTACCATGCTTCAACGACCACTGTAGGGCGTGGCGGTGGAACGTTGTGTGCCTAGGAGAACGGGGATCTTGGCTTCATCGCCCGGATCGCGAGGACGGTACAAACCTCTATAAAAAAACCCTCAACCTCAAGGTCGGACACGTGCCAAGGAGGTGGATGAGTGGTGAGGCAAACCACCCGCTAACGTGCGACCTCAGGGGCACCTGCACACCCCTGTTGTATCAGAATTTCTCTTTAAAATTGTTTTTACTCGTGGGACCAAAATTACTACTCCCAAAAAAAACCTGCGGCCCGGGTGTGTCACAGGTAAATAAAAACACACCCAGTTCTTACAAAAGGGCTAGGGTTGAAAGCCCTCCCCCGGATGTAAATAATAGTAACGGACAGGGTTTTTTCATAGAGAATGCCTTTGTAATTATGACAAGGGTGGAGGGATCTTTTGAGAAGGTCTCTCCATTCTATGTTCAGAAAGGTTTAGAGGGTATTGCGGGTACCCTCCAATCTGTAAAAAAGCTGAGGAATGGGACACTGCTTTTGGAAACATCCACCCACAAGCAGGCTGTCCAACTCCTTAAGTGTGAGAAGCTCGGGGAGTTCGCAGTGAAGTGCGAACTCCATAAAACTCTAAATTCAAGTAAAGGTGTCATCACCAGCACGGACCTTATGGATTTAGAGACTGAGGAACTCCTTAAGGAGTGGTCAACAGAACATGTGGTCGAGGTTCGTCAGATTAAACGAAGGGTAAACGGCAGTCTTGAGAAGACAGCCACCTTCGTCCTGACGTTCGACACTCCGACGTTGCCCAAAAACATCAAGGCAGGATATTTGAACTTGAATATTCGCCGGTATGTACCGGACCCAATGCGCTGCTTTAAGTGCCAGCGGTTCGGTCATACGACGGCGACCTGCAAGGGCAACCCCACCTGTGGGAAGTGCGGAAAGGCAGCTCATGAGCCAGGCACTAGCTGCACGCTCCCACAGGTGTGTGTCAACTGCTCCGGGGCACATCCAGCCTGGAGCAGAGAGTGTCGATTGTATCTGGAAGAAAAAAAGATACAGGAGTTGAAAACGAAAGAGCGCATATCGTATGGCGAAGCTAAGAAGCGATATAAGGCTCTGGCTCCACCTGTCTTCGCTACCAGCTTCGCGAAGACGTTATCAACTCCCGTCAGGAAAGAAAGTATTGCTACCCAGACGTCCGTTGCGGACATGGGCACAAGTCCAATGTGCTCATGTCAGTGCAGATGTGGTGCCACACCCATCAAGGTCATTACACCTAGGACCTCGCACGTCGGTAGCAATACTCTGACAACATCGACCACATCGACAGCAGGTTCAGCAAGTCCACCAGTAAAGACACTGCCATCCGCTACAGCAACAGCAGAAGCGGCCCCTGTAACAAGAGAATTGGTAACGGCAACGCCATCTGCCGGTAGCGGATGGCAAACAGTGCAGAAGATTAGGGGTCCGAAATTTAAGCTCACGGACCCCACTATGTTTGTGAAATACCCCTCCGACTTCTCCTCCCAGATCCCCGTCTGGAAAGGAGAAGAAGGGGAACAGGCCTCGGCGGAAGAAAAGTCCGCAAGATTCCGAGGCTTCACAACGAAAATCGTCTTCGGACACCGAAGACGATATCATGCTGGTGGACGAACCTAGTTCCGTTCCTCAGTAGTCAGCAAAGGAAGGCCCACCCGATCCCTGGGGGGGGGGGGGGTTTAAATAGGTAGAATGGCTCTCATACTTCAGTGGAACATAAACGGCTTTCAGGCTCACAAAGAGGAAGTCCACCTCTCAGCACGGTCTAATCCATTATGTCTCTGTCTTCAGGAGACACATTTTAGACCATTTCACCAACCTGTGCTAAGAGGGTATGACATCTATAGAAAAGACGATACCGAGGGTGATCGAGCGAAGGGTGGAGTGGCTGTGTTTGTTCAAAACACTGTCCACTCCGAACCTATTGCTCTCACCTCTGATCTACAAGCAGTTGCGGTGAAAATACACGGTCCAGTCCAACTGACCGTATGCTCTGTCTATCTGCCACCCAGCATGTCAGTCGGCTACGACGACCCTTTCTCCTTTTGGGAGATTTCAACGCGCACAGTGCGTTGTGGGGTTCCACCACCGATTGCCCCAGGGGCCGAGTGGTTGGTAGATTGATAGAGCAGGAGGAAATTTGTATCCTGAATACAGGGCAAATGACTCATTTCACCACTGCTACCGGTACGTCTTCTGCCATTGACCTTTCCTTGTGTTCCCCCTCAATTGCGGACTCCGTGCAGTGGGACGTGGATCGCGACCTACATGGTAGCGACCACTTCCCAATTTGGATGCACGTCGAGTGTGAACGTGGAGGAGGAAATAACCGACATAAATGGAACGTCAGTTGTGCAGATTGGCAACTCTACTGCCGTGCTGTACAACTGCAACCCTGTGGCAGTATATAGGAGAAGGTGAATCACTTGTCAGAAGTGATTCACCGTGCAGCTGACGTTTCCATGTCGAAGAGCTCCGGAACACTGCGAAGGACGCCCGTCCCCTGGTGGAACGATGAATGTCGTTCCGCCATCCAGGGTCGCCGACGGGCGTTGCGTCGTTTTAGGTTGTGCCCAACATCTGACAACCTAGCAGCGTTCCGTATTGCCAGAGCCAAGGCACGTCGAGTTATTAGGGAGAACAAGAAGAGGTCATGGCAGAACTTTGTGAGCAATATAAATCGTTCCACGCCTTCGTCAAAAGTATGGGAGTCCATTCGCCGTATATCTGGAAGGTACTCCCGCGCACCAGTATCTGGGTTACTGGATCACGGACGGATAATTACTGACGAACGAAGCATAGCGCAGCTGATGGCGGAGAACTTCGCCGCCATCACTTTGTCTGCTAACTTTGACCCTCGGTTTCAGCGACGAAGAGTCACTGCCGAGAGGCGTCCGCTGTGCTTCGATTTGTCGAATACAGAGGCCTACAACTGCCCATTTACATCTTGGGACCTGCAGTCAGCGTTGAACAGCGCAAATGACACTGCTCCAGGGCCTGATTTGATCCAGTACCAGATACTGAGGCATCTCAGTAAGGATGCTAAAAAGTACCTTCTAGATATTTTTAACGAAATATGGACCGGAGGACACTTCCCCGACTCGTGGAAAGAAGCAACACTTATCCATATTTTAAAACCTGGTAAGGACAAATTGTTGCCAGGTAGCTATCGTAGTATCGCCCTTACAAGCTGCGTGGGTAAGACACTGGAGAGGATGGTCAATCGCCGCCTCATCTGGTGCCTAGAATCCCAAAACCTTCTGAGCCGCTTTCAGTGTGGATTCAGGAAGTTCCGTTCCACCTTGGACAACCTGATCCTCCTGGAGGCGGCAATACGGGATGCGTTCATCCGCAGCCAACACCTTGTGGGTGTTTTTTTCGATCTTGAAAAGGCCTACGATACTACCTGGCGGCATGTTACTTTAAAACAGTTACATGAATGGGGTTTTAGGGGTAACCTGCCCCGTTTTTCAAAATCATTTTTTCTGGTCGTTGCTTCCGGTACCGAGTTGGTAGTGAAGTGTCTGATCTTTTTATTGAGGAAAACGGTGTCCTTCAGGGGTCAGTTTTAAGCGTTACGCTTTTTGCCATTGCTATTAATAGCATAGCAGCCATTATAAGGAGTCCCCTACGGTACTCCTTATATGTGGACGACTTTTTAATTTTTATTGTATCGTCCAGCCTTAGAAGCGCTGAGCGGCAGTTGCAGCTCGCGTTGAACAGGCTGGATGAATGGTCAGTGCACACCGGTTTTCGTTTCTCCTCTGAGAAAACCCGGTGTGTACTTTTTATTCGCAGCAGAAGTCTTTTACCAGAGCCTCACCTTACCCTGAGGAACACCGTTTTAAGTTTTACTGATACTGTTCGGTTTCTGGGCCTCATTTTAGACAACAGATTAACCTGGCTACCACATCTCAAAGATGTGAAAGCCAGAGCCTCAAAAGCTGTAAATGTTTTAAAATGTCTGTGTGGCAGGTCATGGGCCGCTGACCGCTCCTGCCTGTTACAATTTTACAGAGCCTTTGTACGGTCACGGCTGGAATACGTTTGTATCGTGTATGGTTCGGCACGGGACAGCTATCTCCATATACTAGATAGTGTCCACCATGCTGGAATTTGGCTCGCCACGGGTGCATATCACACCAGCCCTATTGTCAACATTTGTGCTGACTTGGGCGAGCCGCCGCTCACCATCCGCCGGCAACTCCTCATGGTGCGACACTACCTTCATGTTGCCATAACACCTGGCAGTCCCGTGTACGACATAGCTCTACACCCCAACCACGAGCGGCTCTATACCAACCGGAATAGAGCCACTAAACCGTTCAGCTACCGTACAAAGGCTATTTTAGAACAATATGGATTAGAGCTTCCACCTTTTTATCACCAGGGTTGGAGTAAATCTCCTCCCTGGCTTTTAAAGAAGCCCAGAATAATTCTAGACCTCTCTCAGTACAACAAAGTTTGTACTGCTGACAGTGTTTTTAATAATGTTTTTAGAGACATTCTAAATGAGCATCACACGTTTATCCCGGTGTATATGGATGGGTCTAAGCAGGCGAACGGAGTTGGCTGTTCCGTAGTGTTCCCTCGAGCGACTTACACATACAAACTGGATGGCTGGTGCAGCGTTTACACCGCCGAGTGCTATGCTGTGTTAATGTCGCTCCAGCATATGAAAGTAATGCGCGATAAATTGTTCATCATATGCTGTGATTCCCTCAGCTGTATTCAGGCAATAGGAAACATCTATCCAGCAGATCGTCTAGTCCAGGACATCCAGGACTCCTCCTTTCCCTCCAATCACGTGGAAAGGAGGTATTATTCTGCTGGGTACCGGGCCATGTGGGAATCAGGGGGAACGAGGCAGCTGATGTAGCTGCCAAGTTAGCCTGCGACAAGGTCAGAACCGACTTTGAACCGGTCCCAAAGTCAGACCTTGCCTCGGCGGTGAAGAGAATTGGTTTTGAGGTGTGGGAGAGGCAGTGGCTGGAAGTAGAGCATAATAAGCTCCGGCTGGTCAAACCAACCGTTCAGCCGTGGAGCAGCTCCTTCCAGCGGGCGAGGAGGGATGAGGTTCTCCTTACCTGCCTCCGTATAGGGCACTGTCCTCTGACACATGGTTTCCTTCTCCGCCGAGAGGACCCTCCGGAGTGTGATGCATGTGGCGTACCTTTGACGGTACGCCACATTTTAACCGAATGTGTTTTATTTTTAGACTTGAGGGCAGACGTTGGCTTGGCCAACGATCTGTCCCTCATTTTAAACAATGAGACCAGCAATGTGGCGAGGGTTTTAAAATTTTGTGTTTTGGCCGGTCTAGAGCCTAAAATTTTAGGCAGATCGGCCTAGTTTTAAGATGAATGTGTGGCCTCTTTACAGCCACCCATGCATGCGAATTGTTATTATTTTTTATATTGTTATGATTCATGTCTCGCTGGCCACTATACAACCAGCGAGACGTGTAGTGTTTTTAATTCGCTTTTTAACATTCTTGGCCCCTTTACAGCCATCCTGGTGCCATACAGTTTAAAGTACCTAGTGGCTCTTTTAAAGCCACGTGTGAATTTATGAATTATTTTATTTGCTGTCTGTATGGTCGACCCCTGTACAGTCGACCATGCAGACAGTATTTTAGTTCATTTTAAAGCCACAGTATTAGCTGGTTATTGTTAGGGCGCTAATGACCCCGACGTCGACACGCCCTAAAAAACCAATAATAATAACAACAACAACAACCTTCCCCTTTCCGAAAGGAGTATTATCATCTGGCAGCTGCCAAAAATTATGAACGTGAAGTATTGTATGTGCAATACAAAGGGGCAATTAATTTTTATTTATTTATTTTTATTCTTATGAAGTGGACTGGGAGTTTACATCTCTGCAACCATGATTGTGAACCTATGAAGAGACAGTTAAACATATTATTACACCGTTCACTTGAAGTATATATAACAGACAATTAATGAATTTTATTGGTGTTGCACTGTCAGTAACAGAATGAATACAGAAAGTAGATGTAGACTGATGGACTTTCTCTGTTTCAGCTATTTTTCATATTATTATTATGAGCATATAGACTCAATTGAATCACACAGTACTTTTATGATTAGCCTTTCTAATCATCCAGATAGCACTCATTTTCTCTCAATGAGCCCGCATATATTTTGAGTTTTATTTAACTGTTATTGCTATTGAAGTGCCAAATGATAATTCAATAAATAAATTCATTGAGTGTACTGTATTATGAATCTTGCTCCAGTGTGCTAGACAACTGCTAACGAATTCAGAAAACTGGACATCATGCTATTTAATGTGACCTATTTAACCAACCCATCAGGTCTTAAAGCTTCTTCACTTACACAGATGACAGTGGTGTTATAAGATGTTGCTAATATCTCTAGAGTATTATATTGCAGGCAAATTCTTCATAAACCAAACCACAATAAAGACAAAATGCACCTCCATTCTTAGCTGCAAATGGTCTATGAGTGAACTCTCTACGCAATATGGTGACTCACAGAACTGGTACATTATTATATCCCTTTGTATCTGGGTGTGAAGGTAGATCAAATGTTCTCCTTTAGTCAATACTGTAAGGTCACCACACCGAGCGTGGTGGTGTAACGGTTCTGGCCTCGCATTCGGGAGGACGTCGGTTCGAATCACCTTCGGGGCATCCAGATTTGGGTTTTCCATGGTTTCCCAAATCACTCCAGGCAAATGCCGGAATGCTTCCTTTAAAATGCCATGGCTGAATTTCTTCCCATTCCTTGACCCCCATCCTTTCCCGTCTCTAAAGACCTCGCCATCTCTGACCCCCTGCATATCTTCCTTGGAATATGTACTTGCTGTTTGGATGAAACCCACCCATGCCAAGCAGTTGGCAATCTCTCTCAACAAAATTTGAGGTATAATGATCAGATGTTTCAAACCAATTCCTGTGGAAAAGGGAGCAATAGGAATAGTGTGTATGAAACAGTCAGCAAATCCTCTTTTTGTTCTTCAGCTGCAGCTGTAATGTAATAACTACCTGTTGTTAATCAGGAAGCATATAATTGTTATTTAGTAATATTGGGGTACTAGAAATTATAAAAATGAGGGGAGACAATTGTATTATAAATAAAGATAGAACTATTTATTTGACTAAAATAACACAAATATGAATTTATTTACATGCTATTGAAAACAAATTATATTCCAGAAATGGTTGCAAGATTATCTAATTGAGAGTGTTTGTATGCCATGAACTGTTTAATAAGAAATTATTTTCAATTTTAGTATGTTGATCTAAACACAATCACATAGGTAAGTGTGGTAAAATTGCTTGTGATCTGGTGACAGAGTTTTGACTTGCTGTCCATTCAGCCCCTCTCATGGCTGGTAGCAGTTAAACATGGAATCCAAACCACAGAACATGCTGGCATATCTCATATCATCAGGGATAAAAAAAAATCCTGGCCCCACTGAAATTTGAACCCAGAAGCCCAAATTCTGAGAGCAGGAAGGTATGTCAGCTGTTGGAGGGCTGTTGGACAGAGGCTATTTAACAGTTGAGATTTGTATAGGTGGCTTGATTTTGTGTGGAGGAGATGGGTTTTCACAGTCAGAGAATATAATGTTGCATTTTTGCGTGTCTTCCTTGGAGACCATAAGACATTTTAAGAAGGGATTACAATCTCTTCCATTTATATTAAAGGACACACACCCCATATGACTGTGGTTCACTCGTTTCTTCAAATGTGCCTTAGTTTTTGATATATTTGTGTGCAAAACAAATTCAAACATCCTTTAAATTCACATATTTCCAACTGGCAGCATGGTATAAATGATTAGTTATCAGTTTCATAATTTTCCAACCTGGGTTCTAATCCCCGCAATATCAATTTTTTTAATTATTATTATTTTTATCTTCAGAAATTGTTGAGCATGAATTTTTTATTTTATTTCAACTTTATTTACGTAGTTTTTTTTGCGTGAAATAGTATGAATCACATTACATACAATGGAGCATCATTTTTTCAGATTTGAGTCTTTACGGGTATACTGCCGGATTGTGTTTTCACAATACAATGCAGCAGTACATCCATGAAGAGTTATTTGCAGTCATATGCCAGGAAAGTATCTCTTCTTACATTATTTTTATCACTTTTTGTTAATAAGTTTATAGTTTTGTTGTATTTTCAATTGTAGTGGTTATTATTTTTTACTTTAATTCCTCTTTGTAATTTTTATACTTTTATAATGTCAGGACGTATTTAAAAGAATATACTTAAAATTGAGAACATCAGTTTTTTTCTTTTTTCTACAGTGAATATGTTTAATTATGCGTAGTGGTGTCTGTAAATGGTTGAAAATAAAATAATGTTCATTACAAAAAACAAAAACAAATGACAAAATGGAGCACAATGAGGAAATGATAGCATAAGTGACAAATGCTTCTAAATGCTGTGAAATGTTTTTGTCAGATTAGAGTTAGCTTAAAGTTTCACCTCTTGACCAAATTTCAATGGGTATGGGCAATGATATTACAAAGCCATTGTTGATAGATTAGTCGAAGTTCTTTTTTTTTATGTTATAAGTAATGCAATTTGTTTTAAATATTATTTTACACTGTAAAATTATGTAAGTGAAGTTGAAATAAAATAAAATTAATACTCAACAATTTCTGAAGATAAAAATATTTAATACTGGGCGAATTGAACCCAGGTCAGAAAATTATGAACTAACCACCTACACCATACTGCCAGTTGAGAATATGTGTCAATAATTCTGGCACATTTCGACTTTTTGCATGTCATATTGTAACAGCCCTCCTACCTGAATTTTGAATAGTATTGTACTGTATGAAGTATTTGTAGTGAGCCAAAGTTTGCTGGAATATGATCTGGTTTGTTTTGTAATTTCTTGTAAATCAGTGTATATAGACTTTGTTTTATGAAAGAAAATTATTTAAAGTCCACTTAATATGTTTAAGAACCGAGTGGTGCAAGCGAATTTCTTAAATGTTTGTAATTCCATGTATTAATGCAAGTTATGATGTTTTCACGACAATTTTCTACAGTTTGAGATGATTTCTGCAAATAATTTTGTATTTAAGTATCTCTAATTACCATTTCTGATCATTTTGTAATGTGTTATTAATTCTGATTGTATTTAATATGTTTGATTGTTTGAGTGATTGTTAATGTTTGAGAAATATCGGGCGGATGCCTTTGAAGAATTCTCGTAATTTTGATAGAAACTATATAAACAGATCGGCTGGACAGAGCAATTAGTTGACTTCATTCAGTATTCAGTTTTACAGAGAGATTCATCTAGTTAGTTCACAGAGATTTTATTTGCAACGGCTCAGAAGTGCATCTCTGTATTGTATCTATGCTTGTGAATATTGCTGACTTCGTTTGAAAACAATAAACAAATCTTCAACATAACCTTCTGGTGGACTTTTTAATTAATCAATATATATAAATTAAACCACTGAACAATCTAATAATATCTCAAAAGTAGGGTGCATTTGAAGAGGAGACTGTATCAGAGATACTGTATATAGGGTGTGTACCTTTCAGCATAATGTAGAAGATTGAAATTCATTTTAACATGTCTGATGGTCTCCAAGTTAGTGATAAGTATTTTGAACTGAAAATTGAACTTTTGGATAATTAAAACAAATCGGTTTAATTTTTTGTGTGATGAATGTTTGACCTTTCTGTTTGTTTGTTCACGGAAGAAAGTGTGAGTGTAGATAAGAAACTTTCTAATACTTGTAAGGATAACTCTTAGTTGATTTTTTTGTTTTCTTTTTGAAAAATAGGTTAATTGTAGTGTTATTTGAAGATTTTAATTTTTTGGGAAAATTATTTTGGTAAATATTTGCTTAGACTTTCAATGAGAGTGTTTGTGGCATGTGTCACTGTGTAGTTATACTATGCTTTAATTTGCTCAGCAAGAAAATAATTTTTGTGTATGTTATCTAGAGGCTGGAGAATTAGTAGTCTAATGTCATCAGTTCAATAGACATTTACTCTTAACAGTTCTCCAGGTTCAATGTAAAGGAAGTTATTGCTATGTGAGATTTTGAGTTTTTTACTAATTTTCAACCACTCAGAACTGGGATAGTATAGAGTTGGTAGTTACAGAAGGTAGGCAGTACTTGGAAACAGTGAGCTGCAGGAAAACTGAGATGTCAAGAGTACAGGACATGTGATATTGCCAGGCCCATAACTTTAAAACTCAGCGACCCACCATAATTTGAAACAGGTTCTGTTCTCCTCGGCAAACCTGTTTCCACTGAAGGGCTTAGTGGTATAGGAGGAGTTATGAAAAGAACAAATGTAACTATAAAATTGAATCATGTGTAATCTCCAGTACAAAAAAAATATCATCACCAAACTCTTTACAAGAGTTATTAATTATTTTACAATACATCTGTTCAATCATTTTCCTAAGAGTATGTTTTTTGAACAACTTTAATCATATTTTAGAACTTATGTTTCTCTTTATAATAATGCTACTGTATACTGACATTAGCTATTGAGATTTTGACTCATCTTGGGCTGTTGCAGTTCCCACATCAGCTGTGCAGCACAGTGTACAGGCACAGGTTGTCCTTGCAGAACTATTAGCCCCTCTTCTCGATGTAAGCTACGGAAGTCAAGAAAAAGAGAGAGTGGTAACACTTCTCACAACAGTCATGTACAATATTACACCATATTTAAGGAATCACTCGTAAGTTCAGTTGTTTTTCATTAGTTACATGTTTGTTGTAATTTTCTTGTGTTTTTTTCCCCATAAAAATTGAAATATATACCATTTTTTCACCTTTTTTATATTATTTTTTTAGTTATTATTAGTCAGATTGTTGTTAGGACATAAACTTGGACTGTATTAATACACTAAAATAGATTAAATTAAATGTGATTATTTGTAGCTGATAATTTATTTGGTTCAAGAAATGTTGCAATAGTGTGATTTTTCATTTTTCAGACGTCGAAATGTGCCAAGTTTTCATGCCTGTTCTCAGTTATTAGCAAGCCTGAGTAGCTACCAGTATACTCGGAAAGCATGGAGAAAAGATGTTTTTGAGCTGCTATTAGATCATAATTTGTTTCAAATGGAAGCCAAATGTTTGCCATACTGGAGGACTGTTGTGGATAATCTCATGACTAATGACAATACAACCTTCAGGGACCTTATGAGTAAGATTGATGAAGCATGCTGAATAGTCCATTACAAGTTATGTTATATACAATTAAAACTAATACCACTTTTACATAATTGTAGGTCGTGTTTCTCTAGCGCAGAGTGGATCCCTGAGTATTTTTTTCAAGCCGTGAACAAGAATATGAACAGAGAGCACAGCTATTGAAACGACTTGCATTTGTTATTATGTGCAGTGAAACTGATCAATATCATAAATATATGCCTGAAATTCAAGGTATATTATAATATTAAACAGAAGAATAATCCTATAAATTTCCAGTATTGTTTTCTTACATTTACAACAAAATTTAATTATACTGTGACAAAAAGAAAGAGAAGAAAATGGCACTGCTAGGCAATGTCACTTTTGAGAAGTACATGCATCATGTACAAAAATTGAAGGCAAGAGCAATGTGCTACTGAAAAATAAAATTAACTGAATAAACATCATTTTCCATCGGCAACCAAATGAGATATATTGCAAGTCTCATGTTATCATTCATGTGATTAGTATTCACTTGATATATGCGTATTTGTTATTATTGTTGATTTTTTATGTCTTTTGTCTTCAGCTTTAGTAAAAGATGGGCTTTCCTTTTACAGTTCTTATTTGAATTAAGCAAATATATTTTTTTTATTTACTAAATTAACTGATTTATAGCCACAGGATTGATTGCCTAACATTGTTATTTTATACACCAAGTAGTATTTAAAGCAAAACTGAAAGTGTGGTATGAACACAGCTGAATGTTGCATTAGAATATAATCCTGTGATAGTATGCCTTGAATTCCATACTGGCCATTGGAAGTTAAGTTGTGACAAATGTTGGGATGATCTGAATCTTGTGCTACAGATTTCTCTTAATAAACTCTTAAAAATAGTAAGATTATTATGTCTTAAGGCAATACTTAATTCTTATGAGGATGAAAATGGAAGTTTCCCTTTTATTTGCTAAAAAAAAAAAAAAAAAAAAAAAAAAAAAAAAAAAAAAAACTGATATTTCAACTATGAGTCAGGGTCAAAATGACACTCCACAGAGCAATGATGATCATCAGTTACCATGAAGTCATGAGAGGAACCCTTAAAAAAGGGTTCTGGTAATGCTTTGATAAGCCTCACAAGTAAGATGTGGAACAAGCTTGCTTTAAAAATCTAACACAGCCTTGGGGAGTGTCCATAAACTAGGTAACTCCATTTTCGCCCCCTTCCCCCATGTAGCCTGATGTGGCATTTGCCTTTACCTCTCCCCCACTTGCTTGGCATGTGGCTTCATTCGGAACTCTTCCTCCTCCCCCTTTTCTTATTTCCAGGTAGCCAAGTGTAGCTTTCTGCCATCCCCCTCCCCTACTAGACCAAGCCATGTAGTTTATGGATGCTTCCTTAACAGGTTGAATTACTTGGACAAATGTTGTCATTATTATTAAAGGTTTTAAAAATCTAGAAGGCCTTTGTTATGTCATCTGATACATACAATAAAGATTGTTAAACATCTACCTAAACATCATATTCCAGAAAAATCTGAAATGAGATTAGCATCTGATTTCATTAGATGACAAGATAAATAGTTGCCTTGATCGTATCAGCTGTACTTGTAGCTATAGTAAAAATGACGGAACACAAGGCTTTCTGATTAAAATATTACTGTTGTATGTGGAATTTACACAATGCAGATGAAGTCGCAAATGAAGAGATTCAGAGATTAGAATTGGTCAGGTTTTGAAGGCCTACAAGATTTTTTTATTAGAAATAATATTCACTCGTTTATGGAGGTATCTAGTAGTGCTTATTTTTTTGTGCACTTATGTATGCTGCACTGACATAATAGAAAAAAAAAAAATAGAGAAATTAAATCTCGTACAGATGTGCATACTTATTCTTCCCAACCCCTCCCACCCAGTACATTTTTGGAGTTTAAATAGAAGTTATAGAACATAATACTGATATGGGAAATAGTTGCCAAATTTTAAACATGAGTGAGTGCAGGACTTAAATATAACCTTACAACTAGCTAGGAGTTTTATGTTTTAAATTTGTGTAAATTCCTTAATAAAGGATATTTAATTAAAATACAGTAAGGTTCTGCTCTAAGTAAAAAGCACTTACAAAGGTTATACATTTCTTTTTCTGCATTCAGTTTTTGGATAAAACATATGTCTGGTCTTGTTGCAGAGCGGCTTGCCGAGAGCCTTCGCCTGCCACAGGTTGTTCCATCCATCCAGACTCAAGTATTCCTGTGTTTTCGTGTATTACTCCTGCGAATGTCACCACAGCATGTCACCTCACTTTGGCCTGTAATAGTCAGTGAGCTTGTACAGGTTTTCTTACATATTGAACAGGAGCTCAGCACTGATACTGAACAGTTTAGGTTCGTTGAGTCTCTTTAATATTTTAGTCATATTTGGTGTCTGGTGCATGTGCTTTAGACAGATTTACATAATAGTGGGTAATGCATATGTATAAAAGGCTTTCAGTTAATTTTCACAGTTTTTGAAAAATAACAAGATGGCTGAGAAATTTACTTGCAACTTGCTTACTGAAAGGAGAAGGTCTTCAGTGTAAAAATTAGGATTGGAGAACATAAAAAGCAGATGCATTGTGTAACACATCAGGTATACTGTTCATTCTGCTGTGCATTCATTTACTAGAACTCGTATGGTGTGGAAAAGCCATTGAAGTAGAAAGTGGTGAGATAGCAACAAGAAACCTACAAGATTTAAAGTGCCATATCAATATAGGAAAGGTCCTAAGATCGAATCTCACTTAAGAATTTTTTTTCGCTACTAATCCCCACTGTTTGTACACTATCATTATAGTTAATTTTTTCACAGACTTCAAAAAAAGAAGAGGTTCTCAATTCATCTTTTTTTTTTTTTTTTGTATGTTCAGCGATATCTTCCCCAATTTTAAATGAATTTTAATGAAATTTTTTAGTGCATGGGTATACCTTCAAGCTGTTCCTTATAAATTTCATTGAGAAATCACCGCCTCGACCCATTTAAACCCCCTTAATTTTTCTACAAACCCACATTTTTTATCCAATTTTGATGGAACTTTACTTTTACTTTAAAACAAACAGAAAATTAATGTCAACTTTTGCTTTGCAAAAACTGAATCCCTCTCTCCCTTTCCACACCCTTAAATTTTGTCAATGTTCTTTATACAAAGTTACAGTCGATGCCATTCAGCGATCTCCATGAAAGTTGGCATATACTTGTATTTTTTCATGGAGAAGGTTTCTGAACAAAATTTAAAAAAAAAACACCCCTTTCCCCCCTTTATACCCTTTAATTTTTGTACAAATCCACATTTTTTATCCAATTTCGAAGGGGCTTTGGACATATATAATTTAAAATAAAGAGAAAAATACTGTCAACATTTGGATTGCGGAAACCCAATGCCTCTCCCCCTTTTGATCCCCTTAATTACTGTCACTGTTCTTTATTAAAAAAAAGCTACAGTTTCTATATGATTTTGAAGGAAGTATGCACACATATACTTTAAAACAAACAGAAAAATACTGTCTACATTTTGTTTAGAGAAACAACATCCTTTTCCCCCTGTCTTTCCCTTTAATTTTTGTTAATGTTCTGTATACAAAGCTACAGTTTCTATCCTATTGTGAAGAAACTTTGCACATGTATACTTTAAAACATGCAGAACAATTCTGTTTAAATTTGGTTTGTAGAAGCCCCAACCCTTCTTTACTTCTAACCCCCCTGTTAGGTAGCTCGTGGTATGTTATATATGAATGATGAAATAATTAGTCCAAATACCTTTCAGATTTTAACTGTTTTTATTTCTCATAAAACATCAGACTCCAAAGATACTGGTTGCACATGTAAACACAACCTCTAGCGATTACACTCAATACTACTTTCAAAGACAATACTGCTGTACACTCTCACAGTACTGAACTGCAAACTCCTTGCATAAGTAAAAACTGTTCTTTACTGTACTCATGAAAATGTTTCAAAACTCTTCTCTGCCATTCGCTTATAAAAGTTTCATAGAAAATTCCAGAATATTACAGAGGCTTCCGACAGATGTTTCTTGAATTCTAACAATACTTAAGCAATTCAAACATATTAAAAACGATTAAAATCAATTACAATCATAACAAAATGCACAGAAATGAAAATTGGAGATATTTGCACACATAATTATCCACGTAGATCAGTTTAAACTGTCGTAAATTGTCCTATAAACATCGTAGCTCCTCTTAATACTTGAAATTACAAACATTTAATCGATTCTTCTTGCATAATACTGTCCTTGAACATATTAAATAGTATTTACATAATTTCTCTTCATAAAACAAAGTCCATTCATACCGATGTACAATAAATTGCAAAACACACATACAAAATCATATCTTCTCAACCCCTAGCTTGCTAAAAATAATTCATAGAATATAATATCATCTAAAGTCAGGGTTTGAGGGCTGTCACACCAACCTCTCAATTTCTGATGTCTTTCTAGAAACGCACAGTTTCTATCAGATTTCGAAGGAACTTTGCATGCGTATACTTTAAAACAAAACAAAAAAGTACTGTCTTCACTAGTCTTACAAAAACTGAACTACTCTTCTTCTCTAAACCACCTTAATTGTTTTTTTATACATACCTACAATTGTTATCTGATATCAATGGAAATTTTCACGTATATACTTTAAATCAAACAGAAAAAGATAGTCTACATTTGGTATACAAAAGCCCAATCCCTCTTCCTGCCATGTTGAAGGCTGCCCAATCACTAAATGTTACTTGATACATAGTCTAAAATCACAATTGAAGTTAAAGGTGGGGTTAGGGAGATGGAAAAAGAGTAACTATGGAAACATAATTTCTTTATAGCATGTTGTAATTAAAAATAATAATATTTTGGTTGATAACTTCCTCATGTTGGATGCGAGACATATGGCAAGGGGATAGATGTGTACACATTGAGCCCTACCATGTGAATCATGATTTCATTTGTTGTCTCTAGATGCAACATATCTTTCTCCTTGCCATATGTCTCACCTCCAACATCTGTAACGTCATTCATCAAAATTTTGTAAAGGTGTTTGTGTTTGTGATTTTGTGTTTGTCCAGCCCTCCTGTCTTCATCTGTGCTAAATTATGAGTTATCCTTCCTTATTTTCATTGCCTAACAGCATTTTAATTGTTACCATTATCCAATTAAAATTAACAATGCAATAAAAAAGTAATGAAATTGTTGGCATTCTGAGATCTGGCATTGATAGTCATTGGATATAAATTATTAGTGTAAACAGTTTGCCTTTGGCAATTCATCCTAGTGGGAAGCAGGCTAATAGTGAGGATTACATATAAACTATGACAGTGAGAACATATGATTTAATATATTAGATACATTGTTGTGTGTGTGGCATGTCCAGTAATAAGAAAGATTTTGTCAGTGGTGGTATTGGAGTGGGTGATATAAGCAGTGTCAGATCTAGGGGGTCAAAGCGGAAGCTGCCCCTGGCGGCAATTTCGAGGTGGCAGCAAAATCGTATGAAAGGTGATATATTCACATTGTGGCGACTTTTTTCTTTTCTTTTTTTAAGCAACGCTACTTGCAACAATGGGGGTTGGTGGCAAAATAATGAACAAAGGTGTGGCAATCTCTCAGTTTTTGCCCCGGCTCAGAAAATTCCTATATCTGCAACTTGGTACAAGCTGGATGGATGTGGCAGTTATTGACGGGAGTACCTACCATAGGGCTAGGCAGTGCAGTGCACCGGTGCCCCAACACTCAGGGGCTCCCAAGTGCAGCTCCGAGTGCCCACGGGCATTCAGGGCAAATTGGCTACCTTGTTTTATAGCTCTGAGGGCCTTGTGAACCTAGATACACCACTTGGGCCCCCAAGATCAAGGTCGCACATCTGGCCTGCAGCAGGGCCTTTGTTGACCTTGCTATGCCACTGGTTATTGATAACAGAAATGATGTCTTAAGTGGTTTTTAAAATCAGGAGGTAGGAATTTATGAAACGGGGTGCTTTAAAGGCTGATGGAACAAATTTGGTGACATGTGGAGAGGTTTATGGAAAATATAATGTATATTTCAGGCTAGGAACATATGATGGTCAGTTAACAATTGGGGTGTAAACCACCAAGTTTCACAGTGCCAAATTTCCCTTACCATCTCTGCTACCACCCATCCCATAAGCCTTTCTTTCGTTTTGATGGATCTGGAATTTTCTGTTGTAAACTTTTCTCCCACTTCTGTCTAAATCCAAAGTTTTGATTCTTTCCAAGTCCCTTCCCCCCCCCCCACCACCCCCCCTCCCATGTTTGACTATGCTGCTTTGGGCTGGGACTTGCTATTTTTCCAAATTACTCACTACTGGTGATATCATTTTACCACTAGAAAAGAGTATGAAAATCAACATGGCTAGATTGAGTCCAGCCTTTAGTGGTTCAAAACTTCATCCAAATTGTATCCATCTCACACAGTTCCTCTTTCTGCCCAACCAGTTCTTTCTTCAACTCACAAGGTCAACTAGAAGCTCTCTCGTCACACTCCATGTCTCTCCTCACTCCAGATACTCTAGGTATGTGCTTTCTGGACTCCGTAAGATTGGCAGTCCTGGATAACTTATAGTTACATCCTATGGATGTCCCACAGTACATCACCATCTCCAGCATTTGTACTAAGAGCTCACCTCTTACATCAAAACCTCCCTCATTTCCACCTGTATTTGTAACAATTTCCACTCCTCACTGTTCATTTCTCTTTAAATCAACACTCTCCTCTGTCAATGATTGATTAATCTTGAATACCTTGATATGCATCCTGTAGCGAATCGAGCGGCAAATCCGCTACATACGGTGGGTTCTATCAACGAGACTGCCGTCGGTTCAGTTTCAACCGGCGTATGCATCATTATGTTGATAGACAACTAGCGGTTTAATATACTTCTACAGTTAGCTAGACTGATCGAAGCAGGTAATGCACCTGTTACTCGCTGCTTGAGACAAGAAACAAGGTTACTGCTAAGCAACTGTCCGTTTGCTAGTGCGGCTTAACTAGACAAGTTACTTATTGGAGGAAACGACTCACTATTGAATGCTAATACTTTGATTCTTAACTAATGACAAGGTATTCTTGAAGGAAAACACACCTATCCAGTAAACTCTATAATTTATTCTATCACTTGATGAAACATACGACATTACATAGATCACACAATAAGACTGAAATCATGATGGCATAAAACAATTACTTATACTCCGTTCTAGGCACATATAACCTTTTACGATAATCTTACAGTTACACAAGACCTATCCCTTGAAATGAGTGACTTGAATGACTGACTATAAATCTTTAAGCTCAAGCGTAGGAATATCAGATGGTTCGGTGTTACCTTAACCTTTGTAGATGTTTCTTGAGTCGAAGATGGTGGTAGACTCCCCGTTCAACTAGGTACAGAGCGTCGTCTGCTAGCATTAGCGGTGGAGGGGGCATCTCGCCCTATAATTGGCTAGATCCTTCACGTGGTTACTTTTAGAGTTCATAACTGGCGTTCAGCGGTTCAACCCGTACCACAGGGTGGGGACGGTAAATCTCACACACTCAGTGCTTACGAAAGGGAAACTTGCCACCCACGCATTTCCCAGGCTACGCGAGTGAAACTTTCAGCGCTCAACCTTGAAGCTCGTATGGTATTACTCTGATAACAAAGCTCGCTTCCTGTCTAGCCGACTGGGAACCTGGCTCGCTCGCCGAGGCCCGCAGCTAGCAACTCAATAAAGACGAATGAAATCTAATAAATATTCCTTTCCTCTCCGATTGATAATCCAAAATTAGCGCCATCGCTACACCTCCCCCCTTTATTTAGAAATTTTCTGGGGCTTCAGTCACAGAAAATTTCGTTAACCCTAATATAAATCTTGAATTCAAAATTCCATACTTGAATTCCCTAATTAAATTCAACTTCCCATTTAAGTACTCCAAGTTACGACTTTTAATTCTCAATTAAATCCTTTAAAATTCCTCTACTGGTCTGATATTCCATGCTTCAATCTGATATGATCACTTTAAATTAATTCAAATAAATGAAATTCAATTATACCAAATAAATCGCTAACTCTTAGTACTTTCAAGCTTTAGCAAACTACTGTCACTCATCTCAGTACAATATTAAGATTCAAAAAAATTTGAAAACATCAATGCTCTTAACTTCCACTGCAAGTCCAATAGAATTTCTAAGTGCTGTAACAGATTACTTTCAAATTCATAAAAAGATTCTACTGACTCGACATTTCAACTAACTCATTAGAATTTAACTCAAACATCTCAAGATTTTAAATCAAACAATTCCTTGCAAATTCTACATTAAAGGTCTCAAGATTACAATGTTTACATCATGGACCAAACTCAATTCTAAACAAAATGATCTTTAAAAATCTTAAACTCTGATTACAATATCTCTCTGAAATTAATTATTAAATTCCAAGGAATCCTAGTAACGGTTACTTTAAGAAATCTCAATCTTTCTAAGATATAAAACCTGTCAGCATAAGAGGTCATTTCAATTCAACTAGTTAATTCTCAAAGTTTACAAAACAAAATCTGGTATATGTGTATAAACTTGTGGAAATAAAAAAACATGTGTCTTTGTACATGTGTAAACAAATGAAATCAAAATATCGTGTAAAATAAAATCTTGCGTGTAATCAAAATACATGAAATTCCAAAATATTCATAATCCACTGTCTAAAATCAATCATCCAAATCAAAACATGTGCCATTAAACTTCTAAATTAAAATAAAAGCAAATGAATCAAATCAAACAAAATACAAAATAATATGTTGACTAACAATTCCACGACGTTCATGACATTGTGTAACACTTGGTTGAATTCAATCTCTTTGTCACTGTTCCAAAAATTCAATCAGCTCACATCAATCTAAAATGTTTTGTTTACATACACTTGAATTAAAATTTCAGATTCCAAAAGTCCATTGAAAATCAATTTCCGCATAATTTACAAACAATACAACAAATAAATTCAATTTGTTCCATTCCATAGTTACATTCGGTATAGACATTCTGATGTCTTCCGAGAATTCCTGATATGGACCAGTGCTGTCCTATTGGGTTGAACAGGGCAGGTAACATTCTGCCTGTCCGTTGAACGAATCTCGACCTGACTGCTTTAGTCAAGCTGGAATGGCTCTGGGCAATTCCTCGTTCTCCCATAACACCAATGATAAAGCTGCAACAGTTCAGTACACAGCAGTATTCTATTCTTTGGCAATCTTAAATCTATAATTAATTCATGTATTAATTGCTATGGAACATCCTTGAATCAATTTGAACAATTCACTTCTAGTTACATTTCAAATCACAATAAATTCTTTACAATTCATAATAAAATTTAATATTTACTTATTCGAATTGAGTGTATGTCAGATATTAGCACAAAAAATTTTCTCACTAAATTATTTGAATATATTATCAGTATTTATCAATTTCCGATCAATAAATCTATTGGCTGATCAATAGATTATTCAGTTACTATTGTCAATCAATTATTGGTGATTGATCACTGATTCTCATGATTTATAGGTGATCATCAATCATTGTTACTTCAATCAGTCATGAATGCAAATCAAAGCTACATTACTGATCTGTGTGAATCATTCCTTTACAAAAGTTTATTCTACAAGCAAATTTGATAAGCATCTACAGACATTTAACACATGCATAATTAATTAATATGGATGAACTCAATTCAATACACATAAATAATCTTACACTGTAACATAATTATTAGTTTGCAAAACAATTCTGAATCTATTCTCTTCAATAATTCACTTACTTTCAACACCAAGTCAAAATTATTTCAAACTGAAGTGAATCAACTGACTACATCACAAAATTCAAAGATTCTTGAAATAATTGATGCATTATTCAAAATTCAAATTTTATGCATTCTCTCATATTCATAAATTCACTGGAAAATTTCTATATGCATACTAGATAAAGTCCACATCATTGCTATATTTACATAATACTCCAAAATATTTGTTACTCTCACAACATCACTTGCTTGCAAGACTGACATTACAAAATTCTTATTATTACTTATCTTTTCTCAATCACTACAAGTTTCTTCCTCTTAGCATCCACTAGTTTCTTTCTAAAAGGCTTTGATAATTTCTACTGTACCTTTCATTTTAAAACTGTTTCATTACAATTGCCATTTTCATTCATACTCATACTTTCACACAACTTTCATTCAAAGGACTTCTCAAAGATTCTTAAACAAAATTTGGATGTTTGCATAATCATTCATCACTTTCTGATGTTATTCACTTTACAATTCTTATTCATCACTCTTACTTGACTTCATACTCTCATTACATCACCTACTATAAAACATCTGATTGCTATGATTACACCTGATCATGCAATTTCAACTCCAACTCTAGTCGTAGCTAATTTAGTGAAATCTTATCCACTATTACTTATCGGTTTACCCAATTTAACACTCTCGTTAACCCTGAGATTGTTTATCTATTCACTTAGGCCATCTCACGGGCGGGTTGTGAACGTTTCTAATCATTCACACCGACATCCTGCCATTAAGACTTACCCAACTCCATCATTTCATAAATGGAACCCTGTGAGTAGCAACATGCTTTACTCACTCCACGGTTACAGAATAACGTACATAAGTCTTGGCTAACACTAACAATTCTCTAGCTTCAATTCCATCTACCTATTCTTAAACTGCACAATTCCCACATAAATTCAACAAACAATATTCCATTCTCCTATTTAACTGTTAATAAACTTCTCCTCAATTTTCTGCAAACCTCTTGACTGTTTCAAATACATTCATAAAGTTTTTCCAATCATACATACATGCATCGTATCAGCCATACAAATCCATAGTTGCACTTCTCAGATATACTCAGCATACTCTCATGCATTCATCCAATCCTAGTTAGTATTCTGACAAAACCTAGTCCAAAAATGATTTGTTTACATAGAACTGTCCTATTAACCAAAATCAATCAATTCATTCTACTCAAATGTTGACAATTACCTTCCAAATACCATTTAACTGTTTGCTCTACTTGTATTGACTTAAATCACATGCTAACGTCTACTTCACACTCCCACTATATGCATATTTCTGGCATTCCTATTATTTGTTTACAATATTCTACGTATTCCCTTTACCCACAGACTTCAATTCATATTCTTAACTACCACAGTTACCATGATCCTCTATCTCTCAAGACTTCAATTCACAATTCATTATACTTGTACTTCCTCCTTTAACATATTCCATTTCTTAACCTACTCTGGTATAAATATATTCCATTCAACCTTGTTGTTAATAAACATGCATATATTTCACTCACTAAATGTGTGTGTGTGTGTGTGTGTGTGTCTCCCATCATACATAATTCCCATTATTCTGTTTCCTAACAATTCTCTCTCTACATCTGATTTATTCTGAACTTGTTTACCAAACTGAATTTCCTCAAAATGTTTTTACTGCTTATAACTGTCTCCATTAATCTGACTTTTCCTAGGGCATTTGAATATTACTCTAATTTTTCAAAAACATTTCAATATTACACTTGTTGCTATCTCGTTGCATCTCACTGGGCATAATTTGACTTAGTATACAAAGTCACACTGAATGCGGTTACTAATCAATTCTAATTATGCAAGTTATCACCCAAAATAAATATTTGTAATTTAAATCAATGTGGTGGTATCAAATGACTATGAAATCACATGTAAATTCGTAACACAAGGGAGGATAAAAACTACAGGTCAAATCAATTTGCATATCTTACAACCACATACTAAATCAGCTCATTAATTCAATTCTTTTGTTTATTTATGAAATTTATCACTTAATCTCGTTGACTGTTTTACCATCTTGGTTGTGGTACTTTCAACCAAAATGATAACTGAATTCAACTCTACTGCACCAATTTAACTTGTTGACTTCTGACTTACTGTTTGTTTATTTAAATTCCTTCTTACTGTATTATGAAACTATTTTTATATAGTTGAGTGTTTTTATTGTTTCTGACTATCAGCTGATTACTATGAATTCACTTCTGAACTCATTTGAATATCTTTAAATATACTACTCCCACTAATGCAAATTATTTCCTATTATGCATCATAACTGGACCTTGTGCCATTAGATGGACTTTATAAACTCTGTTAAAGCAAACTCAATTTCTTTGGACACCCCTTGCTGGATAGTCAAATGCTGAATAAAGTGTTAACTCAATCACATGGAATTTCCTCTCTTCCCAAATTCAAATTACTACTCAATGAAGATTAGAGACCTACTGACCAATGAGCTGTTTACCTTCTGCTAAACTGTGTCATTCAACTGTTGTTTTACAATCCAGACTGAATTCTAACTTATCTTAAATCATCTTCATATTTATTTAAACTATACAAATTTCTGATCACTCAAAATTCTTATTACTGACTTTTAGGCATACATGGAGGATAGATTGCATTCATTAACTCCCTGATAATCTGAATTCTACTTTTACTTAACTTTTAAACACATACATGCTGTTTTCATTTACTCATAGAGACTAGTTAACTTGTTCTAACATTTTCTGAATTACCTGTTACCATTCTTTCTTAACTAGCGAAAGTCTAATTCTTTAGCATATGACTTTGATTTCACCTGGCAATTTTTCGAAATCACACTTTCTGCTATTCTGAACACACACATGACTCTTTACTAAGATTGACTTCACTCATAACGTAATAAATTGCTTACCTTAATTCTAATTCACAAAATGCTTTCGTTATTACAACTCCTTGCATGGTAATTACACACACTGCACCTTTGAATTCAACAGGTTGCTTTTAAATTCCAATACACACATCGATTTTAACACATTCACATCTTCCGTTTAGACAACATTATTCTATCCAAAATAACTTTTTAAATACTTGTAGGAAGGATTCACTTTTTCTATAACTGAAATGCACTCAATTGTATACACATTACAATTAATTTGAACACTGCGATACCCTACGTAAACAAAGCAGTTGCGATATTAACATATGGGTCTTGCCTACAGCAGCGCCGTGTGGTGGCAATCACTGAACTACACATCAAACCAATAGCCAGTATCGCGTGATGCACTTTAACTAACTCCTTTCTCATGACTTAAAATTCATATAAATACAATTCCTAACTTCCTACAGTAGGCATTTTTCGATCTCCATCTTATGATTCCTTACTTAATTTACCAAAAGTTGTTACAATAAGCTTACGAATGTTTCTGGCTTGATAAAATCACTGTTTTCTAACTAACTTTACTTCTTACTCGTAATTACAATTCTTAATTGCTCCACACACTGCATATATTTTAATTCTCCATACATTTATATTCTTATTCAAAACTATCCGTCACTCAATACTTCATTTTCTGTACTTCTTACTTACTTACTGTGCCTTTAGTCACTCTGTAATCTAATTCATAATAAAACGTACTGTCATCCCCTAAACAGCAAATCTAATTTAATTCACATAATACTGTGCTCCCCAACACAATTCTAATGTAATCCATTCCCTAATTTAATTCACAACTGTTTACTGGTGTGCTTCCCTTCAAACAACAATCAATTCTAGCTTTATTCTTTCATTCCTTACTTATTCCATTTAATCATGCGCATTTCACATCAAACTATTCTCACATATTAACTCTGTTACTTTGTTACACTCTTACAAATTCCTCTAATCAATTCTTTCTGCTCTCATTAGCACCTAATCAATTCTTATTTAATAATTCATTCCTTAAAGACTTTAATTCGTAGTTAACTCCATTTGCTTTCCTTAGCAACTAATTAATTCTTACTTAACACTTCATCCCTTCAAGACTTAAATTCTTAATTAACTTTATGACAGCGCAGGGCATAACACTATCATTTACATTTCAAGTTTTTCTCCTAATCAATTCCTTTACACCAAGCATTACTTTAATTACTTAACAGAGTCGTGATCGACTTCTAAGCTTTAGAACTTTTACACAGACTGTTTCGATGATCGCATATTCCGATTTTACAAATCTCCTTACTGGCAACATTTCATAAGACTTAAAATTCTATTCACCACGTTCGTCACCACTTAACCACATTAATTCCTAATAAATTCACATTTTATGAGCCTAGTTTACTCAATTTGCATATAATCACATTCACCTGACTTAAAATTCTTAATTTTACCGTACAATTATCACATTCGCAACATAAACTGAATTTTAACGTACTTTTCTCTCTTTGAAATCTTATTATCTGTCCAAAACTGAATTCTTACGATTTATTACATCTTTAGAAGATACGTAACTCGCCGAAATGTTTCAATTTCCGACACTTCGCGAATGTTTACATATTAATTTCGTTACAGTTAGGTATATTTACTGAACTGATTCTTAAATTTTTCAACTGCAGCATAATTCATTTTTACAAGTTTTACAGAACATTAGGATGACTTGCCGTATAACTATTATTAACATATTCATACCACAACATTAATTTTTCCAACCTACATTTTTCACGGAAAACATGATTGAAATTCACTTTAGACTTTCTGATACAGAAATATACTTTTCTCGGCATTAAACATTCTGTTGAACTTTGTTCCTAACACAATTTACATTCTTTTAAAACACAATTGTCACTGTTTGGTACTCACATTTTGACTTTGCTGAATCCATTTGGCTGCCTGATGTGTTGAATTTTCCGCGGCGTCCATCAGCTGGGTTAAAGGCGTCGACTGCTCGCGCGCATCTGTTACGACTTCGCTGATTGGCTCCGACGTTCCAGCTTGTATCGGTTGCTCCCATTGGCTGCGACCGGCTGGCATGCTCCACGAAGGCTCCCTCTAGATGTGGCGTCTCTAACTAATTATTTCGACACGTAGAATATAACTTTCCACTTTCTGAATATAATTCACACTTAACGATCATCTTGCTTGGACTTAAATTCTTTTTAAGGTAACACCATCTGATATCCTAGCTTGGCTACGGGGATTTGGGGAAATGGCGTAGGAAAGACAATTCCTGCTTCCCTGCCATGTTCTAGCGAGACGTACATCTCAAACATTACCTAATTAATTTAACCACTAATTACTCCACAGCCCTGACACCATTTTCTTATTGTATGTAGCGAATCGAGCGGCAAATCCGCTACATACGGTGGGTTCTATCAACGAGACTGCCGTCGGTTCAGTTTCAACCGGCGTATGCATCATTATGTTGATAGACAACTAGCGGTTTAATTACTTCTACAGTTAGCTAGACTGATCGAAGCAGGTAATGCACCTGTTACTCGCTGCTTGAGACAAGAAACAAGGTTACTGCTAAGCAACTGTCCGTTCGCTAGTGCGGCTTAACTAGACAAGTTACTTACTGGAGGAAACGACTCACTATTGAATGCTAATACTTTAATTCTTAACTAATGACAAGGTATTCTTGAAGGAAAACACACCTATCCAGTAAACTCTATAATTTATTCTATCACTTGATAAAACATACGACATTACATAGATCACACAATAAGACTGAAATCATGATGGCAAAAACATTTACTTATACTCCGTTGTAGGCACATATACCTTTTACGATAATCTAACAGTTACACAAGACCTATCCCTTGAAATGAGTGACTTGAATGACTGACTATAAATCTTTAAGCAACAAGCGTAGGAATATCAGATGGTTCGGTGTTACCTTAAATTTGTAGATGTTTCTTGAGTCGAAGATGGTGGTAGACTCCCCGTTCAACTAGGTACAGAGCGTCGTCTGCTAGCATTAGCGGTGGAGGGGGCATCTCGCCCTATAATTGGCTAGATCCTTCACGTGGTTACTTTAGAGTTCATAACTGGGTTCAGCGGTTCAACCCGTACCACAGGGTGGGGACGGTAAATCTCACACACTCAGTGCTTACGAAAGGAAACTTGCCACCCACGCATTTCCCAGGCTACGCGAGTGAAACTTTCAGCGCTCAACCTTGAAGCTCGTATGGTATTACTCTGATAACAAAGCTCGCTTCCTGTCCAGCCGACTGGGAACCTGGCTCGCTCGCCGAGGCCCGCAGCTAGCAACTCAATAAAGACGAATGAAATCTAATAAATATTCCTTTCCTCTCCGATTGATAATCCAAAATTAGCGCCATCGCTACAATCCTTCACACAGCCTCTTCTCATTTCCTGAACAAGTTTCTTTCTCTTAGAAACATTCTTAACCTTCAGCTCCCAAATACCAAATATCCTGTACATACCTCCATGACCCTTTCCTATTTCCTTGGACTCCTGGGACATAAACTGCAAAAAAATCACCATCAAAGCTGTGAGATTAGTTGTTTACAATCTGAAACCACAGTGAAAAACACCTCCTTAACTTCCCAGTCTATGAAAAATAACAAATTTTTTGCTCCTGATGTTATGGCTTGTCAATGTTGAGGTCATTAGAGTAAGGAAAGGACTATTGCCTTGGAATTGGTTGGAACTTGGCCATTGCCTTTTGAAGGAAGAATCCCATCATCTGCTTGGAGTGATTTGGGGAGACCATGGAAACCTAAATCTGCATGAGTGGATGGGATTCGAACCACATCCTCCTGAACACAATGCCAGAGTTAGTGCTAACCCATTCATGCTTTGTTTCATGCAGGTAGCTTAC
>JARYHS010013630.1:135814516-135854164 GCA_031002005.1 Vandiemenella viatica | reverse complement strand
AGTTTTTATCCCACAAAAAGTTAATAGTTCCATTAGAAATTGGCATTTCAAATTCACAGATACCTGTTTTCTACTTTGTAGACGGCACAAACACTTCGTTTCAGAAATAAAAGAACATACCTTCTGATACATTCATGTGTCTGTTTAGTGCTAAAACTGATGTACTTGACAATTAAAAGTTTGGAAGCAGAAAATATAAATCTGTACTTAACCTTTTTTTTTTTTTAATTATACTGTCAGTAAGTTGACGAGGAGATGTCTTCAGTTGTGTACATGAAATGGTATGGCACCTTAGGTATCATACCGTAATAATATATTTGTCATATTATATGAGCAAAATCAAATCTTCAAAAAAAAAAAAAAAAATGTATAATACTAAGAGTATACCAGCACAAAAGTCAGTTCACTAAAAGTGAAAAAATAATAATGTTCCTGACAAATATGTAAGCATTTTGATTCCACCTTGGTTCAGTTTATTGCCTGTGTGTCTTTTTTTCTACTGTACACTCTCTGTAACGTTAAAAATTATTTTTACCAAAATTTAAAACTTAAACAAAGATAACTAACCCTTTTTTTGTTTTTTGTTCAATATTTTTTATAGAAATCAGTTCACGTAGTAGCCTTGTGTTAAACAAAATGGTGCTTTTTGCTTTCTGCAAATAACTATTAACACCTTCACTTAAAACGAATGTTTTCAGTGGCCTAAGGCAGAAATTTTTAGTTTAAAGAAGCCATATAGGGAGTAGCTTACATCATGATACATGTCATCACTAACATGACACTTATTAAAGGAACTTATTTATTACTAATAATAAAAAAATTTCTGCTGCCTCTTGCTGTAACAAAAACATTCTGGTCTGGGCAGTATATCAACCTAGCACTGTCTCCGCTACCAATACCAAACGACATGGACAAACCTTAACACATTCAATGCATTGGAACTAATTTTCAGTAGTAGAAACATTTTCTATATCAGGGTTACTAATTAACTTGGCATAAATTATCACATTTTTACTATACACCTTCAGTATGGACTGCAACTGGACTAAAGTACTCATACTAAGACACTCACTGTGTTGAACTGCAATTTTGACATAAGCTGTGATAAGAGTTATAATTAATTCTCGACTTTCCATTGTGCAGTGTTAGATGCAAACATTGTAATATACATTTTTAAAATATGTTACCTTAATAACTGTCATGATGCTGACACCATAGTTCATGTGACTGAATGTAGTTTCACATGTATTCATTATTCACTTCACTTTTACGACTGCCAAATTCCAAAGGTCATTTTTCAGCCAGTTTTAGCAGTTGCTCTGATATCACAATTTAAAATTGTGGGTAAACTTTATATTGCAATTCATGTACTAACAAGCAATATAGTGAATGTATTAATGCACGGGTGATAGAAGCATTGATTTTATTGCAACTGTATTAGCAGGTTGTTTGGGTTGGTTGAAATGCAACTTGTACCACGATGACAGCTGAAATTTTATTAGCCATTTAATATGTTTTTATGAGTGCCATTTTAGTGACGTTATGTATTATGTTGTACCAAAACTGTATCAAAAGATCTAAAGCATATATGAAGCAGGAAATCTGTACTTAACATTAATATTTTTTATAGTCTTACTGTCGCTAAGTTTACAAGGAGGTGTGTTCAGTTCCTCATTTTTGGTCATTTCCAATAGACAAAAAAAATTAGTAATATTTTGTGAGGGGCTCTAACATAGCAATTCATTAAAATAAATAAAATTACGCATTTAAAAAGATAAAGGCCGTAATATCAGTAAAATAAAAGTTCTTAATAAAAAGGAATTAATAAAAAGAATAGCAGGTCTAAGAGAGATTATTCACTTTGATATGTTGGAAAATATAGGATCTCTTGAGAAAAAAGAAGTGAAGGGGATTGTTGTTGGTAGAGCTGGCGAGCAATTAAGATAGGATAATTGAGCAGAGGATTAAGTTTTGAAATAATAGTATTTGCATAGTGAGAAGTTTGGAAATAATAGTTGCGGAGAGAAATTGATAGATCTTGCTTATAAAGGAACCTGCTAATCTTTCGGAACAAACTTAATTCAAGATTATTCCAGACACGGTTGAGTTTGAGTGGTACTTGAATGGAAAAACAAAAAAAGTAAATAAATAGCAAAAGATACAATGTTAATGCTTGTATAAAATCTATTTATTTCAAATAACAAGCATGAATGTTGTGACAACCCTTATTACTAGCTTTATATTTTCATCATTTACCTCCTTTACCTTCTTTCCCATTCTACCCCAGTCAATTATTATTTCAGCAACTTCATCTATTTTCGTATCGTATATCTACAATCAGTGGATTTGTCAACATTACCTCTGCCAATAGTAAGCAAATTGTTATAAGAGAATACCAGCTAACAAATCACTGTTGTACAACTCAATTCAATGAGTGGTCTTTGGTAGACATCACCATAGCAGTAATTCATATATGTTGTGCCTGACATATTATCAGCCTATAAGTTATAGAGCCCTTCTGCTATACCTGATTCCTGTGCTAGCCCACTGCAAACCAATCCAGAATTCTTGATGGATTGGAGGTGCTACACACATACTTTGAAACTCTAAACTTATACCACAAAGAGTGATAACTCTGTTCCACATACCATTCCATCTAAATAACCAAATAGCAAACCAACAATTAAATACACACTTTTGAAAGTTAAATGCAATAAGAATTAGAAATTCGTTAATGCTTCTGTACGACATGTATTCTCATACTTAGAAAATGATGCATGTATGAGAATCATCACAAGTACACTAAAAATCATACCTGTCCTCTGGCTTCACATCATTAGTCATATCTTTCCAACAGAATTGATATCCATGAAGCATCGACCTGAGAATGATGGTAACTTCTCCATCCATATTAGCTAAAAGATCTTCCCAACCACAAAGTCCTAGAAATGCCTCCATCCTCAAGCCATGATACACACAATGAAGAAACTATGATTTCAGAATCAAAGCAGAATTTCACCAAATAACTACCGAGTAATTATAGACCTAACATGCCTTACTGAGGCACCCGATGGAAAAAGGGATCTGAAAAAGGGATCTGGTGAGAATTTTTTCAAGTAACAAGTTAGGACACTACAGCAGGATTTATGGGATTTCTGTAATGATGATGACATAATGACTTAGCTAAATGAGGCATGTTGTAAAGTGGGTTTCTCTCTAATTGTTTCATTTATATTCCCTGCACTTTACTGAGCTTGGTGGGTGAGCAGTTAACACTCTGGCTTTGCATTCGGGAGGACGGCAGTTCGAATCCCTGTCCGGGCATCCAGATTTGGGTTACCCACAGTTTCCGCTAATCACTCCAGGCTAATGCAGGGATGCTTCCTTCAAAATGTCATTACTGAATTCCTTACCAAGAGTGAATGTCAGGCATTTGGGTAGCTCATGAGCCAATGAATTATTTGGTTCAGGGTGCTGAATGCTAACTAGGCCATGGAAGTATTTTTTCCAGAGGTTTGTCAAGAGAAAAATTACTGTGAGAAAATTGTAGGACAGTTTGTGCCAGAATAAATGCCACAGTTTCCTCTGTTTACATGTTTGTATTTTTACTTAGCTGTTTTCTCCTATTAATCCTGTAATCTAAGGAAAAGAAGTTTGATAAGTGTGTTTGTTGACTCCCAGAGAAAGACTTTTAGGTTAAAATAAATCTTGTGGAAAGTTTGTATTCTGACCGTGCTAGTTCCACATACTGGTTTTAACTCTGAATGTTATTCCACAGATCCCTTCCCCTTTCCAAAAGGAGTATTATCATCTGGCAGCTGCCAAAAATTATGAACGTGACGTATTGTATGTGCAATACAAAGGAGCAATTAATTTTTATTTATTTATTTTAATTCTTATGAAGTGGACTGGGAGTTTACATCTCTGCAACCATGATTGTGAACCTATGAAGAGACAGTTAAACATATTATTACACAGTTCACTTGAAGTATATATAACAGACAATTTTATTGGTGTTGCACTGTCAGTAAGAGAATGAATACAGAAAGTAGATGTAGACTGATGGACTTTCTCTGTTTCAGCTATTTTTCATATTATTATTATGAGCATATAGACCCAATTGAATCACACAGTACTTTTATGATTAGCCTTTCTAATCATCCAGATAGCTCTCATTTTCTCTCAATGAGCCCGCATATATTTTGAGTTTTATTTAACTGTTATTGCTATTGAAGTGCCAAATGATAATTCAATAAATAAATTCATTGAGTGTACTGTATTATGAATCTTGCTCCAGTGTGCTAGAACAACTGCTAACGAATTGAGAAAACTGGACATCATGCTATTTAATGTGACCTGTTAAACCAACCCATCAGGTCTTAAAGCTTCTTCACTTATACAGATGACAGTGGTGTTATAAGATGTTGAAGAGATGTTGCTAATATCTCTAGAGTATTATATTGCAAGCAAATTCATCATAAGCCAAACCACAATAAAGACAAAATGCACCTCCATTCTTAGCTGCAAATGGTCTATGAGTGAACTCTCTACGCAATATGGTGACTCACAGAACTGGTACATTATTATATCCCTTTGTATCTGGGTGTGAAGCTAGATCAAATGTTCTCCTTTAGTCAATACTGTAAGGTCACCACACCGAGCGTGGTGGTGTAACGGTTCTGGCCTCGCATTTGGGAGGACGTCGGTTCGAATCCCTGTCCGGGCATCCAGATTTGGGTTTTCCATGGTTTCCCAAATCACTCCAGGCAAATGCCAGAATGCTTCCTTTAAAATGCCATGGCTGAATTTCTTCCCATTCCTTGACCCCCATCCTTTCCCGTCTCTAAAGACCTCACCATCTCTGACCCCCTGCATATCTTCCTTGGAATATGTACTTGCTGTTTGGATGAAACCCACCCATGCCAAGCAGTTGGCAATCTCTGTCAACAAAATTTGAGGTATAATGATCAGATGTTTCAAACCAATTCCTGTGGAAAAGGGAGCAATAGGAATAGTGTGTATGAAACAGTCAGCAAATCCTCTTTTTGTACTTCAGCTGCAGCTGTAATGTAATAACTACCTGTTGTTAATCAGGAAGCATATAATTGTTATTTAGTAATATTGTGGTACTGGAAATTATAAAAATGGGGGGAGACAATTGTATTATAAATAAAGATAGAACCATTTATTTGACTAAAATAACACAAATATGAATTTATTTACATGCTCTTGAAAACAAATTATATTCCAGAAATGGTTGCAAGATTATCTAATTGAGAGTGTTTGTATGCCATGAACTGTTTAATAAGACATTATTTTCAATTTTAGTATGTTGATCTAAACACAATCACATAGGGAAGTATGGTAAAATTGCTTGTGATCTGGTGACAGAGTTTTGACTTGCTGTCCATTCAGCCCCTCTCATGGCTGGTAGCAGTTAAACATGGAATCCAAACCACAGAACATACTGGCATATCTCATATCATCAGGGATAACAAAAAAAAAAATCCTGGCCCCACTGAAATTTGAACCCAGAAGCCCAAATTCTGAGAGCAGGAAGGTATGTCAGCTGTTGGAGGGCTGTTGGACAGAGGCTATTTAACAGTTGAGATTTGTATAGGTGGCTTGATGTTGTGTGGAAGAGATGGTTTTTCACAGTCAGAGAATATAATGTTGCATTTTTGCGTGTCTTCCTTGGAGACCATCAGACATTTTAAGAAGGGATTACAATCTCTTCCATTTATATTAAAGGACACACACCCCATATGACTGTGGTTCACTCGTTTCTTCAAATGTGCCTTAGTTTTTTATATATTTGTGTGCAAAACAAATTCAAACATCCTTTAAATTCACATATTTCCAACTGGCAGCATGGTATAAATGATTAGTTATCAGTTTCATAATTTTCCAACCTGGGTTCTAATCCCCGCAATATCATTTTTTTTATTATTATTATTTTTATCTTCAGAAATTGTTGAGCATGAATTTTTTATTTTATTTCAACTTTATTTACGTAGTTTTTTTTGCGTGAAATAGTATGAATCACATTACATACAATGGAGCATCTTTTTTTCAGATTTGAGTCTTTACGGGTATACTGCCGGATTGTGTTTTCACAATACAATGCAGCAGTACATCCATGAAGAGTTATTTGCAATCATATGCCAGGAAAGTATCTCTTCGTACATTATTTTTGTCACTTTTTGTTAATAAGTTTATAGTTTTGTTGTATTTTCAATTGTAGTGGTTATTATTTTTTACTTTAATTCCTCTTTGTAATTTTATACTTGTATAATGTCAGGAAGTATTTAAAAGAATATACTTAAAATTGAGAACATCAGTTTTTTTCTTTTTTCTACAGTGAATATGTTTAATTATGCGTAGTGGTGTCTGTAAGTGGTTGAAAATAAAATAATATTCATTACAAAAAAAAAAAAAAAAAAAAAAAAAAATACAAAATGGAGCACAATGAGGAAATCATAGCATAAGTGACAAATGCTTCTAAATGCTGTGAAATGTTTTTGTCAGATTAGAGTTAGCTTAAAGTTTCACCTCTTGACCAAATTTCAATGGTTATGGGCAATGATATTACAAAGCCATTGTTGATAGATTAGTAGAAGTTCTTTTTTTATGTTATAAGTAATGCAATTTGTTTTAAATATTATTTTACACTGTAAAATTATGTAAGTGAAGTTGAAATAAAATAAAATTAATACTCGACAATTTCTGAAGATAAAAATAAATAAAATATTTAATACTGGGCGAATTGAACCCAGGTCAGAAAATTATGAACTAACCACCTACACCATACTGCCAGTTGAGAATATGTGGCAATAATTCTGGTACATTTCTACTTTTTGCATGTCATATTGTAACAGCCCTCATACCTGAATTTTGAATAGTATTGTACTGTATGAAGTATTTGTAGTGAGCCAAAGTTTGCTTGAATATGATCTGGTATGTTTGTTTTGTAATTTCTTGTAAATCAGTGTATATAGACTTTGTTTTATGAAAGAAAATTATTTAAAGTCCATTTAATATGTTTAAGAACCGAGTGGTGCAAGAGAATTTCTTAAATGTTTGTAATTCCATGTATTAATGCAAGTTATGATGTTTACAGGACAATTTTCTACAGTTTGAGATGATTTCTGCAAATAATTTTGTATTTAAGTATCTCTAATTACCATTTCTGATCATTTTGTAATGGTGTTAATTAATTTTGTATTAATTCTGATTGTTTGAGTGATTGTTAATGTTCGAGAAATATCGGGCGGATGCCTTTGAAGAATTCTCATAATTTTGATAGAGACTATATAAACAGATCGGCTGGACAGAGCAATTAGTTGACTTCATTCAGTTTTACAGAGAGATTCATCCAGTTAGTTCACAGAGATTTTATTTGCAACGGCTCAGAAGTGCATCTCTGTATTGTATCTATGCTTGTGAATATCGCTGACTTCGTTTTGAAAACAATAAACAAATCTTCAACATAACCTTCTGGTGGACTTTTTAATTAATCAATATATATAAATTAAACCACAGAACAATCTAATAATATCTCAAAAAGTAGGGTGCATTTGAAGAGAAGACTGTATCAGAGATACTGTATATAGGGTGTGTACCTTTCAGCATAATGTAGAAGATTGAAATTCATTTTAACATGTCTGATGGTCTCCAAGTTAGTGATAAGTATTTTGAACTGAAAATTGAACTTTTGGATAATTAAAACAAATCGGTTTAATTTTCTCTTGTGTGATGAATGTTTGACCTTTCTGTTTGTTTGTTCATGGAAGAAAGTATGAGTGTAGATAAGAAACTTTCTAATACTTGTAAGGATAACTCTTAGTTGATTTTTTTGTTTTCTTTTTGAAAAATAGGTGTAATTGTAGTGATATTTGAAGATTTTAATTTTTTGGGAAAATGATTTTGGTAAATATTTGCTTAGACTTTCAATGAGATTGTTTGTGGCATGTGTCACTGTGTAGTTATACTATGCTTTAATTTGCTCAGCAAGAAAATAATTTTTGTGTATGTTATCTAGAGGTTGGAGAATTAGTAGTGTAATGTCATCAGTTCAATAGACATTTACTCTTAACAGTTCTCCATGTTCAATGTAAAGGAAGTTATTGCTATGTGAGATTTTGAGTTTTTTACTAATTTTCAACCACTCAGAACTGGGATAGTATAGAGTTGGTAGTTACAGAAGGTAGGCAGTACTTGGAAACAGTGAGCTGCAGGAAAACTGAGATGTCAAGAGTCAAGGACATGTGATATTGACAGGCCCATAACTTTAAAACTCAGGGACCCACCATAATTTGAAACAGGTTCTGTTCTCCTCGGCAAACCTGTTTCCATTGAAGGGCTTAGTGGTATAGGAGGAGTTATGAAAAGAACAAATGTAACTATAAAATTGAATCTTGTGTACTCTCCAGTACAAGAAAAAATATCATCACCAAACTCTTTACAAGAGTTATTAATTATTTTACAATACATCTGTTTAATCATTTTCCTAAGAGTATGTTTTTTGAAGAACTTTAATCATATTTTAGAACTTATGTTTCTCTTTATAATAATGCTACTGTATTCTGACATTAGCTATTGAGATTTTGACTCATCTTGGGCTGTTGCAGTTCCCACATCAGCTGTGCAGCACAGTGTACAGGCACAGGTTGTCCTTGCAGAACTATTAGCCCCTCTTCTCGATGTAAGCTACGGAAGTCAAGAAAAAGAGAGAGTGGTAACACTTCTCACAACAGTCATGTACAATATTACACCATATTTAAGGAATCACTCGTAAGTTCAGTTGTTTTTCATTAGTTACATGTATGTTGTAATTTTCTTGTGTTTTTTTCCCCATAAAAATTGAAATATATACCATTTTTTCAACTTTTTTATTTTATTTTTTTAGTTATTATTAGTCAGATTGTTGTTAGGACATAAACTTGGGCTGTATTAATACACTGAAATAGATTAAATTAAATGTGATTATTTGTAGCTGATAATTTATTTGGTTCAAGAAATGTTGCAATAGTGTGATTTTTCATTTTTCAGACGTCGAAATGTGCCAAGTTTTCATGCCTGTTCTCAGTTATTAGCAAGCCTGAGTAGCTACCAGTATACTCGGAAGCATGGAGAAAAGATGTTTTTGAGCTGCTATTAGATCATAATTTGTTTCAAATGGAAGCCAAATGTTTGCCATACTGGAGGACTGTTGTGGATAATCTCATGACTAATGACAATACAACCTTCAGGGACCTTATGAGTAAGATTGATGAAGCATGCTGAATAGTCCATTACAAGTTATGTTATATACAATTAAAACTAATACCACTTTTACATAATTGTAGGTCGTGTTTCTCTAGCACAGAGTGGATCCCTGAGTATTTTTTCAAGCCGTGAACAAGAATATGAACAGAGAGCACAGCTATTGAAACGACTTGCATTTGTTATTATGTGCAGTGAAACTGATCAATATCATAAATATATGCCTGAAATTCAAGGTAATATTATAATATTAAACAGAAGAATAATCCTATAAATTTCCAGTATTGTTTTCTTACATTTACAACAAAATTTAATTATACTGTGACAAAAAAGAAAGAGAAGAAAATGGCACTGTTAGGCAATGTCACTTTTGAGAAGTACATGCATCATGTACAAACATTGAAGGCAAGAGCAATGTGCTAATGAAAAATAAAATTAACTGAATAAACATCATTTTCCATCGGCAACCAAATGAGATATATTGCAAGTCTCGTGTTATCATTCATGTGATTATTATTCACTTGATATATATGTATTTGTTATTATTGTTGATTTTTTATGTCTTTTGTCTTCAGCTTTAGTAAAAGATGGGCTTTCCTTTTACAATTCTTATTTGAATTAAGCAAATATATTTCTTTATTTACTAAATTAACTGATTTATAGCCACAGGATTCATTGCCTAACATTGTTATTTTATGCACCAAGTAGTATTTAAAGCAAAACTGAAAGTGTGGTATGAACACAGCTGAATGTTGCATTAGAATATAATCCTGTGATAGTATGCCTTGAATTCCATACTGGCTATTGGAAGTTAAGTTGTGACAAATGTTCGGATGATCTGAATCTTGTGCTAGAGATTTCTCTTAATAAACTCTTAAAAATAGTAAGATTATTGTTTCTTAAGGCAATACTTAATTCTTATGAGGATGAAAATGGAAGTTTCCCTTTTATATGCTTAAATAAAAACCCTGATATTACAACTATGAGTCAGGGTCAAAATGAAACTCCACAGAGCAATGATGATCATCAGTAACCATGAAGTCATGAGAGGAACCCTTAAAAAAGGGTTCTGGTAATGCTTTGATAAGCCTCACAAGCCAGATGTGGAACGAGCTTGCTTTAAAAATCAAACACAGCCTTGGGGAGTGTCCATAAACTAGGTAACTCCATTTTCCCCCATGTAGCCTGATGTGGCATTTGCCTTTACCTCTCCCCCACTTGCTTGGCATGTGTCTTCATTCGGAACTCTTCCTCCTCCCCCTTTTCTTATTTCCAGGTAGCCAAGCGTAGCTTTCTACCATCCCCCTCCCCTACTAGACCAAGCCATGTAGTTTACGGATGCTTCCTTGACAGGTTGAATTACTTGGACAAATGTTGTCATTATTATTAAAGGTTTTAAAAATCTAGAAGGCCTTTGTTATGTCATCTGATACATACAATAAAGATTGTTAAACATCTACCTAAACATCATATTCCAGAAAAATCTGAAATGAGATTAGCATCTGATTTCATTAGATGACAAGATAAATAGTTGCCTTGATCGTATCAGCTGTACTTGTAGCTATAGTAAAAATGACGGAACACAAGGCTTTCTGATTAAAATATTACTGTTGTATGTGGAATTTACACAATGCAGATGAAGTCGCAAATGAAGAGATTCAGAGATTAGAATTGGTCAGGTTTTGAAGGCCTACAAGATTTTTTTATTAGAAATAATATTCACTCGTTTATGGAGTTATCTAGCAGTGCTTATTTTTTTGTGCACTTATGTATGCTGCACTGACATAATAGAAAAAAAATAGAGAAATTAAATCTCGTACAGATGTGCATACTTATTCTTCCCAACCCCTCCCACCCAGTACATTTTTGGAGTTTAAATAGAAGTTATAGAACATAATACTGATATGGGAAGTAGTTGCCAAATTTTAAACATGAGTGAGTGCAGGACTTAAATATAACCTTACAACTAGCTAGGAGTTTTATGTTTTAAATTTGTGTAAATTCCTTAATAAAGGATATTTAATTAAAATACAGTGAGGTTCTGCTGTAAGTAAAAAGCACTTACAAAGGTTATACATTTCTTTTTCTGCATTCAGTTTTTGATAAAACATATGTCTGGTCTTGTTGCAGAGCGGCTTGCCGAGAGCCTTCGCCTGCCACAGGTTGTTCCATCCATCCAGACTCAAGTATTCCTGTGTTTTCGTGTATTACTCCTGCGAATGTCACCACAGCATGTCACCTCACTATGGCCTGTAATAGTCAGTGAGCTTGTACAGGTTTTCTTACATATTGAACAGGAGCTCAGCACTGATACTGAACAGTTTAGGTTCGTTGAGTCTCTTTAATATTTTAGTCATATTTGGTGTCTGGTGCATGTGCTTTAGACAGATTTACATAATTGTGGGTAACGCATATGTATAAAAAGCTTTCAGTTAATTTTCACAGTTTTTGAAAAATAACAAGATGGCTGAGAAATTTACTCGCAACTTGCTTACTGAAAGGAGAAGGTCTTCAGTGTAAAAATTAGGATTGGAGAACATAAAAAGCAGATGCATTGTGTAACACATCAGGTATATTGTTCATTCTGCTGTGCATTCATTTACAAGAACTCGTATGGTGTGGAAAAGCCATTGAAACAGAAAGTGGTGAGATAGCAACAAGAAACCTACAAGATTTAAAGTGCTATATCAATATAGGAAAGGTCCTAAGATCGAATCTCACTTAAGAATTTTTTTTCGCTACTAATCCCCACTGTTTGTACACTATCATTATAGTTCATTTTTTCACAGACTTCAAAAAAAGAAGAGGTTCTCAATTCATCTTTGTTTTTTGTATGTTCAGCGATATCTTCCCCAATTTTAAATGAATTTTAATGAAATTTTTTAGTGCATGGGTATACCTTCAAAGGGGTTCCTTATAAATTTCATTGAGAAATCACCCCCTCGACCCATTTAAACCCCCTTAATTTTTCTACAAACCCACATTTTTTATCCAATTTTGATGGAACTTTACTTTTACTTTAAAACAAACAGAAAATTAATGTCAACTTTTGCTTTGCAAAAACTGAATCCCTCTCTCCCTTTCCACACCCTTAAATTTTTTCAATGTTCTTTATAGAAAGTTACAGTCGATGCCATTCAGCGATCTCCATGAAAGTTGACATATACTTGTATTTTTTCATGGAGAAGGTTTCTGAACAAATTTTTTTTAAAAAAAACACCCCTTCCCCCCCTTTATACCCCTTAATTTTTGTACAACCACATTTTTTATCCAATTTCGAAGGGGCTTTGGACATATATAATTTAAAATAAAGAGAAAAATACTGTCAACATTTGGATTGCGGAAACCCAATGCCTCTCCCCCTTTTGACCCCCTTAATTACTGTCACTGTTCTTTATTAAAAAAAGCTACAGTTTCTATATGATTTTGAAGGAAGTATGCACACATATACTTTAAAACAAACAGAAAAATACTGTCTACATTTTGTTTAGAGAAACAAAATCCTTTTCCCCCTGTCTTTCCCTTTAATTTTTGTTAATGTTCTGTATACAAAACAACAGTTTCTATCCTATTGTGAACAAACTTTGCACATGAATACTTTAAAACATGCAGAACAATTCTGTTTAAATTTGGTTTGTAGAAGCCCCAACTCTTCTTTACTTCTAACCCCACTGTTAGGTAGCTCGTGGTATGTTATATATGAATGATGAAATAATTAGTCCAAATACCTTTCAGATTTTAACTGTTTTTATTTCTCATAAAACATCAGACTCCAAAGATACTGGTTGCACATGTAAACACAACCTCTAGCGATTACACTCAATACTACTTTCAAAGACAATACTGCTGTATACTCTCACAGTACTGAACTGCAAACTCCTTGCATACGTAAAAACTGTTCTTTACTGTACTCATGAAAATGTTTCAAAACTCTTTTCTGCCATTCGCTTATAAAAGTTTCATAGAAAATTCCAGAATATTACAGAGGCTTCCGACAGATGTTTCTTGAATTCTAACAATACTTAAGCAATTCAAACATATTAAAAACGATTAAAATCAATTACAATCATAACAGAATGCACAGAAATGAAAATTGGAGATATTTGCACACAGAATTATCCACGTAGATCAGTTTAAACTGTCGTAAATTGTAAACATCGTAGCTCCTCTTAATACTTGGAATTAAAAACATTTAATCGATTCTTCTTGCATAATACTGTCCTTGAACATATTAAATAGTATTTACATAATTTCTCTTCATAAAACAAAGTCCATTCATACCGATTTACAATAAATTGCAAGACACACATACAAAATCATATCTTCTCAACCCCTAGCTTGCTAAAAATAATTCATAGAATATAATATCATCTAAAGTCAGGGTTTGAGGGCTGTCACACCAACCTCTTAATTTCTGATGTCTTTATAGAAACGCACAGTTTTTATCAGATTTCGAAGGAACTTTGCATGCGTATACTTTAATACAAAACAAAAAAATACTGTCCTCACTAGTCTTACAAAAACCGAACTACTCTTCTTCTCTAAACCCCCTTAATTGTTTTTTATACATACCTACAATTGTTATCTGATATCAATGGAAATTTTCACGTATATACTTTAAATCAAACAGAAAAAGATAGTCTACATTTGGTATACAAAAGCCCAATCCCTCTTCCTGCCATGTTGAAGGCTGCCCAATCACTAAATGTTACTTGATACATAGTCTAAAATCACAATTGAAGTTAAAGGTGGGGTTAGGGAGATGGAAAAATAATAACTATGGAAACATAATTTCTTTATAGCATGTTGTAATTAAAAATAATAATATTTTGGTTGATAACTTCCTCATGTTGGATGCGAGACATATGGCAAGGCGATAGATGTGTACACATTGAGACCTACCATGTGAATCATGATTTCATTTGTTGTCTCTAGATGCAACATATCTTTCTCCTTGCCATATGTCTCACCTCCAACATCTGTAACGTCATTCATCAAAATTTTGTAAAGGTGTTTGTGTTTGTGATTTTTTGTTTGTCCAGCCCTCCTGTCTTCATCTGTGCTAAATTATGAGTTATCCTTCCTTATTTTCATTGCCTAACAGCATTTTAATTGTTACCATTATCCAATTAAAATTAATAATGCAATAAAAAAGTAATGAAATTGTTGGCATTCTGAGATCTGGCATTGATAGTCATTGGATATAAATTATTAGTGTAAACAGTTTGCCTTTGGCAATTCATCCTAGTGGGAAGCAGGCTAATAGTGAGGATTACATATAAACTATGACAGTGAGAGCATATGATTTAATATATTAGATACATTGTTGTGTGTGTGGCATGTCCAGTAATAAGAAAGATTTTGTCAGTGGTGGTATTGGAGTGGGTGATATAAGCAGTGTCAGATCTAGGGGGTCAAAGCGGAAGCTTGCCCCCGGCGGCAATTTCGAGGTGGCAGCAAAATCGTATGAAGGGTGATATATTCACATCGTGGCGACTTTTTTTTTTTTTTTTTTTTTAAGCAACGCTACTGGCAACAATGGGGGTTGGTGGCAAAATAATGAACAAAGGTGTGGCAATCTCTCAGTTTTTGCCCCGGCTCAGAAAATTCCTATATCTGCAACTTGGTACAAGCTGGATGGATGTGGCAGTTATTGACGGGAGTACCTACCATAGGGCTAGGCAGTGCAGTGCACCGGTGCTCCAACGCTCAGGGGCCCCCAAGTGCAGCTCCGAGTGCCCACGGGCATTCAGGGCAAATTGGCTACCTTTTTTATAGCTCTGAGGACCTTGTGAACCTAGATACACCACTTGGGCCCCCAAGATCAAGGTCGCACATCTGGCCTGCACCAGGGCCCTTGTTGACCTTGCTATGCCACTGGTTATTGATAACAGAAATGATGTCTTAAGTGGTTTTTAAAATCAGGAGGTAGGAATTTATGAAACAGGGTGTTTTAAAGGCTGATGGAACAAATTTGGTGACATGTGGAGAGGTTTATGGGAAATATAATGTATATTTCAGGCTAGGAACATATGATGGTCAGTTAACAATTGGGGTGTAAACCACCAAGTTTCACAGTGCCAAATTTCCCATACCATCTCTGCTACCACCCATCCCATAAGCCTTTCTTTCATTTTGATGGATCTGGAATTTTCTGTTGTAAACTTTTCTCCCACTTCTGTCTAAATCCAAAGTTTTGATTCTTTCCAAGTCCCTTCCCCCCCCCCACCCCCCCCCTTCCCATGTTTGACTATGCTGCTTTGGGCTGGGACTTGCTATTTTTCCAAATTACTCACTACTGGTGATATCATTTTACCACTAGAAAAGAGTATGAAAATCAACATGGCTAGATTGAGTCCAGCCTTTAGTGGTTCAAAACTTCATCCAAATTGTATCCATCTCACACAGTTCCTCTTTCTACCCAACCAGTTCTTTCTTCAACTCACAAGGTCAACTAGAAGCTCTCTCTTCACACTCCATGTCTCTCCTCACTCCAGAAACTCTAGGTACGTGCTTTCTGGACTCCGTAAGATTGGCAGTCCTGAATAACTTATAGTTACATCCTATGGATGTCCCACAGTACATCACCATCTCCAGCATTCGTACTAAGAGCTCACCTCTTACATCAAAACCTCCCTCATTTCCACCTGTATTTGTAACAATTTCCACTCCTCACTGTTCATTTCTCTTTAAATCAACACTCTCCTCTGTCAATGATTGATTAATCTTGAATACCTTGATATGCATTCTTCACACAGCCTCTTCTCATTTCCCTGAACAAGTTCTTTCTCTTAGAAACATTCTTAACCTTCAGCTCCCAAATACCAAATATCCTGTACATACCTCCATGACCCTTTCCTATTTCCTTGGACTCCTGGGACATAAACTGCAAAAAAATATCACCATCAAAGCTGTGAGATTAGTTGTTTACAATCTGAAACCACAGTGAAAAACACCTCCTTAACTTCCAAGTCTATGAAAAATAACAAATTTTTTGCTTCTGATGTTATGGCTTGTCAACGTTGAGGTCATTAGAGTAAGGAAAGGACTATTGCCTTGGAATTGGTTGGAACTTGGCCATTGCCTTTTGAAGGAAGAATCCGATCATCTGCTTGGAGTGATTTGGGGAGACCATGGAAAAACTAAATCTGCATGAGTGGATGGAGATTCGAACCCACATCCTCCTGAACACAAGGCCACAGAGTTACTGCTCACCCATCATGCTTTGTTTCATGCAGGTAGCTTACCTATAAATTTACAGCAATACCTCTACTTTAATAGTTGCCTTTCCTGTCAAACCAACCATTCTCTCTCTTTCAGGCTCTCATCTGAGTGTGATGTCACAGGCATAGTTTCATCAGGTGTGTTAAAAACTACTTCTTTATAACAGAGTAGACACATCTGTTCCCATGAAGAATCTCTGTCAAAGTATTTCTACAATCTGTTGCAATCCTTCATCGCCCCTCTGTTACCCTTGAACCTTAAATGAAAATAAATCTTTTGTACCACAATCTGCCCCTTATTTCGCTATTATTCATTCACCAAAAAAATAAATTCACAAAAAAAAAATAAGAAGTCCTGTATTTCACAATTTGTCACCTAGTCCTTTCTGGTGGCATGTCTATTAGCCGAGTCTTCCTTCTTGTACGTGACTTCTTACAGTTCTTCCTTGAAATACATGTCTTTATCTCCAGATCCATTATACTGTCCTTCACACATGTGTCAGAGGAACCTGTAAATATATATGTACTCTTTAACAACTCACCAGTGAGAATTTTCCCTCTCAGTAGACTGTGCAGCAAAATGCACTGCATGTACCCAGCTATTCCTCTCATAACACTGAGGATGCCTTTATTATTGTTACCTATATTACAGGCAGCACAACCTATTTCATATACCCATTGACTGATTTATCTTTAGGGTGATCAGTAATTTGATGTTCTGACATGCCCAGTGCACTGGGGTGACTGTCACTGGGTTGTGGAGGTACAGTGGACTTGGGTATGAACCCAGGCTCACACATATCAGCCATCTTGACTGCCATTGTAGGCCATTTCCTGCAACCATCAAGGCGAATACCAGGACGGTTCTCAATCTCTGCCTCATAAACTGTGTTTTTTTAAGTTTTTCTTTAATTACACTTATCAAATGCAGAACAAAGTTACTCATTTCACAGACAGATGGCAACACTTCATTTTCCATTACTAGTCGTATGAGCGGAGACTAATGCCAGCTGAGATGCGATTAATGAGGAGAACAGCTGGCTACACGTTATGAGACAGAAAGAGATCTGATGAAATCCTTAAAGAAGTCGAAGCCAAACCAATTCTCCAAACTCTACAAACCTACAGAACATCTTGGACAGACCATGTACTAATGATAAAGACTGACTAGATCCCACAAAAATTTCTCAAGTACCATCCCAGAGGCAGGAGAGATGTAGGAAGACCACCAAGAAGATGGATTGAGGCTGTAACAGGCCACCAGGCCTAACACTGGATAGGAAAAAGAAGAAGATGATGACTAGTATGACCTGGCAGTACCAAGAAGTAAAATGCTTGGCATCAGTAAGGGCATGTTGCTGTAAAATCATAACTCCAAATTTGAGTAAAACTCATTGAAGTCAGCCAACCCCCAAATGTTGGGAAAGGTGTTGAAGAAGAAGAAGGAAGACCAATTTATGAAAAATGATGACTGGAAAACTTACACCTATAACCTAGACTATTGAGTAGCTGCCACAGAGCATGGTAGGTGAGCGGTTAACACTCTGGCCTCGCATTCGGGAGGACGCCAGTTCAAATCCCCATCCAGGCATCCAGATTTGGGTTTTCCGCGGTTTCCCGAAATCACTCCAGGCGAATGCCAGGATGCTTCCTTCAAAAAGGCCATGGCCGAATTCCTTCCCGTTTCTTTCCCCAGTCCCATCCCGCCTCTAATGATCTTGACGTCGATGAGGCATAAAGCCACAAGTAGCTGCCCATGTCAGTTACCATGACTCAAATATCTTTTATAACTGTTTCACAGTGAGAGCTTTCACATGTTGTGTTGCTATCTGCTCCATCTTTCTTTGTTTCCAAAGTTGATTTTTTTTATTATTATTCATATGATAAACTTTAGCATGTGATCGCCCCTTAATGTAGAAAATGCTTCATCAAACGACTAAATGAATAGTGGTTTTCCAACATATTTCAAGGTGTATTCATCCCATTTTTTTTGTATAGTCGTAGCATTTTTGCTTTTGTTGTGGAAAGTAAGGTGTTTATTTTCCCTATCTTCTTTTTTTCCTATTGCTTCAAAGCATTTTGACAACACTGTTTCCTAATGGGTTGCATGAGTATTCTCTTCTCTCCACCTTCCTTTTCAGTTCACTGTAAGAAGCACATCCTGTATATGACATAATACGATTCACATATGATAGCCTATCACTTCCTCACTGTTTCTGAGTATCACTTGTTTCTTTATTTTTGCTGCCAGTAACTTGCTATGGAACAACAATCTCCTGTCATGTGAATGTGATGCCACAGGCTTTGTTTCACTGGCTGCATTAAAAACTACTACTTTATTGTTTTGTCTCTCCAGTTGACTTTTGGTGCCGCACGATAACACAAGCTTCGACCAAGCCATCCTTTATCCTGTGCAGCCATTTTCCATGTCCTCACATCCATCATAAATCTTTTCCTGATTTTTAAATTCATAAGTAAATTAATTAAAAGTAAGTACTTCCTGGAGTTAAGAGCATTTTTGGTTTGCTTGTTTCACCCAATCAACCCTCATTGACTTCTTCCATCTCTAGTTATTGTATTACCGAAGACTGAATATTCCTATCCCTCCAATGTCTGAACCCCCATTTTCACTCCTTTGCCTATTGCATAATATCACCTTTGTTTTCAGTCTGTTGATTTTCCAAACTTTAATTGTTATTGAAGTTTTTTTCCATAATCCATGTCCATGATTCTTTTCTCTGTAATTATAGTAATGACATCTGAAAACTGTAACATATTAATCTACTATCCATTCAAATTTTCACTGCAAATTTGTTCAGTTAGAAAGACAATGATGAACAATTTAAAAAAAAAAAGTAAATGCATAAGGCACTTTGGCTGGAAGATACAGAAGGGTGTTCCGCCATCGTGTGACAAATTTCATGTGCTTTCTCTCTCTTATGACATTGTTACTTGTAACCTGAACCATAGAGTACTTCAAATATCCAATCGGTGAAGGTCATATTAAGTATCACTAAATTTTTCGGACTGATCAATATTCCAACTATGGACTTATAATTTACAGTGTGGGAACCTTAACAGAGACCCTGCAGATTGCTCACGATAGAAGTTAATAGCACCACTTATCTTCATCAAATATGGAAGTACAGTTTTGTTGAGCTAATACACCTCTGGATTAATTGAAAACCATAAAAATTTTGCTAGTTGAAATTTATTGACATTTAAATGAGAGATTTTGCTGTTCACATTTGCAATTTTATGTGCATTTTAAACAGTTTTATGTTCAACTCTTGGCAGTAGACATCCTCTGTTTACAAACTCGCAGACTTCTCTTTTTCTTGTTGCCCAGCAAAAGCTGAGAGGATGTTTGTTTTGTAAGATTATACAAACTTTTAAATAAAGAGTAAGAACTTGATACAAAATGGATTAAATTTGTAGGATGTGATGAATGTGTTAAAAATAAACTTCATTGCAGTGAAGTTTCTAAACTGGACAAAACTATTGCCAATAGAAAGACGTTGTATTATAATCATTTCCTGACATTTGCATAGTGGAACTTGTAAGGACCCTACCCTGATACTAAGGGTGGAGTATAGGCTTAGTACCTTAACTGAAAGTTCACTAAAAATGGAATTTCTGTTGAATTTTAATGAAATAATTTTAAATTGACCATGTGCCTGCCTGGAATACTCAACTAAAATGCTTAATGGTCGCCACCCAACCTTAGTAACCCCAAAGCTGAGAAAAAGGTTGTGGTGATTTATTCTTGCTTACTTATGTCTGTAGTTACCACTTTTCACCTTTACCTTATATTTTTATATTGCTAGCATCTACATATGAACCGATGCATAAGTTATTTAATGTTCTGGTAAAACTTTTATTTATTCAGTTAATGGTTTAACAACTTCCACCAACACCAGTTGATAATACGGCCGTTAATCTTTAAATCGGACTTCTCATATTAATATTTCTCAATCCGCATATTCAACTTAATATAACGCCTCTACCATATAGGCTTTAAACATGTCGCTCCTGGCAACCAACATCTCAAAACAAAAGGAACACGAAAGTAACACAGTCTCAAGGAGTATGCATATTAATATACTTGCATACTATATAATAGTCCATAATATAACCATATGATCATCTCAACCCACTCCAGTTTACCGCTATTTTTTTGGAAGTTTTATGACTTCAACAATATAGCGTTAAACTCTAACAATATGTTTGATCATATTATAAACTCATACATAATTCATACATCCTGACTTACATCAAAAACAGTATGTTTCAGTTTACTATGATATCACAAAAAAAGTTCACTTGGAAAAAAATTTGGAGTTTATTTAAAAAGACACATTTTTCAAAGTTAGCATTATACAGTTGAGTAGGCAATCGAACAAACGTTTTCAGAAAATTGCAGATTGTGGAGAGAATAGAATACCGACCGACCCCTTTAGAAAATTTTAAATTTCATAATAACTGTTGACACTACATTATGGCAAAACAAATCATCATGGCCGACACACATTCCCAAGCTGGCACAGCCAGTTTCCGGCTACAGACTAACACACACCACTGCAACTTGCGCAGATTTACCTTACATAACGTTCCCGGGATACAGACTGAAGATGAAAAAAGAGACAAAAGACTTCTATGAGGTACCCGCTTATATACTCTCCATCCGCACGCCACCTGTATACGGACGCTTATCCAAAAGGTATAAAGTGATTGGGATTATAGAAAATGTTCAAACTTTAAACTATATATAGCCTTGTCCTCATTTATGTTGTTTATATCGAAAAAGTAAAGTTATCGGAATTTTCTTTGAATTTAGTTACTTGTTTTGACAACAGTTTTATTTACGATAGTGGCTTGGTTTACTTGCAAATAAATTTACGGTGAAACCACGTGTGTTTAATGACGAAATAATCTTTAAAATGTATATAAAATCTGTTCTACTGCATGGAATGTTATGAAATTTAAATATGTTAAACTAGATTTTTAGTTACTTTAGGGAATCTGCTTTTTAGTTCGGGAAATTATCGGAAACATATGATTAAAAATGTTAGAAGTGAAAGTGCATTTATCAAAGTGTTTAAAAATTTATTTATGTTATTTACACGGTCTGGAACTACGAAATTTTACTGAATTTAACTTTCTTTTGCATTATTATTATTTTAAAATTACTTTACTTCATTTAAAAGTGTTAGGAATTAGTGGAATTATCACTTAGCCAAACTCTTTTGTTTGCAAGTTGGGTAATAATGGATTACCCTATTACAGGTTAGTTTAAAGATTCTTTACTATTAAAAATGTTTATTTAGTCCTTTTATTAAATGTTTTGTGTCTTTTCTGCTTTTAAAATGGTTTATTTATTAAGTTGGGTTACAGTATCAGCTTATACATGAAACGTTCCTCCCATAACCTGTATATACAATGAAAACTATATGTTTACTGTGAAGCTTACTTCCTCCCTTATACTCGAAGCTAAGAAACTAGAATTTGCCAAAATTCTAAGGTGCTTACAAACTTTCTGCATCTTATATAGATGGTTTTGCTAATGGTTATGATAGAAATCTGAAGTTATTATTTACTATATTTTACTAGGGACAAAGAAAGGAACTGTAGCTTACTAAGTTAATGGAATGACAGCATAGCTTCACTAAAAAATGCCTATGCTAAGAACAGTAAATACTTTATTTGTGAATTGTTGATTGACGATGTTCATTGTGTGGGAAGCAGTGCCATTGACTCCAACCCAACTGCTTTTCATCCATTTCTTTTACTTAAACCAAGAAACTTCTAGTATTTCAGAAGCAGTAAACAAGAATTTATTTGGAAGATTTTTGACTGTTGTTTCTATGTGCTTCATGTTATTGTATGGTAAAAACTGGAATCTGTGTAATGCAAGTGTCGAGAGAGCAGTAAAATTCAGAATTAGATAGAGAGAGAAGGAGTGGAGTGGAGTGGACGGGCTGCACCGGGGAATGGTCTCTGGTGTACAGTGTGACAAGGAAACACATGATTGGCCAGTTAGATCATGTGATGACAAAAAAAAGAGTTATGATTGACTGCAACACTAAAAGCGCAGTGGACAGCCATGATATAGTAGTCTTGAATCTGGAACAAGTAGCGACGGTTGCTTAATGGGTCGGTCGCTCTTGGCGGCCTAGTGTGTGTGCTATGTGCCATTTCGTAAAGTAGCAATGACTGCCGAGTTTGTTCTGTTGTAAATTAATGACAATGTGTGGTGTTAAGAATGTTGGTCTTCTAACTGCTAACCTGCAGTGTTCAAATTGTCTTTCGATGCCTGACTTGCTCTTGTAATGCGGGACTGGTGCTGGCCTGGAATTGTGTGCTTTAAATTAAGCGGTTAAAAAATTGACATTCTACATATTAACGAACTTTATATTTTCACTATCAATCCTAATTAACTTCCTGAATCCCAGGTAGCGACTGTTCTTCCATCACCTCTTATAAACCTCAGAACATTATTAAGGCACGGAAGAGTGCTGTCCGCAAGGCTGAATCGAAGTAGCGACAAGTATGTGGGCTAGCTACAATAACAGTACATACCAGCCTCCCTACAAAAACTTCATCGTAACATCTGCTTTAAATTCCCAGTATCATCTTAGCTCTGTTTATGAAGAAGTTGGTATTTGTATATAAATATTTCTTATTAGTGTCTTTGGGACACATCAGGGTTTTCAGTGATGCTGAATGAACAGAAAACTTGGAGTCTGGGGAGCTTATTCAGTTTGTATAGCATATTTGGTTTCCAGCCTGCTATAAATTATAGGCTTTTTTTATGTTCACTACCACCCAAATTATTGTTTTGTGTATTACTGTGACTCTGTTTTTTGGAGAAGTTAACTACATAATATTGTTCACTGCTGTGCTTTCTCTCTTATCATCAACTTTGTAACATTTTATTATATATTGGGAAACTAAAGAAATGTAATTAAGTGAAAGAAAGTTTGCTTCTCCTTAAATACTGTTTTGTGAGATTTGTTATTAAAACAGTAAAATTAAAAGTACAAATTGATTTCCGTATGAACCTCGCAGTCTTGAATCTTATTTTCTTCCAACATTAGTTTTCATCGCCTTTTCCCTTAAGTGATGACAATTATTAGCTGGTATCTTTCAACATTCATGTTGAAATTCCTTGTTTGAGACTCTTTGTATCATGGAAATACATACCATAAAATGTGATGAATCTTAAAAAGCATTAATTATTTTTTTCAGTGGAAATATATAAAAATAGATTTAATTAATTGCAATGGAATGGCAATTTCCCTACATATCTTCTTTCCTAATTCATCATTTTCCTTATTTATTTTTTGTCTTGAAGCTCATTGATTGCAATATCACCACCCAGTTATTTTTTTTATATATAAATTTTAATTTTTAATTATTTCAATGTATCTGGTGAGTAGTTCGTTATCCACATCAGTAGCTCATTCCAATTCCTGTTTACATATAAAAGAAAATTTTCCTGCTATCTTATGACTGAAATTAAGTATTAACTTACGGCGGTAGTCATATCTTTCCTTCCATGTACTAATTACATTGGTAGAAAATAACAGAGAATATATAGACATAGGTTGTAACCATTTCTAACAAGCAAACAAAAAATCGTACCTATGAAATATGAAGTTATGCCTTGAATAGGCGCTCTTATTATTCATGTTATTACATGGTTTCTTTTTATCTTGAAATAGTATCAATAACGTTGACCAATAAGTGTTACAACCATTAGTTATTTATTTATAAAAATACATAAATTCAGAACTTTGAACACCACACAACAGTGACTGATCCACTACTGACTTACCATTGCCTCTTCTTAACACATAGAGTATAACAAAATGGGAGTTTTGTGTACCTCTTCTTGGCACATAATCAGCATGAAAATTAAGGAATTCATTGGCATCAAATACACACGGGAGAGAAATTGAGTTAATGATACCTGTCTTGTATTGTGTACATTCCACCCTGCTGACAGCAGCAATTTGTCTTGGCATGTGTAATGTGAGTGTTGAAACTACAGCTAAATAAGCGAAGATTGATAAACTGTTTTGGTCCGGGTAGAGACTGGGCAGAGAGGTTGTCAAACTAGAAGACAGATAATGCAAATTGGCACTGTATAAGAAATATGATAGAGAGTGGAGAGATTGGTGTGAGGAGCAATCTTTGGCATATGAATATAAGAGCAAATTTGTGATAGGCTAGAAAGGTAGGTAGGGGTAAAAGATGCATGTGATGAGGTGAACTGAAGTGAGAAGCAGCCATGTTTGGCTTGGCAGTATTTTGCTGGAAGTCATTTGGGTTGAGTTTAGCAGCCATGAAATTGGTTGTAATAGTTAGCATGTGGCCATTGCGTCTAATTTCTATCCACCAATTCACCAATTAATTACACAACAGTGATGAATCGGGATTGCGGGGTCCTCATAATTAATGAACTGTGGACAAGAATGTGTGTTGTGACAAAAATGATCAAGGTATACTCTGTTTCTAATTACTTATTTTGGTTCGGAGTCCATTGATGTTCTGGAAAGCATGATAAGTGTCCGGTACTGGCCTGAAAACTTAAAGATTATGAATAATCACTGTAACTTTAATGTGGAGTGAGTTTTAGTCATTTTTAAACCATGAATCCCTTTAAGGACAAATTACTTAAGTGGATGTGCTGTTTATTTTCAGAATGATGACCATGCCAGTTTGGTGATTTTTTATTATTTTTTAATTTTTTTTTTATTTAGAAACTGTTTACAAAACTATCAACTTGGTTGTACAGTACCTCATGTACTAAAACAGATCACAGTCAAAAGAGTTTGTAGCTACATGTGGATTGTGGAGCAATAGTTATTTAATAATCTTGTGTCCATTTGTCAACAGTCCAAAGATGTTGAACAATACCACTGATAGCTTATGACTGAGTAGCAGTATTTTTTTGTTGCACATAATACTGGAATCATTGGGGAGACATGCAGAAGCATGTAACGATAAAGTGTCGTCTGCTCTGCTGCGGTAATGCACTAGCAGCTTGGTGTGGGGTAATTGTTGTTCGTCTAGGTATCACTGGATTGCAGGTTCTTCTACTAATAATTCACAAAGTCGCCATATAGACAATCATTCAATTTATTCACCGAACGTACAATTACTAAGCCACCACCACCAACGATTATAATTTGACCGTATGTAAAGGCTATTCAGGACTTCTTCTCCTACAAACTGCAAGTTCTGAGCTACACTATTATCACTTGGTTTGGATGCTTTAGTTCGACGCCCACAAGTTCACTGTTATTTACGAAGCACTGCAGTTTATCTGCATGACGGCGACGTACTTATAATGTTTCATCAGGTCCACACGATAGCGCCAGAACGCACCGCCAATCACTGCCGCGCGCAACCAACCATGACCGACCTCCAAGACAGTGAGTCACAGACTGCCCTCAACAATCCAACTCGCATCTCGCGTAACACTTTCAACAATCGGATCGTCCTGTTTCCACCGCTCAACACGAACACACACATGGTTTTTTATACTGTCTCGCCACAACCCCCCTTGGGTTTAATTTTTCCTATTTGGAAATACTGGTTTACAATGGCAAAATTTAAACCCAACCACTCATAGAGACAGTATTGGTTTGAATGTGTCTCGATATCTGTACCAAATTCTTACTTTTAAAGGTGGTGGTGGTGGTCAACTAAATACATATCTTCTATTACATTTCAGTGTTAGAACAATGTTAGTTTACAACAGAAATGACCCATTTAAAATATTGTCCAAAATCCACCAAAAATCTCTGTCCTGTCATGGTGGCACAACACATACGAAACATTAATACACTGACATAATGAACAATGTATTGAAGATATGAACATACTAATATAATACACATAAATAATACATGATGATTAAAGGTGGGTGCAGCTTTTTACAAAATTTTGTGTTCACACAATTGAACCACCTGCACTCTTCCCATTCTAATGAGAACAAACATATTTATAATGCAACAGGACAAAAACAAGAAATAGAGAAGAAAAAAAAAATTCCAAATGAATGGACAAAAATATGTACAACACAAACACTGAAAATTGAATGGTTTCATACTGTGAGGTATAACCCCCCTTCAAAAAAACATGGTGTGGGAGGTAAGGTATACAGCTTCTTGTTTACAACATGTTACAATCCAAATACACTATCACTGGAAGCTGTTACAGTATATTAACTCATTCCTTCTACCTTTTCTAATCCAGTATTTATAAAAATCACATATATCACAACAAATCAAAGCTCCATGTGGCTTGGCTTGTCTTATATTAACTATTAGAATTTGAGCAAAAGATTCGTAACGAAAAATTCTCTCTGCCCATGGTAGGCAGTTAGGGATGGTATATCGTCTTTTAAACTTTGTGCCTACCCTACTTTTATCTTTAGTTCTACAAAATGGTACATTGAAAAAGAGAGACAGAAGAGAGAAAAAAAAAAATATCCTGCATATGCATGCTCACCCCCCCTACTACTAGAGGACAGTGGGACCAAAACAAAAATAAATCATGCTTTACTTTAAAATGAAAATTTACATCATCAACAGCATCAATTTAAGGCACAAGTGCCGGATTCCGGTTTTATTCCTATGGGAGAACCAAATCTGGAACTATTACAGTCCCTTTGAAGGTAAACCTAGACAAAGCCCTGACCCAAGGAAACCGATTCCTGATAACTGATGTGATTTTCTGACCTAAATTTTGATATCCCCCCAAAAAAACTTCTCAACAGCATCAATGAAAGGTGTTTCCACCTGGATCTCAGTATCAACCGTGGGTAACCGGATCTGGAACTTGGTAGGTTCCTTTAAAGGTTACTCCTGGACCGGGCCTCCTCCCACAGGAGACTGAGTCCTGACAGCTGCTGATGCTAGTGTAATTTTGATGTGCTGCTGATCACTGTAACCACCTGCAAAATCTACTATCAAATTTCAATATGTTTGTAGGGTTTCAAGGCCACTACATTGAATACTCCCTTAAGCATTTGTGTTGACCGCACTACTAAAATGTATGAATTCTCCTTCCTCCTGTTGCTGAGTCAGTTCATCTCCAGAAACCTGTTCGGATGTTGAGGTGTTTCTGTTATGGTTTGTTTGTCTTTCTCCATTACCTCTTCTGCCGTTACCTCTACCACCTCTAGTTCCTCTTCCTCTACTTATAAATTGAATGCTGTGTTCCCTTGTTTGAATGTTGTTGGGCATTGTTGTTGTAAAACTTACCCCTGCCTTGACTATGATCAGAAGTGTGCTGTTTGTTATTATATGACCTACTGTGATTGTGTTGATCCTCTATATTTTGTATCTGAGCATGCTGTAAGGGCTGTTGCAATAAGGAAATTCCCTTATGGGATTCATGCATGTCCTCCTTTAACTTACTAACGTCATTACTATTTTGTGTTACTTGTTCACTAAGTGCTGAAACCGTGTTATCAACTTTCTCCTTGTGTGTATTCAATGCATGTGAGAGTTGACTGACCTGTGTTTTTACTGTCAAGGAATACTGTTCAAATGTTTCTTTACGTTTTTTGTCGAAAGCAACTTCAAGTGACTGTAATGTTGTTTCAAAACCCTCAAATTGTTTTGTCTGTGCTTCAAGTGTTTCACGAATCTTAGTCTGTTCATCACGTGTTTGTTTAGCCTGTGCTTCAAGTTTAGTATCCACAGATTCGAATTTCTGGTCAAGTGTTTCGCGAATCTTAGTCTGTTCATTACATGTTTGTTTAGCCTGTGCTTCAAGTTTAGTATCCACAGATTCGAATTTCTGGTCAAGTGTTTCGCGAATCTTAGTCTGTTCATTACATGTTTGTTTAGCCTGTGCTTCAAGTGTTTCAAGAAGCTTAGTGTGTTCTTCACGCATTAGCTTAGACTGGGCTTCAAGTATTTCACGTGTTTCCTGTTTGTATGACTCGAACTTTTGGTCGAGGTATTGTATGAGTTGGGATATGAGAAAGGATTCTTTCGGTGCTGGTTGTACATGATGTGTTGGATGTGGGTTAAAAGACACAACTTCATCATCAGAAGATGATCTAGTTGAAAACTCCAAATGGTCATAAGACACCGACTGTATTGGGGTACTATCGATTGATAGCTGAGAGATGTTTTGTGCATTCACAGGATTTGATTCCAATTGTGTGTTTTCCCCCTGTACAACATTGCTTTGTACGTCCTGAAATTCAGTTATGCCTGCGTTATCATCCTCCTGAAGTTGAGTATTTGTACCCTCCATGGTTAAACAAATGTTCTATACAGTGAATTGAAAGATAAATGGTATCACAAAAATAATCAAAAAGCTTGCTAAAATAACCAAAATGGAATTTACGTAGAAATTATTCCGTAATCCGATTTGTTGACACTGAAAACCAGAGCAGAACACACCTTCAAATCGAATAAACTTATGTCTCCCACTATCTGTTCTTACAATATTCCCAAAACAACAAACACACAAAACATAAAAAGGTGGAAAAATATCTACAAAGCAAAAAGAACTGTGTCACTAATGACTGTCGAAAGCAAACTGAGCAATCAAACACACCTAACCTACAAATTATTTACGCCAAATACAATCACAACTCAAAGATAACGCGTTGCAATGTAATACGTGAATAATATCTGTGCTGAAAATCAAAGACGAAAATATTTTACATCAACAGAAAAGCAATATCTTTGCGCCAGCGACATCTGAACATCAAAGATGTCTATTTGGAAATGGAAGACGTTACTAAATCTTTGCTCACAAGTTATTTTTCTTTGTGGTTACTATCTTTGGCCTTCTCGCTTGCTCAAAGACAATATGGCGTGACCATCATGAACCAAATATTAGAATTCGAAATTTAAAAAAATACAAATTTAAAATAATTTTTGTTTTGTTTTGACGGAGAGAGACAAAATCACGAGTATTTATGACTAAATCGCCGCGACAAGCCACATAGACATACAAAAATCACTGATTAAAGTATTTACATAACAATTCAGCATGTGATAACACAAATATTGTATTTGGAAATACTGCTAGCAGACACTTAGCAAGCACGTGGTTGGCAATAACGACAATTTAGCCAACAAAATACTAATTCCTTTTCCCAAAATTGTATAAAGCGTTGCACACACTAATGAATTGACAACATTACTGAAAATTACTTTCAACACTGTGAAAGCTGCAATACTTGTAGCTTGTGCGTTGCCGCACACACCTCGCGGAATGAAGACACTTTTTGAAAAAAACGGCACTTATTCTGGCTTCGCTGCGAACTTATCTGTATGTTGATCGAATGTGTCGCCTTCCGTACTGCGCTGGGTGTTGTGAAGCTGCTATCCGCAAAACGTCTGCTCTGCTGGATTGTGTCGCCCCGGAAAGCTGCGTGATGAAGCTGCAGGACTCGCAAACTGCCCCCTGCAGTGTGAAAGTCTACATCGGGTACCACAGCGTCTCGGAAAAGGTATCTGCGACCTCCGCGTAGTAATAATTGTCGTAGCTCGCGTCGTCTTCCACACACGTTGCCGGCAGTTGACAAAAGCTTCCGACCAAGTTTGAAGCGTAGTATTCTCTCGAAAGCAAGGTATATGAACCGCTTTCACTGGTCACTCCACAAGTCCCATGTAACGATAAAGTGTCGTCTGCTCTGCTGCGGTAATGCACTAGCAGCTTGGTGTGGGGTAATTGTTGTTCGTCTAGGTATCACTGGATTGCAGGTTCTTCTACTAATAATTCACAAAGTCGCCATATAGACAATCATTCAATTTATTCACCGAACGTACAATTACTAAGCCACCACCACCAACGATTATAATTTGACCGTATGTAAAGGCTATTCAGGACTTCTTCTCCTACAAACTGCAAGTTCTGAGCTACACTATTATCACTTGGTTTGGATGCTTTAGTTCGACGCCCACAAGTTCACTGTTATTTACGAAGCACTGCAGTTTATCTGCATGACGGCGACGTACTTATAATGTTTCATCAGGTCCACACGATAGCGCCAGAACGCACCTGCAAAACAATCACTGCCGCGCGCAACCAACCATGACCGACCTCCAAGACAGTGAGTCACAGACTGCCCTCAACAATCCACTCGCATCTCGCGTAACACTTTCAACAATCGGATTGTCCTGTTTCCACCGCTCAACACGAACACACACATGGTTTTTTATACTGTCTCGCCACAAGCACAACCCCTGATTCTTCTCTGAGAGATGTTAAAGATTTAGCGTAGGTGGTTAGAGACTTAAACATTACAATATGTGTTCAAGGCAACGAATGTCTAGTGACCTTGCTCCTCAGGGATGCAAATTGACATTGGGTCATAATTCAGAATTGATGGCATAGTGTACCTGTATTTTCTTGTTAAAAATAAAGGTAGCCAGTGAGATGTTGCATACAAACAAATAAGAGCAAAGATATCCTGTGAGTAATGTTGTCACACATACCTGATTTCTCTTTTCGGTCCATGTAAACAGTCCACTAATGAGAGTGTCACCTCATCTCCACCAGAATAACCTGGTGGCAAGAAGAAGTCATCGCTTCGTACTGTTAGTACCATATTTGTAATCTGCCATGTGCATATTCCAGTGAGAATCTCTGATTATCATTACAGCAACATTTTTCCTCATTCTGGATGTAATATTCTCATGGCCACACTAATCTTTACATACTGAAATGTCCATTTATCAGAGGTATATTCATGAGATAATTGCTACTGTACCTCATAATGAATTACAGTATAGCTAGCCAGCGATGAAGGCACTCATCCACATGCTGTTGTTTGAACTGGTTGTCCTTCACAAGGATGATTTTACCAGTATTGACATAATCAATACACACCGTTGACTCGGTTACTTTTGAAAATCCCATTATGTGAATGACTCAAGAGATGGAGCAACTTATTGGTCAGGGCCCACCAATTTTCCCATAGTCAGATAGAAAATTCATATTACCCATTCAGCTATTATTGATAATCTCACTCCTTATATTAATGGTCTGATCTTTCTGGTCCTTCAAAAGTTTGAGATCTGGCCCAGTGTTCAAATCCTGATAGAGTCAAGAATTTTTAAGAGTTTTGTTTGATCATATAAGCTATACCAGGACATTCCATGGTTCAGATTCCACATTAAACTGTAGGTTCAGTCACGACAGGAGGACTGCGCAACAAATAGAAACTCTGTCACCATGTTGTAAGACCACATGAATTTATGTAAGAACGAAGACTTTCCCGGCGTATGACAGCCGACCAGTACAGATGTCTCTACACCTGAAGAAGACGGCAGAGCCAGCCGTCGAAATATTGTGTTTCCACAACACTATCCAGCGGTACACCCGTGAAGACTACATTGCACACGAATTTACTTTTACTGCTTATATCATCAGATCTCTCATTGTGTTATCACCTTTCCATTTTCCTAATGCCAGTTGTCTCTAATTCATTTTCTCTTCAGTGTATTTCTCTAATATCTTATTCCACAATTTTTTCTCTCTTTGTTTAACTGTGGATTCCAATGTCTGGGAAATAATCTGTCACTGTCAGCTTAGTTTTTAATAATTTGGTTAATCTGCATGCAGTTCTACTTCATATCTCATATCTTTTTTAGCACTGTGTCTTAAATTCTGAGATCAGTTAATTTATTTTCGGGGATAACATTGAAATATCTGAATTTCTTGTTTCATCATTTGAATATTTTTTTTTAGTTTTTGTGCACTTTTTATTAAACTCTGTCAGCATTAATTATTTGTGTGCAGACTCAGTCTGTGGAAGTTAATCCATTCTCAGACTTAAATAAAGTTTCCTGTGATAAATAAATAAATAAAAAAAAGTTGTGTGTCATTCATAAAATTACACTGCTTAAATACTTATTCCATATTAAAGAAAAATATAAATCTGTTGTACTCTACTTACTATAAGATTAGTATTAAAAACAACTTATTTCCAAGAAACTTGGTTTTCGCTGTCCAGGTTCAAATATTTTTGGCAAATGGTACGTTTTTAGTAGTCAGTTTGTAATAATTCTGTTTGAAAACAAAAGAAATTCATATTGCAAGAAATTTACAATTTGACTAACTATCTCGCACAGTTCACTATAAAAGAAAACTGTGAATTCCTATTAAGTTTTTAATATGGATAAACAAAATTTGAATGAATAGTGTTATTCTTCTATAAAAATTAGAAAAGATGGGAGCTGAAGGGGGAGGATGTGTGGTTGGATGTGGCGGAAATGCTGCTCATAAACAGGTTTATTCAAAGAGAAGGAACAGATTTTGCATTTTTATTTCTTATGAACAATAAAAGATACAAATATATGTTATACATCACTGGATAAAAGGAGGTTTAAAGTTTTACTGTATGCATTTGACATGAGCACCATTTGTTGCATGACAAACATCAAAATGGTAGTCCATACACACATTAACTCATCTCTTGTTCATGAATTATCAGCTGAAACAATTCAAATTCACATTTTTTGAAGAGTAGCAGGCGTAGGTTATATATACACCTTACCTATTGCATACTTCCTCAAATAAAAATCGCAGGGGGTAAGACCCGGTAACCTGAGAGGCCATTTCAAACTGTAGCACTCAAAATAATTTTTCCTGTGGCATCTTAATTTTCACATAAACAGACAGCAGTGCTATTGTTGGTAGTGAATGGAACTGATAGGTGGGTGTTACAAGCTTTGAACCTTCCTCTATCCAGTGATTTGTGGCACGTATTTGTATCTTTTTATTGTTAGTGAGAAGTAAAAATGCAAAATCTGCTCTTTCTTTTTGAATATTATAATAAATATACTATTGTTTGTAAAAATTGCAAGTGAATGGTATGATCACTCCAAAATCAGTGGATATGTATGACTGTGGAACCATAATAACTGATTAAGATTGCAGAGAGATGTTGTGCACATAGGGTCTGCAATGCCTTTTTGTGTGAGCAAATAGGCCACTGTTACGCTATGCTCTGTTGGTGCAGAGCCATCAACAGAAGTAGAAATGGGCAAGAAAGTGCCGGTATGCCTTGTCAACATCAAAGGACAAAATGCAGCATGTGAGTGAGTTCAAACATGGCAGAATGATTGATTGGTCTCTGAGAAACAGGCTTGTCATGCCATGGCTGTACAGTGCACACTGGACAACACAACACCATCTTATCCGCATTGCTCTAACTAATATAATATCATCCTCCACCGTGCTGGCTTGGGTTGGAGCATTTGTATGGAAATGTTTGCATAAATGGTTCGATGCCATCTGCTGAGGTTCTGGACTCGTGGCATGCCATTCCATTAGTTTCCATTCACCAGAAACCACTTGTGCCTCAGACTGTAATGGGCACAGCATTGGTAGTGGCAAAATGTAGTATTTTTGAAGAGTCCCACTTCATCTTGTCCTACAGTGATGGCCATGTATGTGTTTGATGCTTCCATGGTGAACACATGCAGGCAGAGTGCATTGTTGAGCAGCATAGCAGACAAATATCAAGTATGGTGGTGGAAGATGCCATTGGTTATAACATACGATATTTCCTCCTACTTATTGAAAGCAACCTGGACAGCAAACACTACATCACAGAGGTTTAGATCCCAAGCCACTGCTCCACATGCAGGTAGCTCCAAATGCTATATTTCAGCAGGAATATGTCTGACCACATGTGACTAGGAATTTACAAGCTTTCTTTAGAAGAACAACAGGCACCTCCCTACCTGGCCTGCACCTAACATGTTGCTCATCAAACATGTATGGGATGTATGTGGTCATCAATTTATTCGTTGCGATCCTCCTGTAACCAGTGTTGATGCTTTGTTAGTGTGCGTACAAATCAGGTGGCAGCGTGTTCCCTAGCAGCATATGCAGGCTCTCTATGATTCCGTGCAGTGACATCTAGGGGCTGTGATTGCAGCACATGCCAGTTTCACACCACGTTGATTTCTCCATTTTTCACAAACAATAGTGTATATGTTAAAGTTTTAAGAGATTTCTCTCATTGAATCAGTTGATAAAGGTACATATATTAATAATGAAATAATCAACACTTAGTAATGATAAGGAATAAAAAATTGAATATGGAAATGAACCACCTCAATTATTTTTAAGCAAACCAATATATTATTATTCAGTAGGTTTCAGATTCAGTTTTCTTGTTGGCAAGAACTTTAATTGTTATTTTTGTTCAGTGTTATGTTTTAGGCTTGGTTTGTTTTGAATTTTTCAAAGCACTAAAGCATTTTATTGTAAATTCTGCACTGTGTTGTATGTTATTCTTACTGTCCATGTTGTAAATCTTCAATTAAAATAGTACTTATCATATTGTCTGTTCATAGATGGAAATGCCACACTCTATAAAATGGGAAAACAGGTCAAAAGGATTTGTAAACATTGTGTTGTGACCTTTTATTGTATCCTAACATTGTAGTGGACTATGTTATGGAATTGTGATGTTTATTTGGTTTTCTGATGGCTAATTTTTATTAATTCATGTGTTTTGTAATGGATTTTTTTTCTCTTTTGCTCTTCTCCCGGGTGATAAAATTGGTGTTGGGAAACACAGGAGAAACAACAGGTAAATCGAGTTTTATCTATGATTAAAAGCTTCAAATTTGCCTTACAAAAAGATGTATCTTTTCTCATGATTTAAAAATTAAAATTTAAGAGAAACTGCTTGCATTAACACATCTGTCTCATTTTATTAAAGCTTTATATGCATCTTACTGAAAGAGGGATCACAGCATGATTGGTTATACATTTTACATAGTGTGTGCTTTTTGCATGATTAATATTATGTGCTTCACTGACACAAAATTTAATATTACTAATCATTATTTTAAATACTAATATTTGCCTTTAAAATGAAAATATTTATGTATGCTGTTTTGTGGTATAAACTTCTGCATTCTCTCACATTAATATATTCCTGTTTATTGTATTTACTAATTACATGAGGAGAAAAGAAAGGTTTATACTGTAATCACGTAAAGAACAAATAATAACATCACTACATTAAAAAAATCAAAATAACATTCAAGGCCTTAACAAAAAATCATATATTTTCTCTCATTGTGTTTCTGTCTACTAGTGCCTACTGTTCTAGCTGGTAGTCACTTATTTCTCTATCCTTAATATATTAACTCTGATTACTGACAGGTGAGAAGATTGGATCATCATTTTATTTTGCCAAAGACAAAATTTCAAAAAACACAATAATAACAGAAATAAATTCAAATGAATTAGTTATACTGAAATGTTATTACTAATATTGCCAAGATTATTCATCTTCTTTTATTTTACATGTTAAATCAACAAATAGGATTATACTCTTATTTGAAAATTAGTGAAGGAGAACTTCCAGTACCGTGGAACCTATTCTTGTGCCTTTGTTACTTGCAAGGCCTGTAAATTTATCTCCAATATTTTAATGTCCCTAGACATCTTTAAAAAAAATACAAAAAAATGATTTGTTTTCTAGAAATATGTCACCTTCTAGCTAATTGTTTGCCATAATACACTGGAACATTGCATCCCATTCTCTTGGTGTTTTTGTGGCAACCTTGATGGTGCTAACAAATTAATATCTCAGATTGGTACATATCTCAGAATTATGTAAGATTATTTTAATATGCAATTGTAATAATGGTCCTTACTGCACATATATATTTATTAAAACAATATCACTTCTGTGGAGACACACTTTAAAAATTGTTCCTTTTTTTCAATAATTTACTAAAATGTTCATTTTAACTGTGGCTCAAGTGGGTCCATCATGGTTTGCTCCCCTCCAAAAACAAATCAAAACCATTAGAGAACATTTTGATTCCACTGTACTTAGTTATTTATTCACATGTAACTCTGTCCCTTTAAAGTTTTACTATCCCATTTATCAACCATCTAACAAATTAATTCCTTATGGCACTATTAAATAACTAAGTCATATACACAATTCAAATTATAAACATACAATAAATTATACATATACATGTATCAGTCATATTAATGTGATGTCCTATTATAATTAAACTGAATTTTCCTATTGTTTCGCTATAATTTTATAGTCCTTGTTGACGCATCTTTTTTTTTATTCTGTCTTTCCACCTACCATGTACGAGGGTTACTATTTATATTTCTGGCCTAATAATGAAAAAACAAATACTTATGATTGAAATTGGTTTTATTGTTTCTCAAAAAATTCTCCGTGAAGATCAATACACTTTTGCATGCGTTTGAACCAATTTTCGAAACACATATTCCACTCTGATGGAGGTAACTCCAGAACATGTGTCTTGAATGCATCAAACGCTTTTTCGGGTGTCAAAAATCGTTGACCACGTAATTTGTTTTTGATGTATGGGAATAAAAGGAAGTCATTGGGTGCCAAATTAGAATGTATGGTGGATGAACCATTAATTCAATTTTTTGACTGGTCAAAATTCCTTTGTTTGAGCTGATGTGTGACAGCTCGCATTGTCGTGATGAAGAATTATTCACCCCTTCTTCGACTTTTTCCAAATTTCTCAAAAGACTTCTGGTAAACAAATGGTCATGTACCATTCAGAGTTAACCGTCCTACGTTGCTCTAACGCCACTGTCGCCTTGTGACTGGTAATGCCGAAGAAACAGGCAACCATTTGCTTCGATGTGCTTCTTTCCCCGAACAACTTTTGTTGGATTTGGCTCTCCTTGGAAGACCCATATAGTCGGGTTAATATGCATATATCCATGATTCGTCACCTATGTAGATGTTATACACAGCCTTTGATGCACCTTGAACATATTTTTTTTTAATATTTCCTTGCACCAATCGACACGAGCTTCCTTTTGAGCATTTGTTAGATTATGCGGTATCCAACGCGAACAAATCTTTGTTACAGACAAATGATCATGTAATATTTTAGTGATGCTTGTCATACTAATGCCCAAAGATGCCTCAATCTCATGATATGTCACATGACGATCTTGCTTTATCAGTTCACGCACAGCATCAATGTTTTCTGGCACAACAACCGATTTTCGATGACCCTGATCGAATTGGTCCTGAAGCAAACTTTGGCTACAATTGAATTCGTTATACCAGTTTTTTACAGTGCTGTATGATGGTGCTTTATCACCGTATAAAGAATTAAGTTCGATGCTCTCTTGTCTTGATAATCGACATCAAAAGTTGTGAAAAATAATCGCACGAAAATGTTCACGAGTCAATTCCATTTTTCACCCGGAGATGAATTATTAAAGTTACTGTAAACAACTAATTGCGTTCAAATGACACATTGTTATAAATAAGGCTATGTTCAACAATGTCAATGTTTCCAATGGAAATGTCAGGTGGCATCTGGCAACACTTACTGTTGCGAAGGCCAGAAATATAAATAGCAACCTCGTATTTTAGATATTCTGTATTTTCGTTCCATGAAAAATTAACAATAATCATGTCATATCTCTAGTTTTATCCTGTTCTATGGATTGCACACATAATTACTGTACATTAATAATATTTTAATCTTTCATTTTCTGTTCTCTGATCTTGAAAGTAAAATTATCTTATTTAATTACACCTTTAATACATTATCCCTCTCTGTGTATCATTTTAATGAAATTACTTCAATCATCATCTCAATTATTACACATTTACACTATCCATGTATACAATCACTGTGAGAAACATCCTTATCCATCACCATCATCCTGGACTTAAATTACTTTAACCAGTTAAATTAAAAGGAATCAAAGTTTATTCTTTCTTATCTATGAAAATATTCTCCCTGTGCTACTTGTAAATGTTAATTGTCTAATTGAATTTCACTGTAGTAGCAAGTACCTTTTCGAATCTTCCATGTTAACCTAACTCAAACATTTCGTGCCCTTCAAAACATCAGTGTGGAATTATGTTTTTCTAAGTATTATGAACCGTTATCATTCAGTCACCTTCTTTCAACAGATAGGCATTAGGTTCAGTTGATTGCTCTATCTGATAAGACCTGTAAAAGTTATAATTTTTTAATATTGTTTTCTTTCAGTATCTGCTGAATAATTCTTTAACAAAACAATATCCCCTACCATAAAGTTTGTGTTTAGTTCCTATCCTCTCAGTGTTTTGATTTTTTCAATAATAGTGGTACAGTGATTCGAAAATCAATGAAAAATCTGGGATACGTATTCAGTAATATATGCATACTCTTACAAAACTTCTTAACTCCCTTATTGTTTTTGTTTGTTTTCTGAAAAATTTATTGAATTTTGCTATTGTTTGAAGCCATTCCCTCATTTGTAACTGAATACTCAAAATATTTTACCTCTTGCATGAACGGAGTAGTTTTATCTGGATTTTTTTTTTTTTTAAATTGGCAAGCAACTTTTTAAATGTGCCAGGTATTCTGAAAATGTATCTGAGGCCATTAACAGACTCATTGACATGCATACGTCAGTGTTTTTATTTCTGAGTTAATTATTTGTCTTATAATAGAAACCTTTTGGCCAAATTGAACTCAATTCTGTAAGAATTCCATACCTTCTAATAGTAGAGCAGTCTACTTGAAACAGGACTCTTCTAATTTGAATTGTTTGACGTCTGTTGTTAAATCAAAAGAAGAAAACCATATTTTCCAAAAACCTTGACATTATGCCTTGAATCAGCTGGTGTCTATTCCCATTTCCATATAACTATGAATTTAATGACCTGGCATCCAGCCAAATTCTTATACTATCACTGCTCTGTTGTATAATTAATATAGAATTCACTTGAGGTGATGCAGCCAGTGAAATTATCCTTCCATTCTGCAGAGTGCAGTTTGTTGGTGTTTCTGTTGAACAGAATACATATTATTCATGATTCTTCATATTTTCTCGATCCCCAAATCAATTCAGGAGAATGCCAGGATGCATCCTTCAAAATGGCATGGTCGAATTCCTTCCGTTCGTTGCCCCCATTACTTTCCCACCTCTAATGGCATCAACAACGTGTAAGCCATAAGCAAAAAAAAGAGAGTTTTCTAGATGATATGAGATTATGGCAAGACTTTTCTTTAATATATTCTTCAATTCACACTGCTGAATTATCAAAAATTTATTACAGGTTACTACTTCCTCCATTAACATTTTTATTTATTATTTGTTTCGAACCTTACTTTGCTTGTACACAAGG
>JARYHS010013630.1:135764342-135813516 GCA_031002005.1 Vandiemenella viatica | reverse complement strand
GATAATATCTTGGTTGTGACGCAATGACCAAAGTGCTTTACGCTCAGCAGCTGTGGTGTTGGGCTGAGGCGGTTTGGCCTTGCTTAATATTCGGCTGGTTTCTCGCCTTATCTTCAGCAGCGCTCACAGGCAAACCACGAACGGCTAGCTCGACGCCAGTGAGAATTTCCCTGTATGGAATGGTCTTGGGTACTGGCGCAAAATTTAGCCCTTTAGATAGAACTGAAAAGGCGGCAGCGTCTAATTCACCACCACTCAGATTAATTACTGTCCTTCTATCAGGTGCAGGAGAGGCATTAACTTTGCGGGCAAGTCGGACAAATTTCCCGCATTGCCGTGCCGTCGCACGGCGTTGAACTCTGTGGCTTTCAGCGACGGTACAGCTGTCTACCTACAGAGCGCGGGCAATATGTGATAAAGACAGCCTTCCTAGTGAGTTAAAACATCTCCGTGATACCTTCAGGAAGAATGGATACAACGAACATCAGATACAGTTGGCATTCCGGGAAATGAATCGTAGGCCTAATAAACGCGATAATGGTCCACACGATAAATTAGCCTTCTTGCCGTACTCTGGCGCCACAACATCTAGGGTCGGAAGAGTCCTGGCAAGAAATGGCATTAAGACCATTTTTCTGCCACCACCAAAATTGAGAAACATTTTGCGCTCTCCAAAAGATGACCTTGCCCTGCATACACCCGGAGTTTACTGCATCCCGTGTGAATGTGGAAGAAATACATCGGTCAGACCATACGGTGCGTACAACAACGTTGTTTGGAACACGCCCGACATGTTCGCCTGGGGCAAAAAGATAAATCAGCAGTGGCGGAACATAGTTTGACAGAAGGACATGGTTTCGATTTCGAAGTGACTAAGGTGTTGACACATGCGAGAGGCTTCTGGGACAGCGTCATTAAAGAAGCATTTGAAATTCGCCTCGCGTCTGATTTGGTAAACAGGGATTGTGGATTCCAGATAAGTGATGCATGGATTCCTGTAATTGAGGCTGCTCATCACCAACGCTCTGCTTTTTGTGTTCCGCGGGCGTCTAATGACATCTGAGATGCTGCTAGGCAACATAACAACATCTGTCGTTGCCATGCCAGTTTACAAATAACACGCTCAAGGCTGACTTCAAGACTTGCAACTGCACCTGAAGATGGCGACGGAGAATAAAGTCGCCGAAATATTGTGTATTAATAACAATATCACTCGGTTTGTTGCCCGAGAAACGTTTATAAATAAACAACGCCGAGAAAGATTACATTCATTTATAAAGTTAGTGATATTTTATTGAGCCCTAGAGTGTTTTTGAAATATTTACAGTTGATACAGAATAAGTTATATTCAAGTATGTTTATGATTGCCCCTTGTACAGAGGAGAGTTTAAGTGTGTATTATCAATTGTCTAAAGTAAATATTGTTTTAATGGGTAGTAATTTGAGGTTAGTTGTTAATGTTCCCTTTGGTGCACATGATTCAGTTTTGGGGAGATATAGTATTCATACTTTTCCGATTTATTGGAGTGAAACGGGCAGATATGTAAGATGGGATATGAAAGATGTAATTTTATTGAGCAAAGATCATAAATCATGTGTAACACTTAGTCAGAATGATATGCAGAAATGTGAATCTAATATTGTAGAAATATGTCCATTGATGACTTTGCATGATGTAAGTGTAAGTAGTTGTGAATCTGATATGTTCTTTTCAGAAAATTTTGTTGAGTCATGTCAAAGAGAAGTTGTGACCCTCACTAAATCATATTTTGCTAGAGTTCATGATAATTGGATATTTACCTTGTTAACACCTTGTACTGTCAGTGTCAATTGTATTCAATCTCAGCAGACAACTAAATTATCAGTAAGTGGTTCAGGGATGTTTGTAAACACTACAGGTTGTCAAATAATTGGAAATGATTTTAGAACACCAGCGATTAAGCCAGTTAAGAAGTCTTATGATTTGTCTTATCCATTGTATTACTTACCAAATTTAACTTATAAAATTTATCACAGTCCTAAATTAGTTGAATTGAATTTGACTTATAGTAAAGAGGTTAAAGAAGAGATTGATAAGTATCTTAAAGCATCTGATGATACTATTAAATTCAGTAAGATTATTGCACATTTGGAGTCACAAATGAGTTCTAGAGATCAACATAAGATAACAGTTGTATCTGCCAGTGTTACGTCTATTATTTGTATTTTAATTGTCTTGTTTTTGGGTATTTGGTTATGTAGACATTGTATGAATAAGATGATTTGGATTTATTTTGCTGCAAATGCAGCCACGCAATCTGTTAGTAGCATACGAGTAACTATTCCAGAGATTTCACATAATAGTGTTGCAGGAGCAACACATGTTTCAAAGGCGGGGGAGTTGTAAGGGAACCAAATAAATCCCCGTAATATTGTGTTAAAGCGGAGTGAATATTCGTCCTCTGCTAGAGGCGCAGAGTGCTGCGGCGTAACGTAATACTATGCCTCCGCTGATAAGCGTCAGCAACTTGTCGCAAGTGCACATGCACTGAGGCAGTGCGCCTGGGACTTTCGTATGTAACACATCGATGTAGCGAGTGTGTCGTGATTTACTACCAACATTATCGCTTTGTACCCCATTTCGGCAACAGGAGTCTAAATTCAAGCTAACGGGGGTACTGCTAACATATTGCGTGGTGCAGAGGTGACGTTCCTGTATTTATGCAACTGTCCGCGTGTATGTTAACGGCGAATAAATTGGAACTAATCTGTAATCTCTGTTTCCGTCAGTAATAAACCTTAATAATCCGTATCAGGCTAACAACATTCAAGCCAGAACTCTACGCAGCCTTCAATATAAAACAATTAACATCTTTTAATATACATTAGTTGTTTCGGCAGCTATTGTCCCCGCAGTTGTTGATTCTGTGTCATCAACAATTGACTGGTGTCAGCAGAAGGCCGTCGTCCTGACAAGAAAAGAAGAACATCAAGAAGACATTACTATCGGTCAGGTTAGTGATCACACCTCCGATAGTCAATCAGTCATCAATCAATATCCACTCAGCCATCCAAAACAGAACTCTAGCGTCATCTGCGGGACTCAAACCCTGCACCACACGCATATAAACAGAGTACTACTACAGCAGGATGCAGCCCCCCATTGGACCGGCCACGCTGGCGGCGGTAGTTCGAGTGACGTCACTCCAAACGGTTAGCGCGTTCTTCGGGAGCTATATATAGGTGGCAGTAGATCCAGCCGTGATGGTACTCTGAAGAAGGCCACAAAATGATGGCCGAAACGTTAGGTTTCGAAAAAATGACGCGGGTCAACCCGGACAACCAAGATTACATTAACAAATTGAGACTTTTCCACATATGGATTAAAATGGATTATTTAAAATGTGAAATTAATTCTCACTGGTATTACCTTACTGAGTCAACACAATTTATTTAAAAAAATAATTAACATGACAAATTTATTGACAGCAAGTGATGAACATTTATATCACAATTAACAGCAAGTTTGTCAAGATATACGTAATGAACAGAAAATTATAGCATTGAACAATAAAAATAAATCTTATGAGAGGACAGAGGGTACTAAAGAGAGAAGAGATGTACAATAAGAAAACAATAATGGAGAACACAGATTGTAACAGGAAATGGGAATGAAAAGGTTATTAAGAAGAGAAAGATGTTGAGGATTGTGCACACCAGTCATTAAATTGGTGACAAAATTGGGGGAGAGTGAAATAAATACAGTTTAACACTAAATACTTATATAAGTCATTGTACATATAAAAGTATATGTATACTTGTTTGTGAAAATACTGTCTTTTATACACTTCTTATATTCAAGTAATATATACAATATGAACGCAAGCACACCTTACCATTTCATAAGTACGCAATATTACAATGCAGCTTTATCACTTTTACATAATAGTAGTTTAATCCTAGGATGAAAATAATAATAATAATCTACTGGTCCCATTACTTTTGTGGGCTATACAACAAATGTTATTTAAATACACAGTACTGAAACAGAAAGCAAACTCCAAACTAATAACATCAAAAGCAACAATTTTTATCACAGAAACAGTTAATCATAAATATATTAACTACTCATTTTTAAACACACGTCAGAGAAATAAACAATAACTTTCATTGTTGATGTCATAGAAAAGGAAATAGATTAGTGGAGATTCACAACTTGTCCTCCTATGTGGTTGATGAAATATATGTTCCAAAAATTTCTGCTGTTCTGCTCTATTAGTACACATGCAACTCAAGTTTCAAATGTAGTATTATTTTTCAATGTTATTTAAAGTTAATATTTTGTATCCTTTACATACAGTAAATGAATTGCATTTAGATATATAATTTGAAGCCTTCTGCTGTTATTATGTACAAATCCTTGTTAAACATTTTCCTTTTTACAAAAATATTGCATGTAAGTTTCCTTCATTTGTTAATTTCTGTTCAGTCTTTTCTTTTAAAGTGAAAGTAGGTCTATGAAAGCAAATATACAAGCAAAGTTAAAATTTTTAACTAATGCAACACTATTTTACACTGTACAAAAAGAAAAGGGCAATAACCCTGAAACACCATGCACAACAAACTATTCTTAAACAAATGAAAGCTTGATATACCAAAACTATGACTCTCAGTCCATTACAGGAGTGATTCAACAGTATTGTAACTATATCACTTCTGAGTTATGGGTAATATGAGACGACAGTAAGAATTACAGAAGATATTGACATAAAGGAGACCTTTTTGATAAAGCTGTGGCATTAAGACAAATAACAATAAAAACAATGAAACACTATAGTTCTCTAAAAATGTTGTGCATTTTTGAAAATAAAAACAGAGTAAAAATAATTATTGTATAAAAGTTAGGTTTGCCAAAAGTTTTCTTATCAACTATAGCAAAAGTTGCAAAAAAGCGTACCACAACATTACAAGGCATTTATGGTTTTTCTACTTCTCTATATAAACATTTTGTGGATTTTCTGAACAACAAAAACTAACAAACTGGTGATAACTGTTCTTGAACTTAGGTACTATAATTTTATTATTCTCTTTGAACTTTACATATTTCTCATCACTCCAGACCAAGCATGAAAGAGACTGATGGAGACTTCATGTTAGCTTCCATATTTTCAGAACCACATTCTAACTATTTTACAATCTTGTTGGAATTCCTCTGCTACTTATGAAGAAAAGTTGGAATGCAAATGGAGTACTATTCCGATTGTTCAGATTCAAGCAAAAATCCTAGGCCCCATCACAGCTTGCCTCACTTCAGACAGGCATACAGAAGTTAATACTTGAAACTCTAAGGGTATTTATTTAAGCAAGCTGATAAAGTTCTGACATGAGGTTATAACTTTTCATCTTTCATTTCGTTTCGTTTCTAGTAACAGTTCAAACAAGAGGTTATTCACAATTATTTTCAAACAAAAGTAGAAAATCACATGAATGTACCAATAACGTTTTCTATCACCAATTTCATCATCTAAAATGAGCACAATTAAAAATAACACTTTGTTATGCATATTTTATAATCATCATTAATATATTTTCATACTTTTTTTCTTTAAGCAGAGACTGACAGCATCTTCCTGTTAATTACCCTTTTCTATATTATGGTGAAAGTTGGATTATTAATGCAGGGGTTACAAAAGTATAATATTTTATGACTGTAGAACACAGCTTATTGATTTGAACTAGTTTATACACAAAAATATTTTCTAAAGGACAAAGCTGCATTCGAAGTAACAGGAACATATTTGTTCTTTTTCTGGTGAGCACTTCCAACAAAACAGTAAAAATTAAAACAATTTTGTAATACAACACAAAATGAAAGTGATCCTTGCAAAATATGAATTTATATATGAAAAATATCGTTTCAGTTTTATATAGGAGGCACAAAACCAGCAGTCAATATCATAAAATAAACAGATACAATTTTTATGTAGCATATGTGGAAGTAGCCACTATCTTCCAGGCACACACAGAAGAAAAAGAGAGCAATATTCATTTATATCATCTTTTGATGCTCATTCTATTCAATATTAAATATCAGTAATTTAGAAAGCAATACTGATTTCTTTGTCACTAAATAAAAGCACATGAGACAATCAATCACCTGGTTCAATGTAACTTCTCATCATAATTTACTGCACAAGTTTTGTTAAAGCATTATAATATATTTCTTTCTTAATTAGATTGTGCAGTAGCATTTTTTTAAAAATAAATTTATTACAGAACAGCTTATTTCTTGAAAATATTTTGGGGGTTAAAAAGAAAAAAATATATACAAAAGCAGAAAATAAAATATAAAAATTTAATATATGTTTATCAAGAGAACCTTAAGTTTTTCTCATCATTAAGGGGGAAAAGGTAAAAACATTTTGAATCACAATAACCAGGCAAACCTCTTATTTAGATGGTAGTTTCTCCAGAAAGTCCAACTCTATGGCTGCTTCCAATTGAGTAATTGATGTTGCTACAGGCATTGTTTGATGCTGGCTCAAAGTAGTGAAGAAAGGATGTAAATCTTCAAGAGTGTCTATGGTACTGGCTGTAAGAAGCAATTGCCCTGGTTGCCTTTGGATGGGTTCAACTGTTTTCTGAAACTTTATAGCACAAGACTTTTAGTAATTTTATCAGGTTTACTTTTAATGATACATCTGCACATAGCGGAAAAATAAAAATACATGATTCATAGATAAAAAAAAAAAAAATTAAAGGTTTGTGGTGGCTACACTGGCTATTGCCTTTCTTTTCATTTTAGCTTTGTCTCCATTTAGAAGATATATTTGAAACTAGTTTAGGTAACACACTGCTCTATAACTCTTTCAAATGTGAGATGTGCCCTAGCATAAGGAGTCTCAATGTGAGTATCCATCAAAGATGTAAGGGACCAACACAAAATGAAAAAAAGGGTAATATATTGGCTTAATGAATTTCATTTCATTTATTCACCATATGATACATTTTCATGTATACTGGTTTTGTCATTTTAAATTTTTATAGATTATGTGGAGACGGTGCCTGTGGTACATCATTAGTGATAGCTGATCAAATTTCTTCACATACTTCAAGAAAAAATTCATGCAATTCAATCTGAAATAAAAAGAAACATACAAGTAACCAATCCTGAATGAAAAGGGAACAAAGCTGTGTATTTTCTGGAATGATAATATTAAAAGTGATATATTTCATTTCAGATGCAGTTGGTCTCTCATAAAAACAATACCATTACGTGTCATTAATATCTGATGAAGATGGTGTGCTAGGTACCCTACATACTCCCGATCAGTCAACGCAGAGTAAAATAAAAATATTTCGAACTGTTGTAAGAGTAAATAAGTAAAATCTATATCTATATAAATGAGAAAGTTTGGATGTACTGTCTGCCTCAATCACGCCATAATTGCTCACCAGATTTAAATGAAATTTGGCACGGAGTTTGTAAATCGTGTGCATAGTGACATAGGCTAGTTTTAATCTTGCAAAAATGAATGGTTCCTTTAGAAACTGCAAGATAGTGGGAAAACACGGAGAAGCAGAATGTAATGATAATGGAGAACGATTAATTGAATTATGTGAACAATTTGATTTAAAATTTACAAATACATTTTTTAAACACAAAGATATTCAAAAATATACCTGGCAACAGAATACTAGAGAACTTCGATCTATAATAGATTACATTATCATAAGTCAAACAAGCACCTGTAAGGCAAGTGATGTGCGATCATACAGAGGAGCCCAGTGTGGATCTGATCACTATCTGGTAAAAATGAAATGTTTTTGGCCATGGAAAATCCTAGGGAGTAACAACATTGCAACAGTAAGGAATCACATCGAGAAGGATAAAAATAAATGCTATAACATCAATAGCTTACAAGATAAAAGTATAAGAAATTTATTTGTTACTAGAATGGGAAATATATTAGATGAATCATTTGATGGAAGCACTGAAGAAATATACGAGTACATAAATTTATATGGAAACAAATGAGAGTTTCCTTCTTTGTAGATGTAAGTGCCACGTTTACTCTTAGCTTTATATGTAGGTACATTGCAAACGCTGCTTTTCAGAAATAAAAGCATGAACTTTTCGATACATGCATGTGTGTGTTTAGTTTAAATACGCTGAAATTGATGCAGTTGATAAATAATAGTTTGGAAGCAGGAAATATGGACCGGTGCTTAACCTTAATTTCTTTTTAAAACTTACTGTAAGTTTACAAAGAGATGTCTTCAGTTGTGGATGTGAAATAGTATGACACTTCATATATCACACCATAACGCTGTTTATAATATATGTCATAATTTATGTGGAAAATCAAAGCCTGAAAAAATTGTAAAAATCAAACACTATACCAGCACATAAGTCAGTTCACTAAATGGTCATACATGAAATATTGTTGTATTTGTATGTTTATGACAAAAATGCAATGGTTTTGATTCAACCCCAGTTCAATTTATTTCATGTGTGTTTTATTTTTTGCTGCTATATACTCTCTGTAACATTACAAATTATTTTTACCAAAATTTAAAATAAATGAATATAACTATCCCTCTTTTTTTTTTTTTTTTTTGGTTTGAAATTTTTTTAGAAACAATAGTGTATGACAGAATAGTTTACATCGCAATACATGTACTCACTAACACGGAACTTATGAAAGCAGCTTATTTATTACTAATAATAACTAAATTCCCCCTGCCATATGCTGTAACAAGAACATTCTGCTCCAGGCTACATTTCAACTCAACTGCTATCTCCGCTAATACTGCCGCTACAAAATCAAATGATATGGACACATGGCATGCATCAGAACTACATTTTGAGTAGTAGCAAATGTTTTATATCAGGATTCCTAACTACTGTTGCATAAATTATGAGAATCAATTTCATTATACGCCTTTAATAGGTATGAAGTACAACTGGACATCTTTGATTTTCCAGTGACAATATTAGTGGAGTTTATGGCTTGGTTGAAATGCCGCCTGGTGTAAAATGACAATAAACTTTATTAGTAATTTACGATGCCTTTAAGAGTGCTATTGAGTAATGTGCGCTACTGTACCTTTCGGCGCATGTTACACCTTTGTTACCTATATCCCGGCTTTGAGGTACACTTTTCTTTCAGTTAACCATATTTTCAACCACAAAGTATAAATTTTTCAGTTGTTAATACTTTGAACAGTAACAAAAACTCTCGTACTTTAACACACTTTCAAGTGGATGAAATTGCGGATAACTGCTAGTATCTATAAAAATGAGGAAGTTCGGATGTGTGTTTGGATATACAATCTGCCTCAATCATGCCTTAATTGCTCAACAGATTTAAATGAAATTTGGCATGGAGTTAATAAATCATGTGCATAGTGACATGGACAGGTTTTATCCCACAAAAACGAATAGTTCCTTTAGAAATTACCATTATCAATTCACAAAAACCGAAGAGTTACTTACATCATAGACAGCAGTGCCACATTTACCCATTCTTATTTATGTACGAGTTGCAAACACTGCTTTTCAGAAACAAAAGCAAGAACCTTCTCATAAATGCATGTGTGTGTTTAGTTTAGAAGTGCTAAAACTGATGCACTTGATAAATAATAATTTTGGAGCAAGAAATAAAAACCTGTACTTAAACTTAACATATTTTAAAATCATAAGTTCACAAAGAGATGTCTTTAGTTGTGTACATGAAATAGTATCACACCTCAGGAATCACATCGTAACTCCATTAATAATATTTGTAAAAAAAACAAAGCTAGAAACAAAATTGTAAAATGCTAAGAGTATACCAGCACAGAAAGTCACTAAAAGTGACAAAATGGTCGTGTGCAAACTGTCATTGTATTTTTATGTTGATGACAAATATGGAACAGTTTTGATTCCACCTCAGTTCAATTTATTTCCTAAGTTTGTGTGTGTGTGTGTGTTTTTTTACTACTATATGCTCTCTGTAACATTACAAATTATGTTTATCAAAATTTAAAACTTAACCGATGATAACTATCCCCTTCAAAATTTGTGTAGAAATCAGTAGCCTATGATTAACAAAACAGTTCTTTTTACTTACTGTTCAATATTATGCAAATACCTATTAGATGTTTTACTTAAAACGAATGCATTCAACGGTCCAAGGTAGAAACTTTACGTTTCAAGAAACAATATTGGGAATAATCAAAAGATACGGACACACCTTAACACATTAAATGCATTGCAACTGCATTTTGGATAATAGCAACATTTTCTATATCAGAATTCCTAATTAGTTCAGCATAAATTATCACAATTAATTTCATTATACACGTTCAGTATGAACCGCACCTGGACTAAATCATGTGCAATAACACAGTAACTGCATCATGAGGTAAAATTGACCAACAATATTTGCGTATGTTCTGTTAAGACATATAATGATATCTGGACTTTCTGTTGTACAGAATATGTTACGAGCATTTTAGAATACATTTTTAAGTTATGTTGCTTTAATAATTATCATGATGCTTATGCCATAGTTCATGTGACTAAATGTAGTTCAACATGTATTCAGTATTTACTTCACTTTTACATGAGCCACACTACCATTATTTAGGTTTTTACCGGTTGCTTTGGTATCACGATCTAAAATTGTGGCTCAAGTTTATATCACCATTGATGACATCACTGACATGGAATGCAGTGAATGTATTAATGCATGAGTGATAGAAGCTTTGAGGGAAGTAGCTTACATCACGATACATGACACCACAATGTGAAATAATGCTTATGAAAGCTGCTTAAATAACGGATAAAACTAAATTCCTGATGCCTTTGGCTGTGACAAAAAAAACTCAGTTTTTATTCTGATTCAGGTTGTATTTCAACCTAACCACAATCTCCACCAATACTGCCACTACAATATCAAAGCTTCAATCACATTCACACTGATACAATCATTTTATCTTAAGTTAGTAAAGTTATGTATCGCGACATGAACTTGACCCGAAACTTTATTAGTAATTTAAGTTGCTTTCATGAGTGCAAATTAGTAACATCATGTATCACTTTATTCCAAATTTGTATCAAATATCTATAATAATAATAGTTCTGAAGAAGGAAATAAAAATCGTAATTAGCCCTTTTATATATTAGTACTGTCAGTAAGTTCACAAGTAGTAGATGTGTTCAGCTGCGGGCATGAAATATTATGACACCTCATGAATCACATCGTAAATTTTTTCATGTGAAAAATAAAAATTTGAAAAAAGTGGTTATTTTTAAGAAACTGTACTAACGAAGTTTGTGGTTAGGTTGAAATGCAGCCTAGAATAAAATGTTGACTAATATTACATGGAGCAGAGTGGATTTGGAGCAAAGAAACTGGCTGCCATGCTGAATTCTGACTACAATGACACCAGAATCAGATCAAGATGTCTACTGCCACTAAGCGAGTAATGTGTGTAACCTAATCTTTTGGTATGCGTTATATCTTTGTTACCTATTTCTTAGCTTTGAGGTATATTTTTCTTTGAAGAGTAAAGGACAAGGAAAAGGTTAACCATATTTCCAACCCCAAAGAAGAAATTATTCTGTTGATTGTACTTTGAACAGAAACCAAAACTTTTACATTATAACACACTTTCAAGCTGACAAAGTTGGTGGTAACTGCTAGTAAAATATATAAGTAAATTGACTAATTTTCTAAACTTGTAACAGCTTTCCAGGTGGAGTCTTAGCATAGGCTGAGGTCCTGTAGATACGAACTGGCCTATCAACACACCCTAGGCACCAGACATACCCCTGGCCTCAACCTACACTAAGACCCCACCTGTAAACCTGTCTTTTTTTTTTTTTTTTTTTTGTCACTGCTTTACGTCTCTTTTTAACATTGAGGTCTTTAGAGACGGGAAAGGATGGGGGGCAAGGATGGGGGCAAGGAATGGGAAGGAATTCGGCCATGGCCTTTTTGAAGGAAGCATCCCGGCATTTGCCTGGAGTGATTTGGGGAAACCATGGAAAATCCAAATCTGGATGCCCAGACGGGGATTCGAACCGCCGTCCTCCCGAATGCGAGGCGAGAACGCTAACCATTACACCGCCACGCTCGGTGTAAACCTGTCACTTACAATTTTAGAAATTTACAATCAATATATATATACAATTGCTGTACTCACAACTTTGTCCATGCAAAATTTGAGATTTGTGCTGTTTACTCACAGATCAATTGTCAAAGAAATTTTGGATATTGCCAGTAACCTCATTCAAGTAGGGTGTTAAAGTATCAACCACCCTCTTAAACCGATTACGTCACAACTAACACAATGCCAGTATGGAACAGAAACTAATACTATGTGTGAATCACATTCATCAAAGATGTTTATTATTTTTGATGCACCATTCAATGAAAATTCAGAAATTAACAAACAATGTGTGATGAGATATCTGGCACAGTGGCCCCAGGTTACTCAAATCTATACGGATGGTGGATGGGGCTAAGGCAGGCAGGGCAGTAGGCTGCACCTATACTATTCCGAAGGAAAAGGTTTTGAAAATGTAAAAACTTCAAGAGGAAGCCTCAAATTATACAGCAGAAATGCTGGTCATCTCAAAAGCCCTGGAATATGGATTACGGTCACCAAAAAGGACCATTCTAATATTAACAGACTTATATCATCGCTGCAAAAAATCTTATGTTTCAAAAATAACAATTGAAATGATTTTTTGATAATGAAGATCATACAGAAAGGCAGTCAAATCAATGACCTAAGCAAAGAAGTTGTATGTATATAGATAAAAGCAAAGGAAACGAAGAGGCAGATTGCCTAGCAAAGAGTGCTATGAGAAGCGGCGAGGAAGAGACAAAGGTACCTGGTCTAGATATCACTAACTTCCTTAAGAAAAACTGCAGGAAAATGTAGGATAGAGAATGGTCAGAAACATTACAACTTAGTGGTCAGTACTATGCTTGCATCCACCCCAAGATACCAACATCCCAGTGGCATCAAAAAGGTGCTCCACCAAGATTACTAATAACTACAACAGCTAGATTAAAGTTCATCCATGGTTTCTTTCCCTCGCATCTATACAGACTTAAAGCAATTGAATCTCCACTGTGTGATTGTTAAGAAGATGTAGAATGTGACATTAATCACATGTTCTTTGGCTGCAAGAAATACTGGAACAACATCACAAACTTCATGCAAACATTTTCACAAGAGGGAATCCAGTCACCAATAAACATGAAACATTTACTGGCCAGTAAATGTTGTTTTATATTGATTAATCTTATCATTTTTCAGAAATAATAACCTAAAAGTTTAGAAGAGTACACTTTTCCTTGGTATTGCTGTATGACCAAAATGTTAAATGCCACTAAATAAATTAAAAAAACTTCACATCAAAATGTAACATATACTATGTTACTTATCGAATGCTGGCATAGTACCTGGCATTGCCGAGGATGATTCAGTTGATTTACCACTATAAGCAGTGAAAATTTCTTCTCACATATACCGTTGTATATTACAACCAGAACAGAAGACAAGCTATCTGCACCAGAACATAGAGTACCTTAAGAAAAGAGTCAAGCTGATTGAAGAGACAGAAAATAGCCATGAGTGAAAGATGGGCAAGGTAGAGAGCTACTGCAAAAGATTGAGTAAACACTGGAGGGTATTCTGTGTTAAAGGTCAAAGTTGATCAGTCATCACCGGAGATGGAAAAATTATCTCTCCAGGTGGAGGAAGTTAAAGTATGCAAGGGGAGGATGATGACTTAAGGTACAAGTCCTGATTGCAGTGAAGAAGGATTTTTTAAATTTATTTTTCTTATGACTTTATGCCTCATCAACACTGAGGTCATTAGAAGCAGGGAAGGATGGGAGGCATGGAACTGGAAGAAATTTGGCCATGACCTTTCGATGGAAGCATCCCAGCATTCACCTGGAGCGATTTGGAGAAACCATGGAAAGCCCAAATCTGGATGCCTGAGGTATTTAAACACACATCCTCACAAATGTGAGGCCAGAGCATTACCGCTCACCCAAGGAAGCATAGAAAAACATCATGTTACAGGCTACCAATGTTGTGAGAAATGAAATTGCTAAGTAGATAGTCTTATGGACTATGGTCTGGAGTGTTCCTGGAAATGTTAAAGGATGGTGAAGCTGAACATCGGACAATTGCCTTCACAAGCAAGATGCTGGGGAAACACAAACGCTAGTACACAACCACAGAAAAGGATTGTCTCGCTATTCCATGGAGTTTCCAAAAATTAAGGCACATTTTTACAAAGGCGAAAAATGACCATATTTGCATACCATATGGCTCTATCTTTCTTAATGAGATGGAGGTAAATGCATGGGAGGCAGTCTAATAGGCGCTGCTTATCAAGAATTTGACTTCAAAGTGCAATATCTGCCAGGCAAAGAGAACAATCTGACAGACTGTCTGTCTAGGTGTCTGTGAAGCTGGAGGAAGAAGATAATGAAGTGCAAGAACAAGATGAGGTTTACCATAATTTTATGAAACAAGTGTAGTGTGAAGTGGCGAAGTATCTAAGGAACATTATGAAGTTACAAAACGGTGATGAGATGACCACGATGGTAAAGGACCACTTTCAAGATATTAGTTACCGAGGGAATTTAACAGGGTTTTACTGTTTATATAAAAGTGTGTTGTTATGGCACATATCATTAAACAGTGGAGACCAGAAACTCTGGGTACCAAAAGCCAGAGAGGATGCATTTACACTACATCACAATGCCAAATATGGACATTATGGCTTTGACAGATGCAATGGGATTATGAGGGGGAGTTGTTATTTCATATTGAGGGGGTTACTAGACTGCAGTCCATACACGAGTTTATAATAGAGTGAAGGCAGATAGTGTCGTATGCAGGAACGACATGAGCAATATCCTACCAAGTAAAGAGAGGGAATTAGTAGTGGTTGGTTGATGTATGTGGCCCTTCCCAGTGTCAAGAGTAAGAGTTACCAAAATTTCTGTCATCATGGAGGTCTTTTCAAGGTACATGAAGTTGTATGTGAAGTTGTACCCATTGAAGAGAACCAGTAGGGTATTGCAAGGATTTATCCCAGAGATAATGTCAGATAATGCCCCACAATTCAGTAGCAGAAAATGGACCAAACAGCTAGGGAAGGAAGGAGTGGAACGTATAAAGACATCATATTACAACTCGCAGTTTAATTTCGTTAAGGAAAATAAGGGCTCCATACCACCTGCAACGAAAACTAAAAGAATTGGACTTCTACCATCGATATTCGGCCATGGAATTTTGAAGGAAGCATCCCGGCATTTGCCTTGAGTGACTTTGGGAAACCACATAAAAACCTAAATCTGGACACCCAGACTAGGATTCAAACTGTGTCATCCTGAATGCAATGCCAGAGCATTACTGCTCACCACCTAGCTCTGTATACACAGGCCCGCCGTAAGCGGGCGTGCAAGGCGTGCATCGCACGCGGGCGGCACATCAAGGGGGGCGGCAAAACGAGTGAACGAGTGATCGACAGTCGCCGCCCTGCGACAGTTGCCATTCCATTGTCGACGCGATGAAATTTACAGCGTATTATGTAGCGGGCGTCCTTTTTTTTTTTTTGCTCAGCAGCTGTTTCGGACGGCCGGCGACACTCGGTATGGCAACAATGGGGGCGGCAAATGATGTTCGAAGGGGCGGCAATCTCACAGTTTTTTTACCCAGTTCGGAAATTTCCTAGATCCACCACTGGCTGTAGTTAGACAGGGGGCGGCATAATCGGTATTGCACGCGGGCGCTGAAACAGCTAGCAGCGGGCCTGTGTATACATCCAGTGTTAACAGTGTACATTAACATATCCCTTTTACAATGATCCAGCCCAGTTCTGACCATTCTAGTTATAGCAGATTGAATCATTGTTGAACATAACAGCTCAAAGAGCCTTTTAATTTTTTTAGTGTGTATACAAGTGGACAGAATAATGAAAGTAATAAGATCAGTGTTACAGGCATCTTAAAAAGCCAAGTTTATAGTATAGCACTAAATTTTTCTAGGGCATTTGACAGACTGAGCCGTAATATGTTGTTAAATAAGGCAGAAGCCATGGGAGTGAATAAAAAAAGTTGTCTTGCTGGGTAAATAAATTCTTAAAAGGTAGAAAGCAGGTTAAAATAGGAAATGCAGTATCAAAAGAACTGAAAATGGGAATGCTACAAGGTATGTTACCCTGAGGCAATTGATTTATATTCTTTATTCTGATGAATGACTGTTAATGGTTTACAATTATATGTTAGGTTTTTTGCTGATGACATAATGTAAATCAAAATGGGAGACTGCTGAACAGCTATAGGATGACCTATACAAAGCAACAGTAAGTTGGACCAGCACACAAACTTGGTCATAAGTAGGGCTAAGTGTAGGCTGTAATTTATAGGTCAAATTTTGAAGAATATCAGTGTTTAGGCTGGTTTCACATGCAACAATTTTTGGTTGCATGATAGAAAGTTGTATGACAATTTGTCATTGCTACAATGGGTTGGTTATATACACAATGAGTTTTTGTCGTTATTGGAGCATAGGTTTTACCTACTGTCAGCATAATCCACAGTGTGTTGCTACAACAAATCAAAAAATTCTTGTGGTTAATTTGTCAACACAGAAACAGGAAGAAACATAATTGACCTTTCTGGGTATCTTTTACAGGCTCTTTGAAGAGCTCAGGATGGAAATAATTTTTTTATTTATTTTTGAATATAAGTTTCTTACTTGGATAATTTTAATAAAAGGCTCAAGGACAGTCTTCGATATCCTCTTTAATAATGGCAACTCTTCCACTGATCTATTAATGTGCAACCATGTTTGCTATAAATGTTGTGAAATTTGCATTGTGTTATATAACTTTGTACATAACAGGGATGATTTTTGATTGATGTTTGAAAGATTTACCACAAGAGAAAGTAGTGTGTAAATGATATTAGAAACATATTGTGTATTTATTTTTGTATCATGTGCCAGATGCATGCCATGGCAAATTTCAGAAATATAATCAGATATTTAAAGGTAGGCAGAAGCTGACATACAACTAAAAGTCATCTGGAACGACAGCATGCATTTGTTCACATAGGCCACTGACTTCCTGGAATGATATGACTTCATTACACAGAGTGGCAAAGGAAGACAGCTGAACGATATAATCATGACCCCTTGTTCCCGTGTCATAGTGGCTCCATATGAAAAGTCACAGGCACCTCTTCACTTCACTAAAGGAACATGGTCGTATGACTTTTTATTATACGACCAAAATTATTGCTTTTGAAAGGGGCATTATACAAAGGAGATAGCTAACAAAATTCTTGTCTGTCCACATTTAGACTATTGTTGTGCCATTTGGGGTCTGTATCACAAGAGATTGATTGATACTTTATAGAAGAGCCACTTGAATCTTGCCACAGCCATTATGCAATGAAATACTTCTTCCACCAACTGGTTTTTCTTACAATGATTAGAGAAATTAGGTGTCTTACAGGTGCTTATACTATTCACAAGTGGAATGCATAAAGTTAGTTCTGGTGCAAAGAACCCTCTGCCACCAACAATTTTGTAGGTAAGCTCAGAATGAAAATAAATGGCAAGAAGAGACAGGTACACACACAAAAAAACTAAATTTTTAATTTATTTAACATTTATAACCATAGGGTGGGAAAAGAATTGTTTGAGTAAGATCTTAAATATAAATTTATTGATGTATTTGTTAGTAAACTCATTTGTGCAGGACACATTGGGCAGGTGGTAAGAAGAGGTTATTCGAGAGGTTGATAAGGGGCTGTACCAGGAAAGTAAGGAAACTTTTATCCATGGTCTTAGTTTTACCATTGCCTGAATGTAGTGGTGCAGTATGGGACCAAAATCTTTGGTATCAAATACAGATGTTGGATGGGGAGCAAAGGAGGGCAGCTACACTTGTCTGTGGAACTCAATCAGGAACTGATGTAATGATGGAGTTGGATTGGGCTTCATTGGAAGATAGAAGGAGAAAAAGAGAGTGTGTAAGGCATGTATTAGTGAAGAGACTTGGAAAAATATTGGTAGAAGAGTTAAGAGTAATGTATGGAAAGGAAAACTGACCATAACCAGAAAATAGCACTTGATTTGTGAACAAATTACCAAAAATCCTACAGTATTTAAAATCTGTTATGGGTAAAAGTAAAGCTGATGGGTAAATTATTCTAAAAAAATTAAGGTAAAAACAAGATATGGAAAAAAAAATAGGTGTGAAAGAAAATTGTCACTGGAGCATGTGCTCCATTGCAATTAAAACATCACTGTTACTACATTGCTAGTGTATTTAATTTTTTCTTTTGTACATAAGGGAGCTAAGGATTGGAACAATTGGAATTGATGAACCAATGATAAAAGCATTTTTTCTTATGGGTTTATGCCTCATCAATGTTGATATCATTAGAGGTGGGAAAGGACTAAGGGCAAGGAAAGGGAAGGAATTTGGCCATGGCCTTTTGAAGGAACCATGTTGGCATTCACCTGTAGTGATTTGGGTAAACCATGGAAAACCCAAATCTGGATGGCCGGACTGGGGTTTGAACCCAATCCTCCAGAATGTGAGGCCAGAGTGCTACCATCACCTACCATGCTTAGTAAAAAATCAGAAAGAATTTAAAATCTGTTAGAGATAAAAGTATGCAGGTGGGAAAATAATATCTAAAAATTTTAAGGTAAAAACAATAAATGGGAAAAATAGGTTTGAAGAGAAATTGGCACCGGAGAATGTGCTTCACTGCAATTAAATTAAATCATCACTGTTGCTACACTGCCATACATTTAATTTAAATAAATCCTATACAGTTAAACTAACATTTAAACCATCAATTTCACCTGGACTTACACTCTCACATGTACATCACTTTCCTTGATTTGGACATTGCTCTACTGCAGGGTGCCTTTCCCACCTTGGTCCAATGCAAAGCAACTAATTTATAGCAATATCTACAATTTGACAGTTGCCATCCATTCCACACCAAATGTTCCTTTCCTTAAAACCTATTCATCCATTGCAGATGTATCTGTTATGTTGTTATGATGAAGAATCACTCCCCCAGTAGTCCCAAAACTTATCTCAAGCCCTTATTTCCTGATGTTACAATATGGATATCATACAAAATTATATCTGTAATGCTGTCAGCCACTCCCCCCTCTTCTAGCACATAATTACTCTCACTCTGCACCTGCAAAAACCAACCATAGCCCTGTGTTTGTGACCCAGTTCTCTCCTTGTCTCGAGTCCAATTAAGTCTTATGATGTGCACATGATTTCCTTTCATCCTTACCACATCCATCTAAACACTGCCACCCCCCCCCCCTTCCCCCACACACGTTTTAGCAGACTACCCAATCTTAAGAACACATAGGTACTTCAGTTCTCCAAAACCACCACACAGATCTCACTGCAAAACATACAGCATGCATCCACCTATCATGACCAATTCCAATCCTACCACTCTCCAACGCTGAAGGGAGGAGTGCAGCTGCAACTATATATAAGTTTAGCAAAAAAAAATCTTTTGAACATTTGTATGAAAACCAAATCTAAGGTAATAACTAAAACAAAGAAAAATTTTTAGATGAAATTTATATTTTTCTTCTCTACATTAATATTTGTTACTAAAATAAACAGTCAAAAAATTTCTATCCATGTCAAGACTGTGTGCGAAGCAGTGGGTAAATGCTAGTTAAGCTACTGAAATTGTGGCCCCCAATTGCTTTACCTTGGAAATTCAGTGACCAACAATGATAAAATAAACCTATTAGTTTCACTTATGAAATGACATATAACCAAAAATAAAGAAACCATACATCATTATTCACAGCCAACATTTTCATTAAGTTTATAAATATGATTTTATCTATCTTTAACTAGATTTCATATTATTGTCTGTAAATAGAAATAGTTGACAATAAATTTCAAGACCGTTACTAACAAGAACTTGATTTTACATTACTGGCATGTTGGTCAACTGCTTCAGTATATCAATAAATAAAACTAACTGCAGTTTAAAGAAAAATAATTTTTCATAAAAATAAGTGCTTTAGCCAAACATATATCTGATAATGAATATTTTACCTTGGTGTCCATTAAATGAGCAATTCGTGTAACATGGGGTACAAAGTCATGAGGTCTAGTTGTCTCATCTTGCTGCTGTCTATCATTTACAGTCAACTCGGGACAACCGACAAAAGCCCAGCGATACCTGCATTATGAACAAAATAAAAAATGGTCAGGAATACTTCATGTAACACACAATATTATAAAAACTTTAACTGGTTCTTGAAACCAAATGGTCAGGTTGATAAAAAAAATACCATATGTGGTAATGAATGAGCACTCTGGAAAACAGAGTAAACATTAGCTACCATTTACCACAGATAGTAAAGTGTTTTCTAGGTCAAAATATTCACATCATTATCACTCAACTGTCTCCACTAAATTACTTGCTCACTCGACTTTAAATATTTATTACATTATCTCTGTCATGAGTACACAATTTCCTTTTTTTCACTAAGCAAACCCAAAATATCATCTTTAACCAGGTTGTAACTAGAGGTGTCTTTCCACATAATAAACACTTCCCCTCACAAGTTACTGAAGTGTGATCTGTAAGATTTAGAATTAAGGCTGAAACTACTCTCTCAATTTCCTCAAATCTTTAAAGAGCCAACTCACTTGCAACTTCACCCAGTGAAAATTTAATAGAACTTTTATTCACGGTGCAAATCTTCCATCTAACAATTGCCGTAACACCTAGACCAATTTTGATGTGACCAATCTCCAGTAATAATTTACATTAATTTTGTTGTAGAAGCAAATCATCATTTAGGATCAGCAATGATCAAAAGTTTCTTTGGGCCTGAATCCATAATCTATATCACAAAACATATCTGGACATCCCCATCTATATAATGACTGTTCTTCGACCATTCTTAAAATAGCAAAAAAACTTTCTCTCTTATAACATGAACATCATCTTCCCTGGGACAGCAAACCAGCTTTCCTGCAGCAGACTTGGTATTTACATCAGCCTAGAACACACCCATTACTGTGAAATAATTTTCTATCATACTTAATACTATATGGTAAGCATTACAAGTAACATAATAAATGTGATCACACATTTTCCTGCTTATTACATTCATTTTAATAGAGTAGTATTTTTTACAGATAATAATAGTCATAGGAGAACAGTAAACATGTGGGCTCTCAACTGTGCAATAGCAGCTCTTACCACCTCTCATGGTCAACCATGAGAGGTGCATATAGGTACGTCTTGGATCAGACAGGTCAGACTGCCAGTAACCCTTTTTCCATCTAAACCTCCTTCCTTCCCCTTCACACTACATTCTCTCATATTTGTAAAAAGAACTATCACACTTATAAATGTATTAATTATTATTATGAGTAGTTAGATGTGTTCTTTACCATTCATTATTCTTAATGTTATTCTACGTTACAACAAATAAATTTACAAAATGTCATTGAAAAAACTTATTGTGGACCAAAACATTTAGATGATATTTCATGTTTCTTGACTCAGTAATGATACAAGAATTTTTGTTTTTACCAATAATGTGAACTTTTAAATTTAATCTCATATTATTTTGCAGAACTATTCTTTTTTCTTTCCATATATTGCAAATCAAACTTATTTTTTATTCCCTTAAATTGTGTTTCAGTAAGTTATCTATTGCTCATGCTGCCCCCTCTAACAGCCCAGATGTCATATCTGTCTATTTTTCCTATTACTGTCTATCTGAATCTTGCGTTTCAAGTGCCACCAGTCTAAAATTGACTTGAATTATTCACTTTTCTTGCCATTTCCAAATTTCTCTGGATCAGTTCTTCCGTGATGTCTGTACTATATGGGACAACAAATCTCTAAGTCCTTATTACATTTACATTCACTTTTCTTTTTATTTCTTCATTTAGTATATGTTCTTATCTGGATAACCTATACTGCTTTTGTTGGCCATGATATAACTGTGTAATGGTGAAAATATTAGTCTTCTTTAAATTGACTTTCTTAAGTGCTTCATAAAATTGTTTTAACTGAACTGTATAATAAGCATTTTTTAACTATTAATGATGGACATGTCCCTATATTACTTGTTGCTCATTTCAGTAATGTGCTATTTTGTAAATCTATACAATTTTTACTAGCTAGAAAATAACTGAACATATATTGCTACACTGGTAATATTGGTTCCACATGGCTGATAATGGTGAGGCATTAAGCTTGAATACCACCCCTCCCCAACCTATACTACATCAATACCACCTATTAAACTATTTCAATGATAGTTAATGTGAAATTTCATGTTATACTTGGGAAGTATTAAATGTATGGTAACGATTTTTTATCATGAACACGTTTTTGAGTGTGTAAAATGATTCACGGATATTAGAAAAGACATCACAGACAATCCCTGCTTTGGGCATCGATGAATGGTAAAAACTAACAACCACTTTGAAAAAGTTGGTATCATAATTAGAGAAAATTAATATCTGAATCTAGCACTGACAGTGAGTAAACAAATATTGACAAAGAAAGTATTAGACAAATTTGCAATACCGTCTTAACATTAGCAAAATGTGTTCAAAGTTGGTACTGCAAATCCTTTCTGCTGATCACAAGGAAGCTCTGGCACAATGAACTCTACCTTTTTAGAAAGGGTACCAATTTGATGAAACATGATTTTTTATGTAAGATCTTGAAACCAAATGCCTATCCAAGTAGTGGAAAAACCTAAACTCAACAAGACAAAAGAAAGTGTGGATGAGTAAATCAAAATTCAAGACAATGTTTTTGTTTTTTTACAACTGTTCATACTGATTTGATGCTTGAAGTTCAAACTGTAAATAGTTTATTACAAACAGGTTGACCACGATTCGTGAATGTAAGAAAGGTAAGGCCTGAAATATGTAAGAATCAGTGTTGGATCCTCCACCAAGGCAAAACATCAGTGCACAGTGCTCTTTCAACCAAGCAGTATTTGGCAAAATGTGCTATCTGTCTTGGAACACTCAACCTACTCACTGGACACACTTCCATGGGGCTTTTTGTTTATCAAAGTAAAGAGTGCATTAAAAGGGAACAATTTTGACCAGTTCACTAAATGAAGAAAAAAGCAACGGAAGCCATAATGAACCTGGCAGAAGATGACCTGCTTCCAAAAATGGAAAATTCATATGAAGTGGTACAAGGATTGAGAACATGTGTGTAAGCTGTCTGTTACCCTCGAATATTTATAATGTCTGTGTCTGCAATACTTAGCTTGTTATCACAGCCAGTCTATGCTCCTGTATACACAATAAAATTTCTTAAATGATTCTTTGAATTGTTTAGTGTCCGTGGTAGCTACAATGGTCAGAATTGTTCTAGGTGACTGTACAATGGATCTAGGATATCAACACTGAAAGCATGGCAAAGCCAGTTTAAATATAGTTTAATCACGCCCTATTATTACAGGATACCAATATTACATACAGATTCATCAATGTGTAGACTGCCTGCAGATTAGATGGAAAGTAATAAAATCAGAATCAGTGATCTCACTGTTGGGCTTATTCACTACACTTTGCTACTCCATACATACAATTATACACTTGTTTTGTTCATTGTTTTTCAGAAATTTAAACAATGGTTAATCCAAATGCACTTCTAAGATGTCAAAATCACAAACGCCAAACAAAACACTACAGGTTATTCTGGATATTACGAGGCATGTTTTTTAAGTAAGTACCGTTTTGAAATTAAAAAAATACGTGCAAATATATATCAATAATTTTATTTTTACTTTTCTACATAATTCCCTTCAATATTGAGGCACTTGTCATAACGTAGTACCAGTTTTTGAAAACTCTCCTCATAGAAGTCTGCCGCCTGACTTGTTAACCAATGCATCACCACTGTTTTGACTTCATTATCGTCTTCAAGACGCTGACCGCCCAGGTGTTTCTTCAAGTGCAGGAACAGATGGTAGTCACTGAATGCCAGATCAGCGCTGTACGGAGGATGATCTAGAGTTTCCCATCGAAAAGATGTGATGAGATGTTTGGTCTGATTAGCCACATGTGGACAGGCATTGTCATGCAGCAAAACGATGCCCTTGCTCAACTTGCCACGTCTTTGATTCTGGATTGAAAGACGCAGATTGTTCAATGTCTCACAATAAGCTGCTGCATTGATTGTCTCATTACGAGGCAGAAATTCCACAAGCAATACTCCCTTTCTGTCACAAAAAACTGTGCACATGATTTTCCGGAAAGAAATCGTTTGCTTGAACTTCATTTTTTTGGGGGAATCTGAATGCCGCCATTCCATGGACTGTTGATTTGATTCAGGTGTGATGTAGGCCACCCATGTTTCATCACCCGTAACAATTTGGCTTAAGAAATCATCACCATCATTGTGGTACCGCTCAAGGAAAGTCAATGCACTGCCTAAACATTTGGTTTTGTGCACATCTGTTAACATTTTCAGTACCCAACGTGAGCACAATTTTCGGTAATTCAAGTGCTCGGTCACAATGCCATACAAAACACCACAAGAAACAATAGGAAAGTCATCACACAAGGAGGAAATCGTAAAGCATCTGTTTTCTCTCACCTTATTGTCCACTTTCTGCACCAAACTTTCATTAACGACCGAAGGACGCCCTCTCCGTTATTCATCACGCACATTTGTGCAGCCATCTGTAAATGCTCTCACCCACTTTCTCATCATTCCATCATTCATAATGTTTTGTCCGTAAACTGCACAGATCTAACGATGAATATCGATCGGTTTTAAGCCTTTACATCTACATCTACATCCATACTCTGCAAATCACAAACATTGTGGGTGGCAGAGGGTGCTAAGCACCAATCCTAAACCCGCCCATTCCAATCCCGAATAGTGCGAGGAAAGAAGGAATCCATATAAGTATCAGTACGGCATCTTATTTCTCTAATCTTAACCCTCCGGTCATTGCGACCTAAATAGGTTGGCGGAAGAAGTAATTCATTGCACTCGAAATTTAAATTTTTTCGCATATTCTCCAATAAATTCGAATGCAAGCTACGTCGTCTGTCTTCCAAACTATCCCAGCACAATCTATGTATCAATTCTGTGACGCTTTCATAACGGCTGTAACAACAAGTCACGAATCTAGCGGCTCTCCTCTGCACCCTCTCAACTGAGTCAACCTTGCGATACGGATCCCAAACCCCACAACAGTAATCCAGATACGGACGCACTAGTGTTTTATATGCTATCTCCTTTGTTTGAGCATTACAATTCCTCAAAATACGACCTATGAATCGTAATATAGAATTTGCCTTGCCTACGACGGAAGTTATGTGCATGTCCCATTTCATGTTGCTTTGTACTATCACCCCCAGATACTTCACGGAATCAACCGTGTCAACCGGTGAATTGTTTATTTTGTACTCGTGAACAACCTGATTCTTCTTGTTACTTATCCGCATTGCCTTGCACTTTTTGCAATTAAGTGTAAGCTGCCATTTACGGCACCAATCGAAAATAACATCCAAATCACGCTGAATTTCTAAGCAATCGTCGGAGCACCTTATTTTCCTATAGATAACCGCATCGTCGGCAAACAATCGCAACCAGCATTTGACGTTGTCACCTAGATCGTTTATAAATATTAAGAAAAGAAGTGGACCTATAACACTTCCTTGAGGAACGCCCGAAGTAACATTTATCTTAGAAGAGGCTTCCCCGTCAACAACGACATATTGTGATCGACCAGTTAGAAAATCACGTATCCACTCGCAAATCTGATCCGGAATACCATAAGCTCGAATCTTCGCTAAAAGTCGGTTGTGTGGCACAGAATCAAAAGCTTTCTGAAAATCCAAAAAAACCGCATCAACTTGCGAACCTGCATCGATAACTTTCATTATGTAGTGGGAAAATAGGGCCAATTGTGTTTCACACGATCTCTTCTTCCGAAATCTGTGTTGACATGGTGTAAGTAACTCGTTCTCATCTAGAAACTTCATTATGTTTGAGCATATGACATGTTCCAGAATTCTGCTGCAGACCGATGTTAGAGATATGGGTCGATAATTCCTAGGATCACTCCGATCTCCCTTCTTAAAAACGGGAATTACGTGGGCTATTTTCCAGCTAGAAGGTACTTTTCTCTGTTCTAGTAATTTACGGAATATATCTGACAGAAATGGTTCAATATCCTCCGCGTATTCAGAAAATACTCTTACCGGTATACCATCGGGACCCGGCGCTTTACCCCACTACAGGAATTTTAATTGCTTTACAATTCCTACGCTATCAATTTCTATCGGATCCATCTCTAATTCCACACGATGTGGTAAAGTGGGGATGTTCTCCATGTTTTCTTGCGTGAATGAATTTTTGAATTCGGTGTTAAATAAGGTAGCCTTGCCGTGGCTGTCTTCAACCTCCCGTCTGTCTTTTATTAGAACTGGCTTATTGTTCCCACTACAACTAACTTTTTTTACATACGACCAAAATTTCTTAGGGTTTTCAGTGAGGCTCTTCGAGAGAGAATTTTCACGAAAGTTATTAAATGCCTCACGCATCGCATTCTTAACACGTCCCCTTATCTCCTCTAACTTATCTAAATCAGTCTGATGCATCGTCCTTTTTGATTGTGCATGTAACTTCCTTTGCTTCTTGAATAACCTTTTAACCTCCCGTGTGTATCATGGGGGATCGTTCTCTTCCCTGATTGTCCGTTTCGGTATATGCAAGTTCATACCTTCCCCGAGTATATGTAGGAATCGATGCCACCTCTCTTCAACGGTGCCTCCTGCTACTGAGAAGGTGTGGTAGTTATGCCTCAAATACGCTCTAAAACACTCTTTTGAAGCCTTTTCGAATCTGTAAATAATCCTCTCTTTTCTCTTTCTGCACATGGTTGTTAGTTTTACTGTAGCAATTACAGCTTTGTGATCACTTATTCCTGCGGTGGTAGAAATATCCGTGAATAGTTCGGGCCTATTTGTATCAATTATATCTAAAATATTTTCGTTACCGTTGAGGCATCGCGTTGGTTCAGTCACGAGCTGTTCAAGATGGTGATCTGAGAAGAGGTCTAGAATGATTTCGCAAGCTGCTTTATCCCTGCCCCCAGTAACGTGAACGTAATTAGTCCAGTCGATATCTGGCAAGTTAAAGTCACCTCCTAGCATTATTGTATGGTCCAGAAATTGCCGTGCTATATTATTTACATTATTTCTCAAGGCCTCGGCAATATTTACGCTTGCATCAGGTGGACGATAGAATGAGCCTATCACAAGTTTTGTCCTAGCTATGTTGAGCTTGATCCATATGATTTCGCAGACAGTATGGACATCTATTTCGCTACATGGGAGGTACTTACTAACAGCTATAAATACACCACCTCCTTGGGAATGCAACCTATCCTTACGGAAAATGTTCATGTTACTATTAAAAATTTCGCCGGAACTTATATCCGGTTTTAACCAACTTTCTGTGCCTATTACGATATCAGCATCTGTACTACGAATAACGTTTTCGAGTTCAGACTGTTTATTACAAACACTTCTGCAGTTAACTACTAGAACTCTTAATGTTCGGGATTCTTTTAAGCTACCCCTAACATGCGGTGCTGAATTTATCTTGGCTGTCCGCAACTGAATTTCCTCCTCAGGGTCATCTTCCCTCAGCCTAAAAAACCCCCCAATGCACTCCACACGGCCCCTGCCACCCGTGTAGCCGATTCCCGTGTGTAGTGCACCCCTGATCTATCCAAGGGATTCCTACAAGACTCAACCCCAGGACGAAGATCAAGGAATCTGCAGCCATGACTATCACAGAAACGCCGTAATCTCTGGTTCAGCCCCTCAACACGGCTCTGAACCAGAGGTCCACAGTCAGTCCTATCGACAATGCTGCAGATGGATATCTCAGCCGAAATCTTGTGGCCAATGGGCACAGAGTTCACCCCTTCTGCAAGTCGCCCAAAGGACGAGAGGATAATCTCCGACCCTAGGCGGCAAGCATCATTGGTGCCGACATGAGCTACAATCCGCAGCTGGCTGCACCCCGTCCGCTCAATGGCATCCGGGATGGCGTGTTCCACATCTCGGATCAGACCCCCCAGAATACACAATGAATGGATACCGGAATTCATCCCCGACCTCTTCGCCATTCCCTAAGGGGTTCGATAAGGCGCCTAGCATTGGAGCTACCGACCACTAAAACCCCCTTCTGCAGTTGTCCAGACTTAGCGGGCTGTGGGGCTGCCAACTCACAGGCCGACAATTGCAGGACTGAATCAGATCCAGACAATGCGTCAAACCGATTAGACAGAGGTACAAGCTCGCCTTCTTGGGAATCAAGCTTGCACGACTGCCCCCGCATGTGCCGTCGACGTCCAGACACCACACACCAGCCACCACTAGGCGACGGCCGCATAGATTCCGACATCTCGGCCTGGACTGCAGGTTCGATGACTGGTATGGGAGAACCTGCGAGCCGATCAGCGTCTACAGGGTCACCAATACTGCATCCACTGCACTCACTTACGGCAGCTTCCAGCTGTGTAACTCTTGTTACCAAAGCTGCAAGCTGGGTGCGCAGGTCAGTCACCTCAGCCTGCGTCTGCACAAAACAACCACAGTCCCTACACATACTACCTTACAGAAAGAAAAACTAAGGAGTACACGAGAAAAACGGACTCACTATGCGTTCTCAGTAGGAGGCCTTTTGTCAATAAACAAATATACAAAGACGAATTTTACGCTAACTACATACTTTAAATTAAATTTGCACTGGAGGTACTACTTCACGTACGATTCCGACCAACGACTGCAGCTGCTGCTACTGACAAACTAATATGCAAGGACGAAGCTAACCACACACTTTGAATTAAAACTATCACAGAAGACACTATTCCCCGTAACGGCTGCCAAATAACGTCTGACTACTGGGGTTGTTAAACAAATACGCAAAGATGAAACAAAAGAAAACTAAACACTTTAAATTATATCAACACAGAAAGCCCTGCCTCACGTAATGGCTGCTGAAGAACGACTGACTACTGGGGCTGCTAAACAAATATTCAAAGATGAAACAAAAGAAAACTGAACACTTTAAATTATATCACCACAGAAAGCACTGCCTCACGTAACGGCTGCCGAAGAACGACTGACTACTGGGGCTGCTAAACAAATATTCAAAGATGAAACAAAAGAAAACTAAACACTTTAAATTATATCAACACAGAAAGCACTGCCTCACGTAATGGCTGCCGAAGAACACAAAGAAATCTTATAACAGCCCGTACTTCACAGTCGGCGGGACTCACGATTATCGGAGGCATCTTAAACACTCAGTGAACAACATAAACAAGGAAGAATTAGACTGGAATGGTGTCAGTGCGTAGGCAAGAGATGCAGGTACCCAGTGCGCATGAAGTGTGACAAAACGGTACTTACTTAAAAAATACGCTTCGTAGTTCCCACACGCTCACCAACATTCCCTTCACTGCCCTCAGCACTACTCACTGCTCTTTCCCTTGTTTACCACTTGATTCCACTTCTTTTCAATAAATCTTTTCAGCCAGAGAGCTTAATGTAAATTAACAATAAAACTCTCTACAATATGTGGCTTGACAAAGCCAGGAAACTGTCCTGAACCAAATGAAAAATTTCCCCTCATCAATACACAAATTCCAAAATGAAAAAAACCTCTTGTTTGACATACATACAAAGATACAAATAAGTAGTGACTATTCCCTTAAGCTAAGCATGCTAATTACAACTAAAACTTTTGTATTCTAATTAGATAAAAATTGACAAACAAATACAATCATTAATGAAATAGCAGTATTGGTCAACAACCTTCCACCAAGAGTTACACTTTCTGCTCAATCGTAAAAGTATTATTGCAGCATCAAACAGAATACCAACACTGAACACAAATTATTTAAAATATTCATACACTGAACAAAACTAATCTTGATGCTCGTTCGCTCTATGAGTCCCAAGGTAGTTTATTTGCTACCCTCAGATTGTTGCGCACTATCAGCTGTCATTTGATGGATCCAACAATGCCATGAACATGCCACTGGATGTAAAAGAAACATTGACTGTTCTCCAGGGTGGTGCCTGTAGTCACAACAAAATGTTAGTGTATGTGATATTGCAGATTTGAGTATAAGAGCTGTGTATGAATCACATTGGCAATTACACAATGTTGTCTGCTCCCCTGAGTGAAATGTAAGTTGATAGGTTGAGGGTAATGCATCTTAACAACGACTTTTAAAGAAGAGTAGTATTGTTCATCTTGATTGCAAAAATGGGATGATCCCTCACCGTTAACATTGAATACAGATTGCCCTTAGGCTTGTTGCATTTTCATTGTAGCAGTGTGAATAGCAGTATTTCCCCTGGATTTCCCAAATGATCAAATTACACTCCCCAGCATCGTGGTGGTCCTTTACCTTAAGCATAACTACATTTCTCCCTTCACCTAATAATTCTTATCCTTGTTTCTTTCTTCTATTCCTGCAGCTGCCTCTTCTCTATCTCCTGTATTCCAGTTTACATTTCTTCCTTTGTCAACCAGAGTCACTCTTAATATTCACTTCTCCTTCCCCTGCTGTAACTTTTCTTTTATAGACACTTGCCATTTCTCTACAACTCTTGACTTCATGCCATTTCATGTTTCCCATTTCTCTACTTTCAAAATCTATTGCAATATTCTTTTCTCCTAAATGCTCTTCTTCTCTTACAACATGAATACTTTCTCACAATACCATCTCATCCAGCATAAATGTTACAATACTATGCTAGTGTGGCTAATCATTCGTCTCTTCCTGTCTCCTCTGTAGGTGACACTGGACTACTTGAGAAGAAATTTTCTCTGCTTGTTTGGCACATTCACCTACTTTGATTGCTGATATCTCTTTCCCAACATTGAGGCTATCTCAAAGCACCTGATCATTTTCCATTTTATTTTCTGCAATTCCTTACCTTTCGTTGACTTTAGGAGTATTTGACTCTCCCCATTCTGACTTATCATCTTCTCTCAATAGCAGCTCCTTACACTGCACCAATTCTTCCTTAAGTTGCATCAACTGTCATTTGTTCCTAAGTCACTCTGAATTCCCAGCACACAACCCTCAATTATTCCAATTTTGAATTCAAGTGCCAATCTTAATGATTCTCCCAATTTGTCTTTCTCAGTCCTGAGTTCCACTTTAAACATTTCCCTCCATGTATCATGCCCAAAAATCAGCCTTTCGGATAATAATGTTTTCTTTTAACTCCACCTTTATCAGTCTGCATGTCATGGAGGATGTTGAGGATATCTCAAACTGATATACCATTACTTTCGCTGTTGGACTAACAGTGTTCTCTACTCTTCACCACTCCAAATGCACAGTTATACACTCATCTTGTTCACTGTTTTTCAGATAGCCAAATTTACTTCTAAGACATCAAAATCACTACTGCATGATTATTTTGGATATTTGTTCCAACACAGTCATCACTCACATGATTGAACATTGCCTTCACTATCCTCTGCAAAACTCCACATTCTACCCTGTGCCCCCTCGCTTCCGCTTCTCTCCCAAAATTTTCTCAGCCATACATCTTAAAATAACATTCGATGTTGTATTTCTTTAGAAGTCAATCACCAGGGAAAACAAACCTGGTTCCATTTATTTCGAACTTGAATTGTCCCCAAATTTAATATCATAAGTTCTTTTTATTAGTAGTGACTGTCCCCCCCCCCCCTCATTCAACTCATGCGCACATTATATTCTATACCCACTCTGTGTATATCAGCACCACCAGCACAACGAAAGCTTTCTTTCTTTTTTTCTTTTCTTTTTCTCTAGGAGTAATCAATATTCAAATGTATTTACACCTAAGAATCCAAATACAAGTGGACAACTATTTCTGTTATGTAACAGCCTGTTAGGGGAAAGCTGACACTGGGGTTGGGTATCGGCTTGTACACCTAAACTTGAAGTCTTCCAAAATGTTACCAAAAGTTCGGGAAAAGTACTATAACCGTGAAAAACCTTGTAGAATGCTAACTGTAATGATGAAAACGGCCGCCACTCACAGAATTAACCTCCTGTAAGAAAGGTACTGAAGTAGAAATGAAAGTCGAAGTCAGAATCACTAAAGTATATTTTCTTAAATTTTTCACTGAATTTACATAAAGTCACAGTTAGCAATGGCAATCGGAGTTAATCATTCGCCGAAGATCACAAGTCATGAAACAGAACAGACCGCTCCACCCCAAATGAAAGTAAAAGTTAAAGTTCCGGTACTGATGAACACATGTCGGAAAATTTCAAAGTTATGCGGTTGGCCATCCTGTCAGCCATGTTTGTTCCGGTCTCCCATGACCACCCGCAAGCCGGTCTCACTCAAATCCGCTAAACAAAGTGCTACATGTTACCGCGACCAAGTGCTTCAACAAACTGCCAGGAAGCGAGCGGCCGACCTAGCTTTATCAGAAATGGCCTACTGACCTAGACAACAGTCTATCTAGAAAAAATTTTGCTAACGGAGAGCTTCCAGAAAATCACAAGATGTAGAGCGTAACGTGACAAGTATAGTGATGTGGTTGGTTTTGTTTTTAGAGCTTCCAGACCAGTGTAAATGATTTTTGAAAGTTGGTTAATCGGAAAGCTCACATGTTTATAGTATTGCCGAATGTCACGTCCGGAATATGATAAAGTTTAAAGTATCCAGTTTATACTGTGTTTAAAGTGTTCCCCAGCTTCTGCTGAGTTCAGTGGTGTAAAAATCTTTTAAATCGGTCAAGGATGTCAAAAGTTATCGAATTTGTAAAATTTGCTGATTTCCTGGTGGTGCAAGATTTTCTTCACTTTTTATTTAAAGTCGGTTGTGGCCTGAAACTATTTTTAAAACGTGCCTTTATTTTATTTAAGTGCTTTAGAAAAGTTTTTAGTTCGTGAAATATGTTAGCCAGGGAGAAATCCAAATTCAAAGTTGGTTGCTACGAAGTCACAGGAAAACGGATTTTCATTTATTTATATCTTCTGATTATTAGTTGATGGCTATTGTAAACTTATAGAATATTGACTTGCCGGTTATTTTGCTTGTTTAAATCTACTTTTAAAGCTCTGAAACTACTTAGATGTGCTGGAATTTATTATTGAAATTAACCCATGTGGTGCTGCTTTAAAAATCATATTTACTACTTGAAATCAGTCTGGAACTGCGAGTTATTGGTGAATTTAATATCAAACGGTGAAATTATTATTATACCAGTGCTTTACAGTGGTCAATTTAGTGGAATATTAGTGCTGTGGTTGTTTAACCAAACCTGTTTATTTTACTTCAGAATTATTATGGATTACGCTCATTTAGGTAAGTTTATGGTTTATATTTAATTAGAAACTTCTTATTTAAGGTTGTTATGTGTTGTTTATTCACTTTTCTGAACCTAAAGTGTTGTTATCTCGATTTCAAACTTTGGTATCATGTATTGAATGTTTACCTCAAACTTCGTCGGATCTTAACTGAATATTGAAAATAGAGAGTAAGGTAGCTTACAAGCCCTCTCCAAGTTCACCATAGATTTTGTAAGAAATGCCACTGGTAGACTTAATTTATAAAGTAGACTTTGCATTTCTTGGCAAGAAGATGGCTCTCTTATCTCGTTCGTTGTAAGAGTTTTTTTTACACAATTTTACAAAAATTGTCTTTTCTTAACAGTATTTTTTTTTAAAAAATAATAAGGTCTAATTATTTTAATATACAACAAGGGGACAAAAAACACATATGTTTCATGTCCTGTCAAGGTCGCCATGTAGGATTTATGGCTATGTCATATTTCTTTAGTTGTCATCGGCTGATAGGTGATACAATGCCATTCAATTTAGTTTAAACTTGACTTGTCACCAAATTAATATTTTTATACAAGGGGCATTCCAAAAGTAATGCAATTATTTTTTAAAAAAAGCATTTTATTGAACAGATTTGCACAAACACTGCAAATTCTTCAAGGTACTGTCCTTGGGCCTCTACACATTTTTTCCAGCTACTCTGCCATGACCGGTACGTGTCCTGGAAGGCGTCTTCGGGGACCTCTCACGATGTTTTCGTCACGGCTGATTGGATCTCTTCTATGGATGAAAAACGGATTCCTTTCAGGTCTGCCTTAATCCGAGGGACAAAAAGAAGTCTGCTGGGGGACATCAGGGATGTAGGGCGGGTGGGGCAACGTTGGTACCTGGTGTTATGCCAGGAACTCGCAGACTTGTAGCGCGTTTTGGCAAAGCGCGTTGTCGTGATGGAGTTGCCATGTAGCGGAGATGTCTTTCTTCTTCCTGAAGACCCTTTTTCGGAGTCTTTCCAGCACATCCATGCAGTAGAGAGCGTTAACTGTCTGTCATGGAGGAAAAAAGTCCTTATGGGCCACTCCTTTGCTGTCAAAAAACACAATGAACAGTTTTCATTTTTGATTTGCTCATTCTTGCCTTTTTGGGCATGGGGGACTGGTCGGTGTGCCATTCAAATCTGTGACGTTTTGTTTCTGGGTCGTATTAAAAAAAAAAGTTTTATCAGCAGTGATGACGTCCAAATAATAAGGTTCAATTTCAACATGTTGCAAAAGTTCACTTGAAATCGTTAATTCCATTTTTTTTTTGGTGATACATTTGGCGCCAAGAGGTCCACAATAACTGATGTCCTGCCGCTTCCACAGCTTGGAGAGCACTGAAACTGCTTTCACGCCAAAGCTTAGCGTCCCCCCCCCACCTACCCCAAGTGGTTCGATCCCACTCCGACCAATAGGAGCGGTGCAGGAATTTCAATTGCATTACTTTTGGAATGCAACCTGTATTAAAAAAAAGTTTAAAGTTTAATATCATCTCTTTTTTTTCTTTTTGTTTCCTCAACATACTAAATAGGAAAGGTATGGTATCTAAAAATGCAAAGCTCTTTTTATTAAGTAGTGACTTTTTTTCCTAGTAATAATTCATGCACACATTACACGCTATACCAACTCTCTGTGTATCTGCATCACCATGACAACTAACACTTTCTTTCATTTTTTTTCCTCTCTCTGGGAGTAATCAATATTCAACTGTATTTATACCTAATAATCCAAATATAATTGGATGTGGAAAATTATTATTATTATGGTTATGAAACTAAGGAAAATGGAAACAGCTTTAAGGCAATACAAATAACAAAGGAAAGGGAAAATGACTCGTCTCTCACCAAAGTTGAAGGCTGCGACGAGTGAAAAACATATATGACGAAGAGAAACATATACAAAATTTTGGTTTTCACCTTATTCATGTTATAGGAAATGAATCATGTGTTTGGGAGGTGTGCACACGTCGAAGTTTATCACATGACTAAGTGAATTATCAATATGTCAGGAAAAATTGAGATGTTATATATAAATATATATATTGCAGGTGATTATAAAATTAATAATATAACAAAAGGGAATGGAATGTTAAAACAAACAATAAATAAATAAATTTAGAAGAAATTCATAACTACTTAAAAGATAATACTAATAATAATGACTGAAGGGTCAAAAGGTGGAATTTTATCAGTGGTTGAGGCCAGGTGGGAGTATGGTATCGAGGATATTTTGGTATGCAAATTCCCATCTCCAAAGTTCTGAAGTGGCAGTGGTTTCAGGGAAAACACTGATTGCTCTCGCGGTGATACACTCATTGAGATTGTTAGAATTGTGGTAATTGACAGGTTCTGGTACTGGGAGGTACACCTGAAACTTATACCTCCCAGTACTGGAACATGGAGCTATTGATATACTGTGTATGGTTTCTACATTAAGGATATTTTTGCTTCCATTAGGGAAACATTTCTCATTGTTACGTAAGATGCTGTAAGTGTTCTGTCACGTAGTTATTTCAGTTGATAAACAAACAATTGCTGCAAATGAGCAACCTACTATAAACCTCCAACCTCACTCGCTATTAAACGTGTATCATTCGCAAAATTTTTGCATGGGTCATCTAGTATTATAAATTTTAAGAGGAAATTGCCCTTGCTCATTCTTCTTCTCTAAATGCTCTGACATTTATAGTTCTACGACTGGAGGACTGTATATGAATAGAATAATAAATAACCAAACTTAATTTTCAAGTTGGTTGGATCCATGGATACCCATGTTCAGAAAGTACTTATCGTATCTATCAATATTTACTATGTACCAATACATTTTTTAGCTTTCTTTTTATTACTGTCTCCACTAAAGAAATAGATATGATTTCCAAGAGTTCCATTTCTTTCTTTTTTCTGTTTTTTTTTTCTTTTTTCTGTTTCCAAAATGACCAAAAAATCAATAATACATTTTTGTTTAGTTTAAAAACTCATTCTACTTTGGAACTTATACTTAATTATTTAAAGTAGCTACATTGAAAGTCAGTCCATTTCTTCTGTTTCTCAATGAATTGTCTCTAATTTATATTTTGATTTCAAGGGAGTAATAGGTTTTAGGCTTATCATCACAAGTCCTATCCTGGACAAGCTTCCATCTCCCCTCTCTGACTGCATAATCTCTCCTTGTGTATGCATGGCCATGAACATCTACAGATTATCAAGAGACTAGAAATTGTGTCAGTGGACAAGATTTTTTTTTCCCCCCTCTGTTGTGCTAACTAGTATGATGTTTTAATATCACCCATTTACATGTAGCACTCTTATGAAACACATAGCAGGTCAAATTTTTTGTTTTCATGGATCTATAAAGAATTGTTTCTGATATTATCACATTGTAATTAAGAATTTTCCTGCATGTAACTTTATCAGTATAGAGGCCCATTGCTACAAATGTCTTTAAGTGAATCAGACCCATATTTCTCAGATTCAAATTTCAGTCACAAAAGAACAAAGAATGCACTTAGTTCTTATTAATTGCAATGGAGTGCACACCCCGATCACAATTTCCCTACACACACACTCATTATTCCCCTTTCTTGCACCTGGCTTGGGGTAAATAGGTAATCTTCTTATTTTCATAACAATAAGTTGAATAAAATTCATATTCCTTCAAGATACAATCATGAATTCATTTAGACATCTGCATTACAAATAACTAAATGAATTGTTCAACACATACATTTGAAATTGTGGAAGATGATGTGCAGGCAGTAAAAGAGCAAGATCAAGAAGTTTGGAGGCACTGAGCTGCAGCTGCCGCCAGTGTGGATGACCATGAGCATGTAGGCCGTTGTTGCTATTCACCACCCACGAAGAATCCAGTGCCGATAGCAGTCGGATATGTGAACTATGGAAAATATTGACAAATCAAATGTTATGTTGTGGTAGAAAAGATCACAAATCTGCTTACTTAGTGAAAGGGAGGATGCACACAACATTTACTTTTAAGAAATGATGGTCATTAATATAAATTAATAATATATTATGGTTGAAACTAAAAATTTTAATATAAGATGAATAAAATCTTCTCAAGCTTTCCACTGGAAAGCGTGTCCATAAGTGGCAATGCTTTGGAGCCTGACACTGCTTCCATCTTCTGGCAAAGTGTTGTGTACCAGACGAGTCCACACTTATAAGACCTGTAGCTGCTAGGTGATGTCAGTAACATGTGTCGGGGGACAATCAGTGCACAGGGGGAGCGGAAGGGTAGGACCTGGTTGGGGGGGGGGGGTAGTGGCTCTAGAGGCGTCGTAGGGGTACGTGAAATGGAGGGGAGTGACTGGAGGTGGTCCTCCGGCAGCCTTAATCTCTGCCATCACCTACCAACCACAGGCATTATAAGCATGGAATCGTCGGGTACCCACCACTTTGCCAGAAGATGGAACCAGGTTCAGGCTCCAAAACATCGCCTCTTATGGATGCGCTCTCCTGGTGGAAAGCTTTTATTTTTGTGTTCACTGAGAGAGCCTCCATTCTGTCATTTTAATGTAAGGCTTGTTGATGAGTCAAACAGATAATTGTAATGCTACAAAAGAGAAAAATAACAGTTATTGATTTAGGTGATATAAGCGACAAATAGTATATAAATCAATAAGGCAGATCAAAAAGCAGAGATATTAAGTAACTGATTTAATGAGACCATCAGATTCTATCATCCAAAAATTGACGGGGACAAATTAGAGCAGATTACAAAATTAAAAACGGCACATAAATATATGAGCAGATTTTAAAAGTGTAAAGATTCCAGATGTACTAAAGATGGGGGGAAATGCAAATGTAAACTACCTTGAAAATTATCTAGACTGAGTCTTTAGACTTGTGTACCAGTGGCTTGCAAAAGTGCTGTAGTAGTATCAATTCATAAAACCGAGGAGACAAATTACTTTGAAAACTAGAGGCTGGTAAGTTGATGGAGAGTCTGATAAGCAACCACATCAGAAGTTTTTGTAAGAAAGTAAAGTGGTTTTTAAATAATCAGTATGAGCTTAGGAGGGCTCCTCCTTATGACTATCAGTTAAAAGGATAAGTGCAAGAAATTTGAGACCCAATGGACAAGGTATATGTAGCACTGCACTTCTCCAATGCAGTTGACAGAGAGGAACATTGAGACAGAAGGAGTCCAGGATAGAAGAAAGTAAGCCCACAATAAAACTGAAATTAAATACAAAAGTATTAAATAAACCAATCAGTAAATGCTTCCTGTAGGGTAAAAGGAAGTGAATGGATTTAAAATGTTTTTAGGCAGTAAGTAAATTTAAGGGAAGATGTTAATTGTTTCCTTTTACCTAGTTTTATGTCCTGTCAATGTCAAGTTAATTAAGTGCAATAAAACCTGCATGGAAATAAATGTTGTTATCTGTTTGAAAATTAAGCAAATGTCTATTTATGTTAGTCTGTTCCTATAATGAATGGATTTTTAAGGGGAGATTATGGAACTTCTTAGTTTATGCCAAAATGAATGTGTAGTGCCACCTAAAATCACATTTGTACCTAGGTTCACATGAACAGCAAAAGTTGTAACAGGAAGATGAAAGAAATAGTAAACGAATGTCCTCAGTTTTAGAAAAAGTGGTACCATGTGCCCAATATGAACAGGTGTAATGCAATTACTTTGCAAGATGTATGTTGCATTCAATCACTTCAACTTTACCCCTATTATTACCTCCCAGCACTTTCGTTCGGTGGGCTGAGGCAGATAGGGGAAAACTAAAACCACTTAAAAACTGAGGATAAATCAGGGGAAAAAGAATATCAGAAGCTCTCTTTAAGGTCTGGAAAAACATTCAAAAGAACCACCTCAGCGCTCCATTCATCAAATCATTACACAACCCAAACACCAAGCTTAAAATCAAGGAAACTGCCATGGAGCACAGCAATCAACCATGTAAGGTCCTCTTTCAGCCTCAACAAGCTATTGTTAACTCTATGGGAGTAGCCACTGATAGTCAATAAACATCTAGTTGAAATCTTCTACGAGCATACAAAGATTCAATTTTATGAGACATCAATGGATAATCATCAACCAGATTCAAACAGGACAAGGCAGAAGCAACACAAACGGGGCTAGGATAGTTCTGTAAATTGTGATTGTAGACTAGAGCCACCTCACAGACGCTTCATCATATCATTTATGACTCTTCAGACTTACAAAGGCACAATGATGGACATTCACCAAGCATTGGTTAAAGCAACCGAATGGATGAAAGCACTAGATTTAGAGATATAAGATTATATAATCTTGTGATATGCACAACTTTATACAATTTTTTGTATATTCGGTAAAATAGGTGGGCTTATCATTCCATAAGAAAAGGGAAAAACAGTAAGACTTATAATAATTTATTCAAGAAGAATTGAAAAAGAATAACATTTATTAGTATCTGACTTAATTAATACTGATGTGTTACCAGAAAGTAGATCAATTATTCTTCCCAACTCTTGATTCAACTGTCAATTTCTTAAATGTTGAAGTAAATGGAGGTGAAAAAAGCTCAAACTTTTTGTACATCTTATAAGCTAGTGAGTGGTCAATGAAAATAAAAATTCCACATTATAAACATATTTTGTACAAAACTCGGCAACTCATCCACCTAGAATTAATATAAGATGGGAATATAGTGGAGTAAGTCATACAAACTAGTACTCTGATGGTCTCGGTTGATCTACAGTTGAAATGAACAGTTTAATTAAATTATTTAAGAAAGGGATGATAATAGAAAGAGCATGATAATTATTTTTTTAAAAAAACATACATTAAGAACAATTATCACAATTTCATGCTGAAAGAATCTTGAACAATTCTCATATAATATCTTGGCAAGATGGTAAAGCCCATTTGTATGGGGAATTGCCACTTGACCATTCACCTCAGAGTCCCATCTTCTCCTGGGCAGTGTAATCAGTATGTGTAAGACAGAAGAGTAGGGTGAAGTAGCTGGGCTGGTAGAAACCCCAAAACCAATGTAAAAAGGGGTTAACTTTTTTTTTTTTTTTTTTGTAACTGCTTTACGTCTTTTTTTAACATCGAGGCCTTTAGAGACGGGAAAGGATGGGGGGCAAGGATGGGGGCAAGGAATGGGAAGGAATTCAGCCATGGCCTTTTGAAGGAAGCATCGCGGCATTTGCCTGGAGTGATTTGGGGAAACCATGGAAAACCCAAATCTGGATGCCCGGACGGGGATTCGAACCGCCGTCCTCCCGAATGCGAGGCGAGAAGGGGTTAACTTCCATGTTTGACAGTCAAGATGGAACAGTTCTCAGAATTAGGGTAGTAATAAACATGAAGTAAGTTGAATACATTTCAAGGTGAAATACTTGCATGAGGCAAGTTCTGAAAAATCCACAGAAATGGTAATGTAATCAATGAATAATTGTAATGGTGACTGTTCGTCATGATCATCATCACACTGTTAGGGAGCTTTCAATGTTCTCATGATCTAATGTAATGACAATGCTCATGCAAAAAAGTCGAAACATAATGCATACATAGTTTATAAAACTAAGGAATGATAGGGAAATATGACCCAACACTTACCACAGATGAAGGCAGCTGGGAAAAACGAACACAAAAATAACAAACACAAGAAACGCACAATATTTTGGCGTATAGCCTTATTCTTGCAGAAGTGAGACATCAGGCGCAGCCTGACGCAAACACAATGGTGGCCGTCTGGTGAACGGTATAGCCAGTAAGGATGGTTGTATAAAGAGAGAAAAAGGGCGGGAGGGAGTGTAAATACCAGATCGGTAATTGATCTAGTATTTGTGCTCCCCTCCTCCTTCTCTCCTATATGACCATCTTTGCCTGCAATACAATTCACCAGACGGCTGCCGTCGTGTTTGCGTCTGGCTCCGCCTGGTGTATCACTTCTGCAAGAATAAGCCTATACGCCAAAATATTGCATGTTACTTGTGTTAGTTCTTTTTGTGTTCATCGTTCCCAGCCACTTCTTCTGTGGGTCACATTTCCCTATTCTTCCTTAGTTTTATAGCCTTCAAGCATTTTCCTGCTGAATGATGTTATTGCTTTTCTTTTATTTATTTTGCCAGTTTGCAGTAAATGTGACTTTGCGTAATGTGTAAATTATGATTTAAAATATTTTAATATTTGGTAATTTCATGCAATTTCTTGGTTTGTTTGATTTATTCGAACTAATATTAATATGATAATGTTAAACACTGGAATAAATGAACTCTCTCTTTAGACATTGGAGAAGCACACAAAAAAGTACTTTAAATGGTTATTAATGTTCCCTATCCTTTGTTATTTTTAATGTTATAGATGTAACATTTACGTGTGGAAAATATTTCATTTAAAATTACCACTATTTCTCATTAACAGATAATTTATATTTTTCATAAACTGATTTAATTTCAATTATAATTTTATTTATATAATATGAAACACATATTACAATTTATTTAATTAATGAAAATAAAGAGCTTATTTAAATTTGGTGTGCCAGCTAGGTCTTCTACGAGTAATTAATTGTACTGGTTTAGTAACTGCAAAAATTAAAATTATATAAGAGGAACAATTCTTTTTATGCATTATTCATTTCTTAATGCCAGTTAATAGATTAAAAAATGATTGGATGTATGTGATGATGAATTTACTAAATGATTTCTTTACAGAAACAGATTTCTATACCTACGATGAGATAAAGTAGAATATTTGGGGTTGTTTTATTTTGATATTGTGGAAAAATTGATGGTGTTATTTTGTGCTGTATCTCTGAAACACCATTTTAAAAATTGTGATTTTTTATTTTAATCTGGGGAACATTAATTTTGTGTTGCTGTGACAGAGGTCACATAATTGTTAAATTTATGTAATCAAACTTCATTCTAAAATATTATAGCTGAAAATAGTAGCAATTAGAAGCCAGTACTATATACTATATGTGGAGATGAAAAGCACGTAGCCAATGATATTGATCAAAATCTCCAACAGTCTCGAAATTCGAAAATAAATATATCTTCATTAAATTATAATGTTTATGAACTGGAAACAGGATTAGGAAATTCCCAAAGTCAAATTACTCCAGAATTGTATTATCTTGGTCCTCCGGGTGGAGCCGCGTCGATTTATTAAAACCTAGCATTTCTGCCATCTTACTGTGGACTCTGATGAAAGCCACAGTAAGATGGCAGAAATGTTAGGTTTTAATAAATTGAGGCGGCTCCACCCGGAGAATCAAGATGATACATACAGTGACCGCAGTAGCCTTCCTAATCATACTCGAGAATTGTTGATACAGATGTATCAAATAATGAATGAACAAATTTAAAAAATGTAAGGTTAATTGAAAGAATATGTGAAGAAAAAGCAGTGTTCATTATGGAAATCATCGTCTTCTTATGATGTCAAGCCAGATTCTGGTTGAAGGCAGTTGGCATGGGAGATATGTGAAGATGAACTGGGTTTCCTGTGCCTTCTGCAGTATATGTTATTGTAGGCGAGGATCATATTAATAGTGTGTGTGATAGTATAGAGTATTGTTTGTATTGTATAAATGAGTAAAAGAAGGGAGACAGTGCAACCCGGCATCAGCCCATTCAGGTCTAATCTTCCAACACCAAAAAACACAAAAAACAAAACACACTACACAACATTTCAGCTTGCAACCTTAATCATGTCTAAGCTGAGACATATGGCAGAGGGAAGTTGTGTGCCATCTGTCTCACCTCTGACATGATTAAGGTGCAAACTGAAATACTGTGTTGTGTTTTTTTGCGTTTTGATGAGTTCCTCCGACCTGCCTTCACGTGTAGTAAGTGACAGGATATTTTTCCCTATCCTATTTTATTTTCAGTGCTTAACAGCAGTTTCATTGTCACCATTTTACATATGGTATTAATAGAGAAGGACTGGAAAAATAACACATCACTTACCGCAGACAAAGGCCAGACGAACATGAAAACGTAAAACCACAAACATACTTTATAATATTTCAATTTTAAAAACTTATTCATATATATAGAATTGGACCATGTGGCAAGGAGGGGTGTGTGCACATCCTTCCCTGCATGATTGGAAATGTAGCAGACTGCCAGAGTAAGACTAAAACAGTGGGAAGAGGACTGCAATCTAAATTATTGGATATCAGAAGAAGCAAAATTTGAGAAAGGTGAAAAACAAAATGAGAAAATTGTTCATAACCAGTCAGAAACATGGTGTCACTTATTCAAGTCAAAGTTGACAATATGCCAGGCAATGCATTAGAAGACATGGGCTCACAATTAATGGTGATTTCCAAGGATTTTTTATGCAGAGAGAAGTACATAAAAATTATTTCTTCAGGAAATGTGGTTCCTGAACCAACTTTTGTTGAAAAAGAAAAGTGAATTACAAGGCGAGTGTTTTTGGAAATAATGATAAAAAAACAACCAATAGAAATTATTACTTTTGTGGAAGATGGTTTATTTTTTTATGTCATTCTAGAACGTGACACTTTAGAGAAAAATAAATTATCAATTACTCTGGAGAAGGTGAACAGTTGAAAAATGATGATATAAAACAATTGGAAAATGTAATGGCTTTGTGCACTTCAGGAGGCAATCTTATAAAGGCATGGTGAATGTGTGTGCCCTTGTGTACAAGCAAAGTAAGGTTCGAAACAAATAAATAAATAAAAATGTTAATGGAGGAAGTAGTAACCTGTAATAAATTTTTGATAATTCAGCAGTGTGAATTGAAGAATATATTAAAGAAAAGTCTTGCCATAATCTCATATCATCTAGAAAACTCTTCTTTTTTTTTTGCTTATGGCTTTACACGTTGTTGATGCCATTAGAGGTGGGAAAGTAATGGGGGCAACGAACGGGAAGGAATTCGACCATGCCATTTTGAAGGATGCATCCTGGCATTCTCCTGAATTGATTTGGGGATCGAGAAAATATGAAGAATCATGAATAATATGTATTCTGTTCAACAGAAACACCAACAAACTGCACTCTGCAGAATGGAAGGATAATTTCACTGGCTGCATCACCTCAAGTGAATTCTATATTAATTATACAACAGAGCAGTGATAGTATAAGAATTTGGCTGGATGCCAGGTCATTAAATTCATAGTTATATGGAAATGGGAATAGACACCAGCTGATTCAAGGCATAATGTCAAGGTTTTTGGAAAATATGGTTTTCTTCTTTTGATTTAACAACAGACGTCAAACAATTCAAATTAGAAGAGTCCTGTTTCAAGTAGACTGCTCTACTATTAGAAGGTATGGAATTCTTACAGAATTGAGTTCAATTTGGCCAAAAGGTTTCTATTAATAAGACAAATAATTAACTCAGAAATAAAAACACTGACGTATGCATGTCAATGATCTGTTAATGGCCTCAGATACATTTTCAGAATACCTGGCACATTTAAAAAGTTGCTTGCCAATTTAAAAAAAAAAAATCCAGATAAAACTACTCCGTTCATGCAAGAGGTAAAATATTTTGAGTATTCAGTTACAAATGAGGGAATGGCTTCAAACAATAGCAAAATTCAATAAATTTTTCAGAATAACAAACAAAAAACAATAAGGGAGTTAAGAAGTTTTGTAAGAGTATGCATATATTACTGAATACGTATCCCAGATTTTTCATTGATTTTCGAATCACTGTACCACTATTATTGAAAAAATCAAAACACTGAGAGAGGATAGGAACTAAACACAAACTTTATGGTAGGGGATATTGTTTTGTTAAAGAATTATTCAGCAGATACTGAAAGAAAACAATATTAAAAAAATTATAACTTTTACAGGTCTTATCAGATAGAGCAATCAACTGAACCTAATGCCTATCTGTTGAAAGAAGGTGACTGAATGATAACGGTTCATAATACTTAGAAAAACATAATTCCACACTGATGTTTTGAAGGGCACGAAATGTTTGAGTTAGGTTAACATGGAAGATTCGAAAAGGTACTTGCTACTACAGTGAAATTCAATTAGACAATTAACATTTACAAGTAGCACAGGGAGAATATTTTCATAGATAAGAAAGAATAAACTTTGATTCCTTTTAATTTAACTGGTTAAAGTAATTTAAGTCCAGGATGATGGTGATGGATAAGGATGTTTCTCACAGTGATTGTATACATGGATAGTGTAAATGTGTAATAATTGAGATGATGATTGAAGTAATTTCATTAAAATGATACACAGAGAGGGATAATGTATTAAAGGTGTAATTAAATAAGATAATTTTACTTTCAAGATCAGAGAACAGAAAATGAAAGATTAAAATATTATTAATGTACAGTAATTATGTGTGCAATCCATAGAACAGGATAAAACTAGAGATATGACATGATTATTGTTAATTTTTCATGGAACGAAAATACAGAATATCTAAAATACGAGGTTGCTATTTATATTTCTGGCCTTCGCAACAGTAAGTGTTGCCAGATGCCACCTGACATTTCCATTGGAAACATTGACATTGTTGAACATAGCCTTATTTATAACAATGTGTCATTTGAACGCAATTAGTTGTTTACAGTAACTTTAATAATTCATCTCCGGTGAAAAATGGAATTGACTCGTGAACATTTTCGTGCGATTATTTTTCACAACTTTTGATGTCGATTATCAAGACAAGAGAGCATCGAACTTAATTCTTTATACGGTGATAAAGCACCATCATACAGCACTGTAAAAAACTGGTATAACGAATTCAATTGTAGCCAAAGTTTGCTTCAGGACCAATTCGATCAGGGTCATCGAAAATCGGTTGTTGTGCCAGAAAACATTGATGTGCGTGAACTGATAAAGCAAGATCGTCATGTGACATATCATGAGATTGAGGCATCTTTGGGCATTAGTATGACAAGCATCACTAAAATATTACATGATCATTTGTCTGTAACAAAGATTTGTTCGCGTTGGATACCGCATAATCTAACAAATGCTCAAAAGGAAGCTCGTGTCGATTGGTGCAAGGAAATATTAAAAAAAATATGTTCAAGGTGCATCAAAGGCTGTGTATAACATCTACATAGGTGACGAATCATGGATATATGCATATTAACCGACTATATGGGTCTTCCAAGGAGAGCCAAATCCAACAAAAGTTGTTCGGGGAAAGAAGCACATCGAAGCAAATGGTTGCCTGTTTCTTCGGCATTACCAGTCACAAGGCGACAGTGGCGTTAGAGCAACGTAGGACGGTTAACTCTGAATGGTACATGACCATTTGTTTACCAGAAGTCTTTTGAGAAATTTGGAAAAAGTCGAAGAAGGGTGAATAATTCTTCATCACGACAATGCGAGCTGTCACACATCAGCTCAAACAAAGGAATTTTTGACCAGTCAAAAAATTGAATTAATGGTTCATCCACCATACATTCTAATTTGGCACCCAATGACTTCCTTTTATTCCCATACATCAAAAACAAATTACGTGGTCAACGATTTTTGACACCCGAAAAAGCGTTTGATGCATTCAAGACACATGTTCTGGAGTTACCTCCATCAGAGTGGAATATGTGTTTCGAAAATTGGTTCAAACGCATGCAAAAGTGTATTGATCTTCACGGAGAATTTTTTGAGAAACAATAAAACCAATTTCAATCATAAGTATTTGTTTTTTCATTATTAGGCCAGAAATATAAATAGTAACCCTCGTACATGGTAGGTGGAAAGACAGAATAAAAAAAAAGTATGCGTCAACAAGGACTATAAAATTATAGCGAAACAATAGGAAAATTCAGTTTAATTATAATAGGACATCACATTAATATGACTGATACATGTATATGTATAATTTATTGTATGTTTATAATTTGAATTGTGTATATGACTTAGTTATTTAATAGTGCCATAAGGAATTAATTTGTTAGATGGTTGATAAATGGGATAGTAAAACTTTAAAGGGACAGAGTTACATGTGAATAAATAACTAAGTACAGTGGAATCAAAATGTTCTCTAATGGTTTTGATTTGTTTTTGGAGGGGAGCAAACCATGATGGACCCACTTGAGCCACAGTTAAAATGAACATTTTAGTAAATTATTGAAAAAAAGGAACAATTTTTAAAGTGTCTCCACAGAAGTGATATTGTTTTAATAATATATATGCAGTAAGGACCATTATTACAATTGCATATTAAAATAATCTTACATAATTCTGAGATATGTACCAATCTGAGATATTAATTTGTTAGCACCATCAAGGTTGCCACAAAAACACCAAGAGAATGGGATGCAATGTTCCAGATATTATGGCAAACAATTAGCTAGAAGGTGACATATTTCTAGAAAACAAATCATTTTTTTGTATTTTTTTTAAAGATGTCTAGGGACATTAAAATATTGGAGATAAATTTACAGGCCTTGCAAGTAACAAAGGCACAAGAATAGGTTCCACGGTACTGGAAGTTCTCCTTCACTAATTTTCAAATAAGAGTATAATCCTATTTGTTGATTTAACATGTAAAATAAAAGAAGATGAATAATCTTGGCAATATTAGTAATAACATTTCAGTATAACTAATTCATTTGAATTTATTTCTGTTATTATTGTGTTTTTGAAATTTTGTCTTTGGCAAAATAAAATGATGATCCAATCTTCTCACCTGTCAGTAATCAGAGTTAATATATTAAGGATAGAGAAATAAGTGACTACCAGCTAGAACAGTAGGCACTAGTAGACAACACAATGAGAGAAAATATATGATTTTTTGTTAAGGCCTTGAATGTTATTTTGATTTTTTTAATGTAGTGATGTTATTATTTGTTCTTTACGTGATTACAGTATAAACCTTTCTTTTCTCCTCATGTAATTAGTAAATACAATAAACAGGAATATATTAATGTGAGAGAATGCAGAAGTTTATACCACAAAACAGCATACATAAATATTTTCATTTTAAAGGCAAATATTAGTATTTAAAATAATGATTAGTAATATTAAATTTTGTGTCAGTGAAGCACATAATATTAATCATGCAAAAAGCACACACTATGTAAAATGTATAACCAATCATGCTGTGATCCCTCTTTCAGTAAGATGCATATAAAGCTTTAATAAAATGAGACAGATGTGTTAATGCAAGCAGTTTCTCTTAAATTTTAATTTTTAAATCATGAGAAAAGATACATCTTTTTGTAAGGCAAATTTGAAGCTTTTAATCATAGATAAAACTCGATTTACCTGTTGTTTCTCCTGTGTTTCCCAACACCAATTTTATCACCCGGGAGAAGAGCAAAAGAGAAAAAAAATCCATTACAAAACACATGAATTAATAAAAATTAGCCATCAAAACCAAATAAACATCACAATTCCATAACATAGTCCACTACAATGTTAGGATACAATAAAAGGTCACAACACAATGTTTACAAATCCTTTTGACCTGTTTTCCCATTTTATAGAGTGTGGCATTTCCATCTATGAACAGACAATATGATAAGTACTATTTTAATTGAAGATTTACAACATGGACAGTAAGAATAACATACAACACAGTGCAGAATTTACAATAAAATGCTTTAGTGCTTTGAAAAATTCAAAACAAACCAAGCCTAAACATAACACTGAACAAAAATAACAATTAAAGTTCTTGCCAACAAGAAAACTGAATCTGAAACCTACTGAATAATAATATATTGGTTTGCTTAAAAATAATTGAGGTGGTTCATTTCCATATTCAATTTTTTATTCCTTATCATTACTAAG
>JARYHS010013630.1:135739609-135763342 GCA_031002005.1 Vandiemenella viatica | reverse complement strand
CTGCCCGGCGCAACCAACCATGACCGACCTCCAAGACAGTGAGTCACAGACTGCCCTCAACAATCCACTCGCATCTCGCGTAACACTTTCAACAATCGGATTGTCCTGTTTCCACCGCTCAACACGAACACACACATGGTTTTTTATACTGTCTCGCCACAAGCACAACCCCTGATTCTTCTCTGAGAGATGTTAAAGATTTAGCGTAGGTGGTTAGAGACTTAAACATTACAATAGTGTTCAAGGCAACGAATGTCTAGTGACCTTGCTCCTCAGGGATGCAAATTGACATTGGGTCATAATTCAGAATTGATGGCATAGTGTACCTGTATTTTCTTGTTAAAAATAAAGGTAGCCAGTGAGATGTTGCATACAAACAAATAAGAGCAAAGATATCCTGTGAGTAATGTTGTCACACATACCTGATTTCTCTTTTCGGTCCATGTAAACAGTCCACTAATGAGAGTGTCACCTCATCTCCACCAGAATAACCTGGTGGCAAGAAGAAGTCATCGCTTCGTACTGTTAGTACCATATTTGTAATCTGCCATGTGCATATTCCAGTGAGAATCTCTGATTATCATTACAGCAACATTTTTCCTCATTCTGGATGTAATATTCTCATGGCCACACTAATCTTTACATACTGAAATGTCCATTTATCAGAGGTATATTCATGAGATAATTGCTACTGTACCTCATAATGAATTACAGTATAGCTAGCCAGCGATGAAGGCACTCATCCACATGCTGTTGTTTGAACTGGTTGTCCTTCACAAGGATGATTTTACCAGTATTGACATAATCAATACACACCGTTGACTCGGTTACTTTTGAAAATCCCATTATGTGAATGACTCAAGAGATGGAGCAACTTATTGGTCAGGGCCCACCAATTTTCCCATAGTCAGATAGAAAATTCATATTACCCATTCAGCTATTATTGATAATCTCACTCCTTATATTAATGGTCTGATCTTTCTGGTCCTTCAAAAGTTTGAGATCTGGCCCAGTGTTCAAATCCTGATAGAGTCAAGAATTTTTAAGAGTTTTGTTTGATCATATAAGCTATACCAGGACATTCCATGGTTCAGATTCCACATTAAACTGTAGGTTCAGTCACGACAGGAGGACTGCGCAACAAATAGAAACTCTGTCACCATGTTGTAAGACCACATGAATTTATGTAAGAACGAAGACTTTCCCGGCGTATGACAGCCGACCAGTACAGATGTCTCTACACCTGAAGAAGACGGCAGAGCCAGCCGTCGAAATATTGTGTTTCCACAACACTATCCAGCGGTACACCCGTGAAGACTACATTGCACACGAATTTACTTTTACTGCTTATATCATCAGATCTCTCATTGTGTTATCACCTTTCCATTTTCCTAATGCCAGTTGTCTCTAATTCATTTTCTCTTCAGTGTATTTCTCTAATATCTTATTCCACAATTTTTTCTCTCTTTGTTTAACTGTGGATTCCAATGTCTGGGAAATAATCTGTCACTGTCAGCTTAGTTTTTAATAATTTGGTTAATCTGCATGCAGTTCTACTTTATATCTCATATCTTTTTTAGCACTGTGTCTTAAATTCTGAGATCAGTTAATTTATTTTCGGGGATAACATTGAAATATCTGAATTTCTTGTTTCATCATTTGAATTTTTTTTTAGTTTTTGTGCACTTTTTATTAAACTCTGTCAGCATTAATTATTTGTGTGCAGACTGTCTGTGGAAGTTAATCCATTCTCAGACTTAAATAAAGTTTCCTGTGATAAATAAATAAATAAAAAAAAAGTTGTGTGTCATTCATAAAATTACACTGCTTAAATACTTATTCCATATTAAAGAAAAATATAAATCTGTTGTACTCTACTTACTATAAGATTAGTATTAAAAACAACTTATTTCCAAGAAACTTGGTTTTGCTGTCCAGGTTCAAATATTTTTGGAAATGGTACGTTTTTAGTGTCAGTTTGTAATAATTCTGTTTGAAAACAAAAGAAATTCATATTGCAAGAAATTTACAATTTGACTATCTCGCACAGTTCACTATAAAAGAAAACTGTGAATTCCTATTAAGTTTTTAATATGATAAACAAAATTTGAATGAATAGTGTTATTCTTCTATAAAAATTAGAAAAGATGGGAGCTGAAGGGGAGGATGTGTGGTTGGATGTGGCGGAAATGCTGCTCATAAACAGGTTTATTCAAAGAGAAGGAACAGATTTTGCATTTTTATTTCTTATGAACAATAAAAGATACAAATATATGTCATACATCACTGGATAAAAGGAGGTTTAAAGTTTTACTGTATGCATTTGACATGAGCACCATTTGTTGCATGACAAACATCAAAATGGTAGTCCATACACACATTAACTCATCTCTTGTTCATGAATTATCAGCTGAAACAATTCAAATTCACATTTTTTGAAGAGTAGCAGGCGTAGGTTATATATACACCTTACCTATTGCATACTTCCTCAAATAAAAATCGCAGGGGTAAGACCCGGTGACCTGAGAGGCCATTTCAAACTGTAGCACTCAAAATAATTTTTCCTGTGGCATCTACAATTTTCACATAAACAGACAGCAGTGCTATTGTTGGTAGTGAATGGAACTGATAGGTGGGTGTTACAAGCTTTGAACCTTCCTCTATCCAGTAGATGTGTGGCACATATTTGTATCTTTTATTGTTAGTGAGAAGTAAAAATGCAAAATATGCTCTTTCTTTTTGAATATTATAATAAATATACTATTGTTTGTAAAAATTGCAAGTGAATGGTATGAATCACTCCAAAATCAGTGGATATGTATGGACTGTGGACATAACTGATTAAGATTGCAGAGAGATGTTGTGCACATAGGCTCTGCAATGCCTTTTTGTGTGAGCAAATAGGCCACTGTTACGCTATGCTCTGTTGGTGCAGAGCCATCAACAGAAGTAGAAATGGGCAAGAAAAGTGCCGGTATGCCTTCACAACATCAAAGGACAAATACAGGCATGTGAGTGAGTTCAAACATGGCAGAGTGATTGATTGGTCTCTGAGAAACAGGCTTGTCATGCCATGGCTGTACAGTGCACACTGGACAACACAACACATCTTATCCGCATTGCTCTAACTAATATAATATCATCCTCCATAGTGCTGGCTTGGGGTTGGAGCATTTGTATGGAAATGTTTGCATCAATGGTTCGATGCCATCTGCTGAGGTTCTGGACTAGTGGCATGCCATTCCATTAGTTTCCATTCACCAGAAACCACTCGTGCCTCAGACTGTAATTGGTAGTGCCAAAATGTAGTATTTTTGATGAGTCCCACTTCATCTTGTCCTACAGTGATGGCCATGTATGTGTTTGATGCTTCCATGGTGAACACATGCAGGCAGAGTGCATTGTTGAGCAGCATAGCAGACAAATATCAAGTATGGTGGTGGAAGATGCCATTGGTTATAACATACGATATTTCCTCCTACTTATTGAAAGCAGCCTGGACAGCAAACACTACATCACAGAGGTTTAGATCCCAAGCCACTGCCCCACTGCAGGTAGCTCCAAATGCTATATTTCAGCAGGACTATGTCTGGCCACATGTGACTAGGAATGTACAAGCTTTCTTTAGAAGAACAACAGGCACCTCCCTACCTGGCCTGCACCTAACATGTTGCTCATCAAACATGTATGGGATGTATGTGGTCATCAATTTATTCGTTGCGATCCTCCTGTAACCAGTGTTGATGCTTTGTTGATGCTTTGTTGATGCGCGTACAAATCAGGTGGCAGCGTGTTCCCTAGCAGCATATGCAGGCTCTCTATGATTCCATGCAGTGACATCTAGGGGCTGTGATTGCAGCACATGCCAGTTTCACACCATGTTGATTTCTACATTTTTCACAAACAATAGTGTATATGTTAAAGTTTTAAGAGATTTCTCTCACTGAATCAGTTGATCAAAGGGTACATATATTAATAATGAAATAATCAACACTTAGTAATGATAAGGAATAAAAAATTGAATATGGAAATGAACCACCTCAATTATTTTTAAGCAAACCAATATATTATTATTCAGTAGGTTTCAGATTCAGTTTTCTTGTTGGCAAGAACTTTAATTGTTATTATTTTGTTCAGTGTTATGTTTTAGGCTTGGTTTGTTTTGCATTTTTCAAAGCACTAAAGCATTTTATTGTAAATTCTGCACTGTGTTGTATGTTATTCTTACTGTCCATGTTGTAAATCATTCAATTAAAATAGTACTTATCATATTGTCTGTTCATAGATGGAAATGCCACACTATAAAATGGGAAAACAGGTCAAAAGGATTTGTAAACATTGTGTTGTGACCTTTTATTGTATCCTAACATTGTAGTGGACTATGTTATGGAATTGTGATGTTTATTTGGATTTCTGATGGCTAATTTTTATTAATTCATGTGTTTTGTAATGGATTTTTTTTCTCTTTTGCTCTTCTCCTGGGTGATAAAATTGGTGTTGGGAAACACAGGAGAAACAACAGGTAAATCGAGTTTTATCTATGATTAAAAGCTTCAAATTTGCCTTACAAAAAGATGTATCTTTTCTCATGATTTAAAAATTAAAATTTAAGAGAAACTGCTTGCATTAACACATCTGTCTCATTTTATTAAAGCTTTATATAGCATCTTACTGAAAGAGGGATCACAGCATGATTGGTTATACATTTTACATAGTGTGTGCTTTTTGCATGATTAATATTATGTGCTTCACTGACACAAAATTTAATATTACTAATCATTATTTTAAATACTAATATTTGCCTTTAAAATGAAAATATTTATGTATACTGTTTTGTGGTATAAACTTCTGCATTCTCTCACATTAATATATTCCTGTTTATTGTATTTACTAATTACATGAGGAGAAAAGAAAGGTTTATACTGTAATCACGTAAAGAACAAATAATAACATCACTACATTAAAAAAAGTAAAATAACATTCAAGGCCTTAACAAAAAATCATATATTTTCTCTCATTCGTGTTTCTGTCTACTAGTGCCTACTGTTCTAGCTGGCTAGTCACTTATTTCTCTATCCTTAATATATTAACTCTGATTACTGACAGGTGAGAAGATTGGATCATCATTTTATTTTGCCAAAGACAAAATTTCAGAAAACACAATAATAACAGAAATAAATTCAAATGAATTAGTTATACTGAAATGTTATTACTAATATTGCCAAGATTATTCATCTTCTTTTATTTTACATGTTAAATCAACAAATAGGATTATACTCTTATTTGAAAATTAGTGAAGGAGAACTTCCAGTACCGTGGAACCTATTCTTGTGCCTTTGTTACTTGCAAGGCCTGTAAATTTATCTCCAATATTTTAATGTCCCTAGACATCTTTAAAAAAATACAAAAAAATGATTTGTTTTCTAGAAATATGTCACCTTCTAGCTAATTGTTTGCCATAATACACTGGAACATTGCATCCCATTCTCTTGGTGTTTTTGTGGCAACCTTGATGGTGCTAACAAATTAATATCTCAGATTGGTACATATCTCAGAATTATGTAAGATTATTTTAATATGCAATTGTAATAATGGTCCTTACTGCATATATATGTATTAAAACAATATCACTTCTGTGGAGACACTTTAAATATTGTTCCTTTTTTCAATAATTTACTAAAATGTTCATTTTAACTGTGGCTCAAGTGGGTCCAATCATGGTTTGCTCCCCTCCAAAAACAAATCAAAACTATTAGACGAACATTTTGATTCCACTGTACTCAGTTATTTATTCACATGTAACTCTGTCCCTTTAAAGTTTTACTATCCCATTTATCAACCATCTAACAAATTAATTCCTTATGGCACTATTAAATAACTAAGTCATATACACAATTCAAATTATAAACATACAATAAATTATACATATACATGTATCAGTCATATTAATGTGATGTCCTATTATAATTAAACTGAATTTTCCTATTGTTTCGCTATAATTTTATAGTCCTTGTTGACGCATCTTTTTTTTATTCTGTCTTTCCACCTACCATGTACGAGGGTTACTATTTATATTTCTGGCCTAATAATGAAAAAAACAAATACTTATGATTGAAATTGGTTTTATTGTTTCTCAAAAAATTCTCCGTGAAGATCAATACACTTTTGCATGCGTTTGAACCAATTTTCGAAACACATATTCCACTCTGATGGAGGTAACTCCAGAACATGTGTCTTGAATGCATCAAACGCTTTTTCGGGTTTCAAAAATCGTTGACCACGTAATTTGTTTTTGATGTATGGGAATAAAAGGAAGTCATTGGGTGCCAAATTAGAATGTATGGTGGATGAACCATTAATTCAATTTTTTGACTGGTCAAAAATTCCTTTGTTTGAGCTGATGTGTGACAGCTCGCATTGTCGTGATGAAGAATTATTCACCCCTTCTTCGACTTTTTCCAAATTTCTCAAAAGACTTCTGGTAAACAAATGGTCATGTACCATTCAGAGTTAACCATCCTACGTTGCTCTAACGCCACTGTCGCCTTGTGACTGGTAATGCTGAAGAAACAGGCAACCATTTGCTTCGATGTGCTTCTTTCCCCGAACAACTTTTGTTGGATTTGGCTCACCTTGGAAGACCCATATAGTCAGGTTAATATGCATATATCCATGATTCGTCACCTATGTAGATGTTATACACAGCCTTTGATGCACCTTGAACATATTTTTTTAACTATTTCCTTGCACCAATCGACACGAGCTTCCTTTTGAAGCATTTGTTAGATTATGCGGTATCCAACGCGAACAAATCTTTGTTACAGACAAATGATCATGTAATATTTTAGTGATGCTTGTCATACTAATGCCCAAAGATGCCTCAATCTCACTGATATGTCACATGACGATCTTGCTTTATCAGTTCACGTACAGCATCAATGTATTCTGGCACAACAACCGATTTTGGATGACCCTGATCGAATTGGTCCTGAAGCAAACTTTGGCTACAATTGAATTCGTTATACCAGTTTTTTACAGTGCTGTATGATGGTGCTTTATCACCGTATAAAGATTTAAGTTCGATGCACTCTTGTCTTGATAATCGACATCAAAAGTTGTGAAAAATAATTGCACGAAAATGTTCACGAGTCAATTCCATTTTTCACCAGAGATGAATTATTAAAGTTACTGTAAACAACTAATTGTGTTCAAATGACACATTGTTATGAATAAGGCTATGTTCAACAATGTCAATGTTTCCAATGGAAATGTCAGGTGGCATTTGGCAACACTTACTGTTGCCAAGGCCAGAAATATAAATAGCAACCTCGTATTTTAGATATTCTGTATTTTCGTTCCATGAAAAATTAACAATAATCATGTCATATCAGTAGTTTTATCCTGTTCTATGGATTGCACACATAATTACTGTACATTAATAATATTTTAATCTTTCATTTTCTGTTCTCTGATCTTGAAAGTAAAATTATCTTATATCACCATCATCCTGGACTTAAATTACTTTAACCAGTTAAATTAAAAGAAATTAAAGTTTATTCTTTCTTATCTATGAAAATATTCTCCCTGTGCTACTTGTAAATGTTAATTGTCTAATTGAATTTCACTGTAGTAGCAAGTATCTTTTCGAATCTTCCATGTTAACCTAACTCAAACATTTCGTGCCCTTCAAAACATCAGTGTGGAATTATGTTTTTCTAAGTATTATGAACCGTTATCATTCAGTCACCTTCTTTCAACAGATAGGCATTAGGTTCAGTTGATTGCTCTATCTGATAAGACCTGTAAAAGTTATAATTTTTTTAATATTGTTTTCTTTCAGTATCTGCTGAATAATTCTTTAACAAAACAATATACCCTACCATAAAGTTTGTGTTTAGTTCCAATCCTCTCTCAGTGTTTTGATTTTTTCAATAATAGTGGTACAGTGATTCGAAAATCAATTAAAAATCTGGGATACGTATTCAGTAAGATAGGCATACTCTTACAAAACTTCTTAACTCCCTTATTGTTTTTTGTTTGTTAATCTGGAAAATTTATTGATTTTTGCTATTGTTTGGAGCCATTCCCTCGTTTGTAACTGAATACTCAAAATATTTTACCTCTTGCATGTAGTTTTATCTGGATTGTTTTTTTTTTTTTATTTTTTTTTTTTTTTTTAAATTAGCAGGCAACTTTTTAAATGTGCCAGGTATTCTGAAAATGTATCTGAGGCACAGATGTATCATTGAAATGCTTACGTCAGTGTTTTTATTTCTGAGTTAATTATTTGTCTTATTAACAGAAACATTTTGGCCAAATTTGAACTCAATTCTGTAAGAATTCCATACCTTCTAATAGTAGAGCAGTCTACTTGAAACAGGACTCTTCTAATTTGAATTGTTTGATGTCTGTTTTTAAATCAAAAGAAGAAAACCATATTTTCCAAAAACCTTGACATTATGCCTTGAATCAGCTGGTGTCTATTCCCATTTCCATATAACTATGAATTTAATGACCTGGCATCTAGCCAAATTCTTATACTATCACTGCTCTGTTGTATAATTAATATAGAATTCACTTGAGGTGATGCAGCCAGTGAAATTATCCTTCCATTCTGCAGAGTGCAGTTTGTTGGTGTTTCTGTTGAACAGAATACATATTATTCATGATTCTTCATATTTTCTCGATCCCCAAATCAATTCAGGAGAATGCCAGGATGCATCCTTCAAAATGCCATGGCCGAATTCCTTCCCGTTGCTTGCCCCCATTACATTCCTACCTCTAATGGCATCAACAAGGTGTAAAGCCATAAGCAAAAAAAAAGAGAGTTTTCTAGATGATATGAGATTATGGCAAGACTTTTCTTTAATATATTCTTCAGTTCACACTGCTGAATTATCAAAAATTTATTACAGATTACTACTTCCTCCATTAACATTTTTTATTTATTTATTTGTTTCGAACCTTACTTTGCTTGTACACAAGGGCACACACATTCGCCATGCCTTTATAAGATTGCCTCCTGAAGTGCACAAAGCCATTACATTTTCCAATTGTTTTATATCATCATTTTTCAACTGTTCACCTTCTGCCATCTCTTTCTATATTATGGTGCTTCTCCAGAGTAATTGTTAATTTATTTTTCTCTAAAGTGTCACGTTCTAGAATGACATCAAAAAATAAACCATCTTCCACAAAAGTAATAATTTCTACTGGTTGTTTTTTTATCATTATTTCCAAAAACACTCGCCTTGTAATTCACTTTTCTTTTTCAACAAAAGTTGGTACAGGAACCACATTTCCTGAAGAAATAATTTTTATGTACTTCTCTCTGCATAACAAATCCTTGGAAATCACCATTAATTGCGAGCCCATGTCTTCTAATGCATTGCCTGGCATATTGTCAACTTTGACTTGAATAAGTGACACCATGTTTCTGACTGGTTATGAACAATTTTCTCATTTTGTTTTTCACCTTTCTCAAATTTTGCTTCTTCTGATATCCAATAATTTAGATTGCAGTCCTCTTCCCACTGTTTTAGTCTTACTCTGGCAGTCTGCTACATTTCCAATCATGCAGGGAAGGATGTGCACACACCCCTCCTTGCCACATGGTCCAATTCTATATATATGAGTAAGTTTTTAAAATTGAAATATTATAAAGTATGTTTGTGGTTTTACGTTTTCATGTTCGTCTGGCCTTTCTGCCTTTGTCTGCGGTAAGTGATGTGTTATTTTTCCAGTCCTTCTCTATTAATACCATATGTAAAATGGTGACAATGAAACTGCTGTTAAGCACTGAAAATAAAATAGGATAGGGAAAAATATCCTGTCACTTACTACACGTGAAGGCAGGTCGGAGGAACTCATCAAAACACAAAAAAACACAACACAGTATTTCAGTTTGCAACCTTAATCTTGTCAGAGGTGAGACAGATGGCACACAACTTCCCTCTACCATATGTCTCAGCTTAGACATGATTAAGGTTGCAAGCCGAAATGTTGTGTAGTGTCTTTGTTTTTTGTGTTTTTTGGTGTTGGAAGATTAGACCTGAATGGGCTGATGCCGGGTTGCACTGTCTCCCTTCTTTTATCTCATTTATACAATACAAACAATACTCTATACTCATCACACACACTATTAATATGATCCTCACCTACAATAACATATACTGCAGAAGGCACAGGAAACCCAGTTCATCTTCACATATCTCCCATGCCAACTGCCTTCAACCAGAATCTGGCTTGACATCATAAGAAGACGATGATTTCCATAATGAACACTGCTTTTTCTTCACATATTCTTTCAATTAACCTTACATTTTTTAAATTTGTTCATTCATTATTTGATACATCTGTATCAACAATTCTCGAGTATGATTAGGAAGGCTACTGCGGTCACTGTATGTATCATCTTGATTCTCCGGGTGGAGCCGCCTCAATTTATTAAAACCTAACATTTCTGCCATCTTACTGTGGCTTTCATCAGAGTCACAGTAAGATGGCAGAAATGCTAGGTTTCAATAAATCGACGTGGCTCCACCCGGAGGACCAAGATAATACAATTCTGGAGTAATTTGACTTTGGGAATTTCCTAATCCTGTTTCCAGTTCATAAACATTATAATTTAATGAAGATATATTTATTTTCGAATTTCGAGACTGTTGGAGATTTTGATCAATATCATTGGCTACGTGCTTTTCATCTCCACATATAGTACTGGCTTCTAATTGCTACTATTTTCAGCTATATTATTTTTATCAGAATGAAGTTTGATTACATATATTTAACAATTACGTGACCTCTGTCACAGCAACACAAAATTAATGTTCCCCAGATTAAAATAAAAAATCACAATTTTTAAAATGGTGTTTCAGAGATACAGCACAAAATAACACCATCAATTTTTCCACAATATCAAAATACAACAACCCCAAATATTCTACTTTATCTCATCGTAGGTATAGAAATCTGTTTCTGTAAAGAAATCATTAGTAAATTCATCATCACATACATCCAATCATTTTTAATCTATTAACTGACATTAAGAAATGAATAATGCATAAAAGAATTGTTCCTCTTATATAATTTTAATTTTTGCAGTTACTAAACCAGTACAATTAATTAGAAGACCTAGCTGGCACACCAAATTTAAATAAGCTCTTTATTTTTATTTAATTAAATAAATTGTAATATGTGTTTCATATTATATAAATAAAATTATAATTGAAATTAAATCAGTTTATGAAAAATATAAATTATCTGTTAATGAGAAATAGTGGTAATTTTAAATGAAATATTTTCCACACGTAAATGTTACATCTATAACATTAAAAATAACAAAGGATAGGAAACATTAATAACCATTTAAAGTACTTTTTTGTGTGCTTCTCCAATTCCTAAAGAGATAGTTTATTTATTCCAGTGTTTAACATTATCATATTAATATTAGTTCGAATAAATCAAACAAACCATGAAATTGCATGAAATTACCAAACATTAAAATATTTTAAATCATAATTTACACATTACGCAAAGTCACATTTACTGCAAACTGGCAAAATAAATAAAAGAAAAGCAATAACATCATTGAGCAGGAAAATGCTTGAAGGCTATAAAACTAAGGAAGGATAGGGAAATGTGACCCACAGAAGAAGTGGCTGGGAACGATGAACACAAAAAGGACTAACACAAGTAACATGCAATATTTTGGCGTATAGGCTTATTCTTGCAGAAGTGAGACACCAGGCGTAGCCTGACGCAAACACAATGGTGGCCATCTGGTGAATTGTATTGCAGGCAAAGATGGTCATATAGGAGAGAAGGAGGAGGGGAGCACAAATACTAGATCAATTACCGATCTGGTATTTACACTCCCCCCCCCCCTTTTTCTCTCTTTATACAACCATCCTTACTGGCTATACCGTTCACCAGACAGCCACCATTGTGTTTGCGTCAGGCTACGCCTGGTGTCTCACTTCTGCAAGAATAAGGCTATACGCCAAAATATTGCATGTTACTTGTTGTTAGTTCTTTTTGTGTTCATCGTTCCCAGCCACTTCTTCTGTGGGTCACATTTCCCTATCTTCCTTAGTTTTATAGCCTTCAAGCATTTTCCTGCTGAATGATGTTATTGCTTTCTTTTATTTATTTTGCCAGTTTGCAGTAAATGTGACTTTGCGTAATGTGTAAATTATGATTTAAAATATTTTATATTTGGTAATTTCATGCAATTTCTTGGTTTTTTGATTTTTCGAACTAATATTAATATGATAATGTTAAACACTGGAATAAATGAACTCTCTCTTTAGACATTGGAGAAGCACACAAAAAGTACTTTAAATGGTTATTAATGTTCCTATCCTTTGTTATTTTTAATGTTATAGATGTAACATTTACGTGTGGAAAATATTTCATTTAAAATTACCACTATTTCTCATTAACAGTAATTTATATTTTCATAAACTGATTTAATTTCAATTATAATTTTATTTATATAATATGAAACACATATTACAATTTATTTAATTAAATGAAAATAAAGAGCTTATTTAAATTTGGTGTGCCAGCTAGGTCTTCTAATTAATTGTACTGGTTTAGTAACTGCAAAAATTAAAATTATATAAGAGGAACAATTCTTTTATGCATTATTCATTTCTTAATGCCAGTTAATAGATTAAAAATGATTGGATGTATGTGATGATGAATTTACTAATGATTTCTTTACAGAAACAGATTTCTATACCTACGATGAGATAAAGTAGAATATTTGGGGTTGTTTTATTTTGATATTGTGGAAAAATTGATGGTGTTATTTTGTGCTGTATCTCTGAAACACCATTTTAAAAATTGTGATTTTTTATTTTAATCTGGGGAACATTAATTTTGTGTTGCTGTGACAGAGGTCACATAATTGTTAAATTTATGTAATCAAACTTCATTCTGGGAAAAATATTATAGCTGAAAATAGTAGCAATTAGAAGCCAGTACTATATACTATATGTGGAGATGAAAAGCACGTAGCCAATGATATTGGTCAAAATCTCCAACAGTCTCGAAATTCGAAAATAACATATCTTCATTAAATGATAATGTTTATGAACTGGAAACAGGATTAGGAAATTCCCAAGGTCAAATTACTCCAGAATTGTATTATCTTGGTCCTCCGGGTGGAGCCGCGTCGATTTATTAAAACCTAGCATTTCTGCCATCTTACTGTGGCTCTGATGAAAGCCACAGTAAGATGGCAGAAATGTTAGGTTTTAATAAATTGAGGCGGCTCCACCCGGAGAATCAAGATGATACATACAGTGACCGCAGAAGCCTTCCTAATCATACTCGAGAATTGTTGATACAGATGTATCAAATAATGAATGAACAAATTTAAAAAATGTAAGGTTAATTGAAAGAATATGTGAAGAAAAAGCAGTGTTCATTATGGAAATCATCGTCTTCTTATGATGTCAAGCCAGATTCTGGTTGAAGGCAGTTGGCATGGGAGATATGTGAAGATGAACTGGGTTTCCTGTGCCTTCTGCAGTATATGTTATTGTAGGCGAGGATCATATTAATAGTGTGTGTGATAAGTATAGAGTATTGTTTGTATTGTATAAATGAGGTAAAAGAAGGGAGACAGTGCAACCCGGCATCAGCCCATTCAGGTCTAATCTTCCAACACCAGAAAAACACAAAAAACAAAACACACTACACAACATTTCAGCTTGCAACCTTAATCATGTCTAAGCTGAGACATATGGCAGAGGGAAGTTGTGTGCCATCTGTCTCACCTCTGACATGATTAAGGTCGCAAACTGAAATACTGTGTTGTGTTTTTTTGCGTTTTGATGAGTTCCTCCGACCTGCCTTCACGTGTAGTAAGTGACAGGATATTTTTCCCTATCCTATTTTATTTTCAGTGCTTAACAGCAGTTTCATTGTCACCATTTTACATATGGTATTAATAGAGAAGGACTGGAAAAATAACACATCACTTACCGCAGACAAAGGCCAGACGAACATGAAAACGTAAAACCACAAACATACTTTATAATATTTCAATTTTAAAAACTTATTCATATATATAGAATTGGACCATGTGGCAAGGAGGGGTGTGTGCACATCCTTCCCTGCATGATTGGAAATGTAGCAGACTGCCAGAGTAAGACTAAAACAGTGGGAAGAGGACTGCAATCTAAATTATTGGATATCAGAAGAAGCAAATTTGAGAAAGGTGAAAAACAAAATGAGAAATTGTTCATAACCAGTCAGAAACATGGTGTCACTTATTCAAGTCAAAGTTGACAATATGCCAGGCAATGCATTAGAAGACATGGGCTCACAATTAATGGTGATTTCCAAGGATTTTTTATGCAGAGAGAAGTACATAAAAATTATTTCTTCAGGAAATGTGGTTCCTGAACCAACTTTTGTTGAAAAAGAAAAGTGAATTACAAGGCGAGTGTTTTTGGAAATAATGATAAAAAAAACCAATAGAAATTATTACTTTTGTGGAAGATGGTTTATTTTTTATGTCATTCTAGAACGTGACACTTTAGAGAAAATAAATTATCAATTACTCTGGAGAAGCACCATAATATAGAAAGAGATGGCAGAAGGTGAACAGTTGAAAAATGATGATATAAAACAATTGGAAAATGTAATGGCTTTGTGCACTTCAGGAGGCAATCTTATAAAGGCATGGTGAATGTGTGTGCCCTTGTGTACAAGCAAAGTAAGGTTCGAAACAAATAAATAAATAAAAATGTTAATGGAGGAAGTAGTAACTGTAATAAATTTTTGATAATTCAGCAGTGTGAATTGAAGAATATATTAAAGAAAGTCTTGCCATAATCTCATATCATCTAGAAAACTCTCTTTTTTTTGCTTATGGCTTTACACGTTGTTGATGCCATTAGAGGTGGGAAAGTAATGGGGGCAACGAACGGGAAGGAATTCGACCATGCCATTTTGAAGGATGCATCCTGGCATTCTCCTGAATTGATTTGGGGATCGAGAAAATATGAAGAATCATGAATAATATGTATTCTGTTCAACAGAAACACCAACAAACTGCACTCTGCAGAATGGAAGGATAATTTCACTGGCTGCATCACCTCAAGTGAATTCTATATTAATTATACAACAGAGCAGTGATAGTATAAGAATTTGGCTGGATGCCAGGTCATTAAATTCATAGTTATTGGAAATGGGAATAGACACCAGCTGATTCAAGGCATAATGTCAAGGTTTTTGAAAATATGGTTTTCTTCTTTTGATTTAACAACAGACGTCAAACAATTCAAATTAGAAGAGTCCTGTTTCAAGTAGACTGCTCTACTATTAGAAGGTATGGAATTCTTACAGAATTGAGTTCAATTTGGCCAAAAGGTTTCTATTAATAAGACAAATAATTAACTCAGAAATAAAAACACTGACGTATGCATGTCAATGATCTGTTAATGGCCTCAGATACATTTTCAGAATACCTGGCACATTTAAAAAGTTGCTTGCCAATTTAAAAAAAAAAAATCCAGATAAAACTACTCCGTTCATGCAAGAGGTAAAATATTTTGAGTATTCAGTTACAAATGAGGGAATGGCTTCAAACAATAGCAAAATTCAATATGAATTTTTCAGAATAACAAACAAAAAACAATAAGGGAGTTAAGAAGTTTTGTAAGAGTATGCATATATTACTGAATACGTATCCCAGATTTTTCATTGATTTTCGAATCACTGTACCACTATTATTGAAAAAATCAAAACACTGAGAGAGGATAGGAACTAAACACAAACTTTATGGTAGGGGATATTGTTTTGTTAAAGAATTATTCAGCAGATACTGAAGAAAACAATATTAAAAAAATTATAACTTTTACAGGTCTTATCAGATAGAGCAATCAACTGAACCTAATGCCTATCTGTTGAAAGAAGGTGACTGAATGATAACGGTTCATAATACTTAGAAAAACATAATTCCACACTGATGTTTTGAAGGGCACGAAATGTTTGAGTTAGGTTAACATGGAAGATTCGAAAAGGTACTTGCTACTACAGTGAAATTCAATTAACATTTACAAGTAGCACAGGGAGAATATTTTCATAGATAAGAAAGAATAAACTTTGATTCCTTTTAATTTAACTGTTAAAGTAATTTAAGTCCAGGATGATGGTGATGGATAAGGATGTTTCTCACAGTGATTGTATACATGGATAGTGTAAATGTGTAATAATTGAGATGATGATTGAAGTAATTTCATAAAATGATACACAGAGAGGGATAATGTATTAAAGGTGTAATTAAATAAGATAATTTTACTTTCAAGATCAGAGAACAGAAAATGAAAGATTAAAATATTATTAATGTACAGTAATTATGTGTGCAATCCATAGAACAGGATAAAACTAGAGATATGACATGATTATTGTTAATTTTTCATGGAACGAAAATACAGAATATCTAAAATACGAGGTTGCTATTTATATTTCTGGCCTTGGCAACAGTAAGTGTTGCCAGATGCCACCTGACATTTCCATTGGAAACATTGACATTGTTGAACATAGCCTTATTTAACAATGTGTCATTTGAACGCAATTAGTTGTTTACAGTAACTTTAATAATTCATCTCCGGTGAAAAATGGAATTGACTCGTGAACATTTTCGTGCGATTATTTTTCACAACTTTTGATGTCGATTATCAAGACAAGAGTGCATCGAACTTAATTCTTTATACGGTGATAAAGCACCATCATACAGCACTGTAAAAAACTGGTATAACGAATTCAATTGTAGCCAAAGTTTGCTTCAGGACCAATTCGATCAGGGTCATCCAAAATCGGTTGTTGTGCCAGAAAACATTGATGCTGTGCGTGAACTGATAAAGCAAGATCGTCATGTGACATACATGAGATTGAGGCATCTTTGGGCATTAGTATGACAAGCATCACTAAAATATTACATGATCATTTGTCTGTAACAAAGATTTGTTCGCGTTGGATCCGCATAATCTACAAATGCTCAAAAGGAAGCTCGTGTCGATTGGTGCAAGGAAATGTTAAAAAAATATGTTCAAGGTGCATCAAAGGCTGTGTATAACATCTACATGACGAATCATGGATCTATGCATATTAACCACTATATGGGTCTTCCAAGGAGCCAAATCCAACAAAAGTTGTTCGGGAAAGAAGCACATCGAAGCAAATGGTTGCCTGTTTCTTCGGCATTACCAGTCACAAGCGACAGTGGCGTTAGAGCAACGTAGGACGGTTAACTCTGAATGGTACATGACCATTTGTTTACCAGAAGTCTTTGAGAAATTTGGAAAAAGTCGAAGAAGGGGAATAATTCTTCATCACGACAATGCGAGCTGTCACACATCAGCTCAAACAAAGGAATTTTTGACCAGTCAAAAAATTGAATGGGTCATCCGCCATACATTCTATTTGGCACCCAATGACTTCCTTTTATTCCCATACATCAAAAACAAATTACGTGGTCAACGATTTTTGACACCCGAAAAGCGTTTGATGCATTCAAGACACATGTTCTGGAGTTACCTCCATCAGAGTGGAATATGTGTTTCGAAAATTGGTTCAAATGCAAAAGTGTATTGATCTTCACGGAGAATTTTTTGAGAAACAATAAAACCAATTTCAATCATAATATTTGTTTTTTCATTATTAGGCCAGAAATATAAATAGTAACCCTCGTACATGGTAGGTGGAAAGACAGAATAAAAAAAAAGATGCGTCAACAAGGACTATAAAATTATAGCGAAACAATAGGAAAATTCAGTTTAATTATAATAGGACATCACATTAATATGACTGATACATGTATATGTATAATTTATTGTATGTTTATAATTTGAATTGTGTATATGACTTAGTTATTTAATAGTGCCATAAGGAATTAATTTGTTAGATGGTTGATAAATGGGATAGTAAAACTTTAAAGGGACAGAGTTACATGTGAATAAATAACTAAGTACAGTGGAATCAAAATGTTTCTCTAATGTTTTGATTTGTTTTTGGAGGGGAGCAAACCATGATGGACCCACTTGAGCCACAGTTAAAATGAACATTTTAGTAAATTATTGAAAAAAGGAACAATTTTTAAAGTCTCCACAGAAGTGATATTGTTTTAATAATATATATGCAGTAAGGACCATTATTACAATTGCATATTAAAATAATCTTACATAATTCTGAGATGTACCAATCTGAGATATTAATTTGTTACACCATCAAGGTTGCCACAAAAACACCAAGAGAATGGGATGCAATGTTCCAGATGATTTGGCAAACAATTAGCTAGAAGGTGACATATTTCTAGAAAATAAATCATTTTTTTGTATTTTTTTTAAAGATGTCTAGGGACATTAAAATATTGGAGATAAATTTACAGGCCTTGCAAGTAACAAAGGCACAAGAATAGGTTCCACGGTACTGGAAGTTCTCCTTCACTAATTTTCAAATAAGAGTATAATCCTATTTGTTGATTAACATGTAAAATAAAAGAAGATGAATAATCTTGGCAATATTAGTAATAACATTTCAGTATAAACTAATTCATTTGAATTTATTTCTGTTATTATTGTGTTTTTGAAATTTTGTCTTGGCAAAATAAAATGATGATCCAATCTTCTCCCTGTCAGTAATCAGAGTTAATATATTAAGGATAGAGAAATAAGTGACTACAGCTAGAACAGTAGGCACTAGTAGACAGAAACACAATGAGAGAAAATATATGATTTTTTGTTAAGGCCTTGAATGTTATTTTGCTATTTTTTTAATGTAGTGATGTTATTATTTGTTCTTTACGTGATTACAGTATAAACCTTTCTTTTCTCCTCATGTAATTAGTAAATACAATAAACAGGAATATATTAATGTGAGAGAATGCAGAAGTTTATACCACAAAACAGCATACATAAATATTTTCATTTTAAAGGCAAATATTAGTATTTAAAATAATGATTAGTAATATTAAATTTTGTGTCAGTGAAGCACATAATATTAATCATGCAAAAAGCACACACTATGTAAAATGTATAACCAATCATGCTGTGATCCCTCTTTCAGTAAGATGCATATAAAGCTTTAATAAAATGAGACAGATGTGTTAATGCAAGCAGTTTCTCTTAAATTTTAATTTTTAAATCATGAGAAAAGATACATCTTTTTGTAAGGCAAATTTGAAGCTTTTAATCATAGATAAAACTCGATTTACCTGTTGTTTCTCCTGTGTTTCCCAACACCAATTTTATCACCCGGAGAAGAGCAAAAGAGAAAAAAAAATCCATTACAAAACACATGAATTAATAAAAATTAGCCATCAGAAAACCAAATAAACATCACAATTCCATAACATAGTCCACTACAATGTTAGGATACAATAAAAGGTCACAACACAATGTTTACAAATCCTTTTGACCTGTTTTCCCATTTTATAGAGTGTGGCATTTCCATCTATGAACAGACAATATGATAAGTACTATTTTAATTGAAGATTTACAACATGGACAGTAAGAATAACATACAACACAGTGCAGAATTTACAATAAAATGTTTAGTGCTTTGAAAAATTCAAAACAAACCAAGCCTAAAACATAACACTGAACAAAATAATAACAATTAAAGTTCTTGCCAACAAGAAAACTGAATCTGAAACCTACTGAATAATAATATATTGGTTTGCTTAAAAATAATTGAGGTGGTTCATTTCCATATTCAATTTTTTATTCCTTATCATTACTAAGTGTTGATTATTTCATTATTAATATATGTACCTTTATCAACTGATTCAGTGAGAGAAATCTCTTAAAACTTTAACATATACACTATTGTTTGTGAAAAATGTAGAAATCAACGTGTGAAACTGGCATGTGCTGCAATCACAGCCCCTAGATGTCACTGCACGGAATCATAGAGAGCCTGCATATGCTGCTAGGGAACACGCTGCCACCTGATTTGTACGCACAACTAACAAAGCATCAACACTGGTTACAGGAGGATCGCAACGAATAAATTGATGACCACATACATCCCATACATGTTTGATGAGCAACATGTTAGGTGCAGGCCAGGTAGGGAGGTGCCTGTTGTTCTTCTAAAGAAAGCTTGTAATTCCTAGTCACATGTGGCAGACATATCCTGCTGAAATATAGCATTTGGAGCTACCTGCATGGAGCAGTGGCTTGGGATCTAAACCTCTGTGATGTAGTGTTTGCTGTCCAGGTGCTTTCAATAAGTAGGAGGAAATATCGTATGTTATAACCAATGGCATCTTCCACCACCATACTTGATATTTGTCTGCTATGCTGCTCAACAATGCACTCTGCCTGCATGTGTTCACCATGGAAGCATCAAACACATACATGGCCATCACTGTAGGACAAGATGAAGTGGGACTCATCAAAAATACTACATTTTGCACTACCAATGCTGTGCATTACAGTCTGAGGCACAAGTGGTTTCTGGTGAATGGAAACTAATGGAATGGCATGCCACGTCCAGAACCTCAGCAGATGGCATCGAACCATTTATGCAAACATTTCCATACAAATGCTCCAACCCAAGCCAGCACTATGGAGGATGATATTATATTAGTTAGAGCAATGCGGATAAGATGGTGTTGTGTTGTCCAGTGTGCACTGTACAGCCATGGCATGACAAGCCTGTTTCTCAGAGACCAATCAATCATCTGCCATGTTTGAACTCACTCACATGCTGCATTTGTCCTTTGATGTTGAAGGCATACCGGCACTTTCTTGCCCATTTCTACTTCTGTTGATGGCTCTGCACCAACAGAGCATAGCGTAACAGTGGCCTATTTGCTCACACAAAAAGGCATTGCAGACCTATGTGCACAACATCTCTCTGCAATCTTAATCAGTTATTATGGTTCCACATCATACATATCCACTGATTTTGGAGTGATCATACCATTCACTTGCAATTTTTACAAACAATAGTATATTTATTATAATATTCAAAAAGAAAGAGCAGATTTTGCATTTTTACTTCTCACTAACAATAAAAAGATACAAATACGTGCCACAAATCACTGGATAGAGGAAGGTTCAAAGCTTGTAACACCCACCTATCAGTTCCATTCACTACCAACAATAGCACTGCTGTCTGTTTATGTGAAAATTAAGATGCCACAGGAAAAATTATTTTGAGTGCTACAGTTTGAAATGGCCTCTCAGGTCACCGGGTCTTACCCCTGCGATTTTTATTTGAGGAAGTATGCAATAGGTAAGGTGTATATATAACCTACGCCTGCTACTCTTCAAAAAATGTGAATTTGAATTGTTTCAGCTGATAATTCATGAACAAGAGATGAGTTAATGTGTGTATGGACTACCATTTTGATGTTTGTCATGCAACAAATGGTGCTCATGTCAAATGCATACAGTAAAACTTTAAACCTCCTTTTATCCAGTGATGTATAACATATATTTGTATCTTTTATTGTTCATAAGAAATAAAAATGCAAAATCTGTTCCTTCTCTTTGAATAAACCTGTTTATGAGCAGCATTTCCGCCACATCCAACCACACATCCTCCCCTTCAGCTCCCATCTTTTCTAATTTTTATAGAAGAATAACACTATTCATTCAAATTTTGTTTATCATATTAAAAACTTAATAGGAATTCACAGTTTTCTTTTATAGTGAACTGTGCGAGATAGTTAGTCAAATTGTAAATTTCTTGCAATATGAATTTCTTTTGTTTTCAAACAGAATTATTACAAACTGACACTAAAAACGTACCATTTCCAAAAATATTTGAACCTGGACAGCAAAACCAAGTTTCTTGGAAATAAGTTGTTTTTAATACTAATCTTATAGTAAGTAGAGTACAACAGATTTATATTTTTCTTTAATATGGAATAAGTATTTAAGCAGTGTAATTTTATGAATGACACACAACTTTTTTTTTTATTTATTTATCACAGGAAACTTTATTTAAGTCTGAGAATGGATTAACTTCCACAGACAGTCTGCACACAAATTAATGCTGACAGAGTTTAATAAAAAGTGCACAAAAACTAAAAAAAATATTCAAATGATGAAACAAGAAATTCAGATATTTCAATGTTATCCCCGAAAATAAATTAACTGATCTCAGAATTTAAGACACAGTGCTAAAAAAGATATGAGATATGAAGTAGAACTGCATGCAGATTAACCAAATTATTAAAAACTAAGCTGACAGTGACAGATTATTTACCAGACATTGGAATCCACAGTTAAACAAAGAGAGAAAAAATTGTGGAATAAGATATTAGAGAAATACACTGAAGAGAAAATGAATTAGAGACAACTGGCATTAGGAAAATGGAAAGGTGATAACACAATGAGAGATCTGATGATATAAGCAGTAAAAGTAAATTCGTGTGCAATGTAGTCTTCACGGGTGTACCGCTGGATAGTGTTGTGGAAACACAATATTTCGACGGCTGGCTCTGCCGTCTTCTTCAGGTGTAGAGACATCTGTACTGGTCGGCTGTCATACGCCGGGAAAGTCTTCGTTCTTACATAAATTCATGTGGTCTTACAACATGGTGACAGAGTTTCTATTTGTTGCGCAGTCCTCCTGTCGTGACTGAACCTACAGTTTAATGTGGAATCTGAACCATGGAATGTCCTGGTATAGCTTATATGATCAAACAAAACTCTTAAAAATTCTTGACTCTATCAGGATTTGAACACTGGGCCAGATCTCAAACTTTTGAAGGACCAGAAAGATCAGACCATTAATATAAGGAGTGAGATTATCAATAATAGCTGAATGGGTAATATGAATTTTCTATCTGACTATGGGAAAATTGGTGGGCCCTGACCAATAAGTTGCTCCATCTCTTGAGTCATTCACATAATGGGATTTTCAAAAGTAACCGAGTCAACGGTGTGTATTGATTATGTCAATACTGGTAAAATCATCCTTGTGAAGGACAACCAGTTCAAACAACAGCATGTGGATGAGTGCCTTCATCGCTGGCTAGCTATACTGTAATTCATTATGAGGTACAGTAGCAATTATCTCATGAATATACCTCTGATAAATGGACATTTCAGTATGTAAAGATTAGTGTGGCCATGAGAATATTACATCCAGAATGAGGAAAAATGTTGCTGTAATGATAATCAGAGATTCTCACTGGAATATGCACATGGCAGATTACAAATATGGTACTAACAGTACGAAGCGATGACTTCTTCTTGCCACCAGGTTATTCTGGTGGAGATGAGGTGACACTCTCATTAGTGGACTGTTTACATGGACCGAAAAGAGAAATCAGGTATGTGTGACAACATTACTCACAGGATATCTTTGCTCTTATTTGTTTGTATGCAACATCTCACTGGCTACCTTTATTTTTAACAAGAAAATACAGGTACACTATGCCATCAATTCTGAATTATGACCCAATGTCAATTTGCATCCCTGAGGAGCAAGGTCACTAGACATTCGTTGCCTTGAACACTATTGTAATGTTTAAGTCTCTAACCACCTACGCTAAATCTTTAACATCTCTCAGAGAAGAATCAGGGGTTGTGCTTGTGGCGAGACAGTATAAAAAACCATGTGTGTGTTCGTGTTGAGCGGTGGAAACAGGACAATCCGATTGTTGAAAGTGTTACGCGAGATGCGAGTGGATTGTTGAGGGCAGTCTGTGACTCACTGTCTTGGAGGTCGGTCATGGTTGGTTGCGCCGGGCAG
>JARYHS010013630.1:135650413-135738609 GCA_031002005.1 Vandiemenella viatica | reverse complement strand
TGTTTCGTAAGGCCTGGTTTAGCCGCTGTGCATTTCTCGTGTCGTGTGGCATGATCCCGACAACACCTGCGCCTCCGCACGACCTTTCACCCGGCTGTGACGTCACCTCACCATTGTTCTTATTGGCTCGTCGCACAGCAAATGCCGTGTTCTTTTTGCTGGTTGCGATGGAGTCTCCAGTTCTTTGCTGAGTGTTTTCAAGGAATCTGCATACATCCGTGGAGACTCAGACTGTAATTCCATCATAACCCTTCGCAATAGCTGTGCTTTCAGTCCTTCACGCTTGACATTCAAGTGAATCCATATTCAAAGCAAACCTCATTATTGTTAATATCTTCAAAGTTCAGTAGTAAATGAACAAAAAAATATTAATTTTAGAAATATTGTTAAACCTACAGAGAAATAGTTGATTTAGCACATTAAGTAGATGAACCATTTTTTCAGAAGCCAAGTGAACGAACTCTATCTGTGTCTAATAAAATATTGCTCTAATGAGTAGTAATATTACCTACACCAGCCTCTTTCTTAATTCCTTCATAATATCCTCACGAATAATGTCAAATTTTTAGGCTGCTCATTTCTACTTGTGTGGACAAGCTCTTCCTCTGATTTATTCCTTCATATTCCTGAAATATTGTCCCTAACTGTCTCATTAAACCAATTACTTAATATCTCTACCTTTCGTTTTACTTCTTCTTCTTCCTTATTTAAAATAGTTCTTTCATTTCGCGGAGTTTTCTAACATAGTCATACAAATTTCCAGATATATCATTCATAATACTCTTGATAACGAAATATCTCGACATCCAGAATCTATGTAAATCTTCAAAATGTTATTGTATGAACAAACATGGTAAATTCAAATGTACCCTTACAGTGTTAATTTTGTAGTATACTACCATGATTAAAGAGAAAATAATATTAAAAATGTACAACATTTCGGACAAAGTCATTTAATAACTACAATAAACTTTAATTCAAAATCATTTCTCGAAATAGTGTACAGTTGACAAATATTGGAACATCTTACAATGATACAAAAAGGAGAAGACATTACTCGTATTAAGCAGAAAGAAGAAAACGAAGTAAGAAAAGATATTTGTCATGTCGTCAGAGAGACGCTGTTCACCGCCTGATACCAGGCATACGTTGCAGCTCTTGAGAACGACGTGTTGTATACGTTCCAGGCGACTTGGAAATTTGTCGAGTTTCACAAGTAAGGATTCCTTCTGTCGAAGTCAAAGGTAACGCACTTTTCAGTTTCCGCTTAATATTTTTCATTCAGTGTCTGGGAAAATAAATGATTAATTGAAGCAAGGTTCATCTACATCTATAAGATGTCCTTATGAGTTATTTTCAGCAAACTTCCTTAGCTGTCTCCTTGGACCAATTTCCACCGGAGTATTAACATCGTAATTATACTTTCAAAGAGTTTTTCGTAATAAGCAGGCGAATTATACAATGATCTGAAAATACTCATTTTAATTAGGAATAACAGTCATAGTCCATGAATTAACTGTTTCCTTTAAGAATGACATAACTCTAAATTACTAAATAATCGACGAATCACAAATAAAAGCACTGCTGGTGACGCAGCGTTGTAAACTGTTGTTTGTTTTGTCAGTAGATCTTCGCGTGTATCGATTCCATTTTCTAGCCCAAAAGAACGACGATGAAATTCATTTTAGTCCGCTCTCAAATAGAATCATGCACTGCGAGATGATGTATCTTATACACGTTGATTCACACCAAATCTAAACCCATCTACCAAAAATACTGCGTATCTTCTGTATCTTGAATGTTCAGATAGAGTTAAGCATTACAACCTGCAACCAGAGTTATCTACTTTCGATAACTTACAGTATCTCTTGTACGGTTTTCATTTGCATTGCATTCTTTCTCAAAAAGTTAAGCAATCTCATTTGTTTCTAAATAAGTTTCATTATATTTACCATATTCAGAACTTTATCGGTAATGGTCACATGTAGACGCGCCATAAATCGTTCCCCCACCTCCCCTCCCCAACTTTTCCCTCCAGGAACAAAGTTTTACTCCTTTTCCCACTTTCCATTGCATTCATCACTAACGGTAAATGGATTGCACATGATTTCAATAATCGTTTTATTCCTTGTACCCAAACCCTAACCCTAAAATACCACACTACAGATAAACTCTGCGTTGAAGACGACACCAGCCTCACATTCGGGATGACAAAGGTTCGGATCCCCCTAAGGCCATCCAGATTAGGGTTTTCCATGGTTTCCTCAAATCACTCCAAGCGAATGGCAGGATGGTTCCTTTAAAAGATCATGGCCGAATTCCTTCCAGTTCCTAGCCCCCACTCCTTTCCCAACTCTAATCACTTCGACAAGACGTAAAGCCAATAAAATTCAGATACACCATTCTGATAATGCGACATTTACTGAGAGCTTCATTCCATAATACGTTTGCAAGGAAGAGTATATCGTTTTCAGAAATTGATTTTTTTTTCCTAGATCTTTCAGAATGCCTTTACTACAGTGCAAAAAATCAACGAAAAGAAGTTAAGCGGATGTAGTGGATTTTGAACCTAATTTTAACAGTGGCACTATGGAGAAAACACTTCGTTCGTGAACCTCGAAGACTTTTCAGTCTGATCCACACCTGTTGACGTTACATCTTGGAGAAAGGTTTTCATACTGAGCACGGTGGAGCAAGTGCAGCTGCTCAACCACTATCGTTGCTTGCCGCTTGAGACGCACCCGCGTATTGCTTGGCGCTTGGGTTCCGTGCCTGCTAGCGCCGGACAGATCTTCCAGCAGAGCCTCGGTCTGCAATTGTTTCTGCTTTCTCTTCATGCTGCTGAATCGCTGGACTCGCTATGGTTTGAGCTTTCTTGACGGATTTTTGCAGTTTAATCTTCACATGACAAATTTTACCTTTCAGCGCTGCTGCTTCGAAGTTTCTGAAACGAGTAAAATGAATCCAGCACTTATTTATGACAGTGTAATTGTTTTTTCCCGAATTAGTAAAATGTGGAGCTATTAGTTAAATTTTTTTATTTTTTTTTTACGCTGGGGATTAAATTTTCTCGTAAGTAAGTGTGATAATGTCTATGGTGGATTAATGGAACAGTCATATCAGGGGACACATGAGACACAACGAAACCTTGCTAAAATCATTCAAGGCAACAGAACGACACTCGAAAAATACATCTACATCTACATCTATACTCTGCAATTCACAATTACTGTGGGTGGCAGAGGGTGCTAAGCACCAATCCTATTTTGAAGTATTCCAATCCCGAACAGAACGAGGAAAGAAAGAATACATAAATGTATCAGTACGGCATCTTATCTCTCGAATCTTATCCCTCCTGTCATTGCGACCTAAATAGGTTGGCGGAAGAAGTATTTCGTTGCACTCGTAAATTAGAGATTTTCGCATATTCTCCAACAAATTTAAACGAAAACGACGTCGTCTGTCCACCAAACAATCCCAGCCTAACCCACGTATCAGCTCTGTGACACTTACATAAGGACTGTTACTAGCGGTCACGAATCGTGCGGCTATCCTCTGTACTTTCTCTAACGTGTCAATCAATCCCTTGCGATACGGATCCCAAACTGCACAACAGTATTCCAAATGCCGACACACTAGTGTTTTGTACGCTATTTCCTTTGTACGAGCATTGCAGCTTCTCAAAATACGACCTATACAACGTAGTTTTGAATTAGCTTTGCCTACGACTGAAGTTATGTGCAAGTCCCATTTCATGTTGCTTTGTACTGTTACGCCTAGATACTTCAGGGAATCGACCGTGTCAACAACTGAATTGTTAACTTTGTACTCGTGAGCAAACGGGGTCTTTTTATTACTTATTTGCATTGCCTTGCACTTTTTACAGTTAAGTGTGTAATGTCCAGCCTCTGCTGTTTTTAATATTTCGTCGCCTCTCAATATATTTCGCTCAGCTTTTTTTGTGAGATGGCGGAGTGTGGAATTCCAGCGAGGCGGCAGGTTGACAGCGTGGCTAAATCCATTGTTTGTTGGACCCAGGTACAGAGGGCGGCCCCGAAGCTAGGAGGGGGTGAGTGGACATGCAGTAGCGAGCATGGGTGCCAACTTAGGGGTTTTCCCCCTAAATTTAGGGGGTATATACGCGTGATGGGATTTTTTTAGGAGGCTTTATAATTTTAGGGGAATTGTTAGGGGGATTTTTTTAGATACTTTATGATTTCTTGTATTTATTTGTTGAATATTTAATTAGCGACATCAAATCCTCGTACAGATCCTCATTGCTAAGGATTCACACTTCTCTATGACTGAATATATTTTTCTGATCACAGAATAAAATATTTGTTTCCGATACATATTTGTTTTGAATAAAAAAGCATAGATTCAGCGTTTAATGTTTACCAGAGACATAATTGTTTCGGTTCCCTATGGAAAGATTTTGGTTGTTGCGGCAACAACCAACGTGCAACAATGTTGCCGTTATTGTTTAGTTATTTCTGGTCGAATTAACTGTGCTGTTGTGTGTATCCTGTGTTGTGTCGACAAACAGTTTGTTAATCATGTCTAAGAAATTAAAGAAATACAGTCAAAAGTATGCAAGGATGTGGGAAACAGGTTCAGATTTAAAAGGTATAGTAGATTCGTTACGTTTTTATAATTTGTTTTCATTATGAGTCAGGTGACATTATACAATTTTATATTTACTATTTGCCGCCCTTTTCCACATGATGATCGGCGCCATTGAATTTTAACTGTAACTGTTCTTCGATGAAATTCATAAGAAGTACTTTATTTTCAATACCTACCCTACAAATAATGTTTCTAGGTCAGGTTTGTTAAAAATCGGGATGGAAGGTAAAAGAAAATCTGAGGTCAGGGTTACAGATCGGGACAGTAAAAAAAATCATTTTTTTATGTATAAATTGCGTTTATTTAGATAAATTGGGCAGGACAGGGGTATCAAATGATAGGAACTTACGAAGCTTTGTACTAAACATAATGATTTAAAAAACTCTGTACAATCAGTACAAAACGAAATGGTGTTAGAAATACTGAATAATTTATAAATAAAAATATTACTTATCAAAATATAGTATTTATTTTTTAGGGGTTTTTCCACTTAATTTTGGTGATTTTAGGGGTTTTGACATAAGTTTTAGGGGTAAAAAGTTTTTTGAGTTGGCAACCCTGGTAGCGAGTGACAGAGTGGGTTGAGATCCCGTGGATTACGCACGTGTGTATTGGTAGATGCGGACTCCAGAAACGTGGAGGCCGTGTTTTTGTCACGACATCAGTTGTCGTGCTGTTTTTCCTAATGTGCTCCCACAAGTGAAACCACCTCAGTTGCCAGATGGAGTTAAAAGTGTTTCGCCACAGTCAAGGTCACCGACAGCCTCCTGCAGTTACGATAAGTAACAATTACATATAAACATTTTTACCCAGTACGCCCAAACTTACGAAGTTTCTTGCTCTCCCTAGCCGGGAACATTGTGTTTATTGTTTTTTTTTTTTTTTTTTTTTTTTTTTGCTTCTGTTCATTTTATTTGCTGGCTGAGTTTTATTTTTTTTGTAATGTTAAATAAACATGTTTGTTTTTCTCAGTGATAATATTTCTAATTTAATTATTTCTTTAAAATTCTGCATTCGAATTTCCTTTTTGTAATTAGCGTGTGTAAGCTCAATTTACATCCTATTAATGCAAACCAAAAATATATTAAAAATACAAATTTTTACAAATAAATCTTCCATCTCATGCACAGAGAATGTGAATGTTTAAGGTCAAAAGAACCTAGACATTTCAATGGCGCCCTCCGTGGGGCCGAAATAATCGGGCCTGACACGATGTTTTTAAGGATATTTATTGAATTGGAGCGAAGTTGTATTTTTCAAATTTTTGTTACAAACATAAGTATCTAAATTTACGTTTCAAGTAAGCTTCCGTGTCGGGTTTTGTATATCCCAATAGTGTATAAACCTATTAATTATATTTTTTATGTTCGCAATAATACACGCTAATATGTCTATTGCAGATTTTTTAGATGCAGTGTACGTGGTGCAAATTTATTTTGTTAGTGTAGCTGTCGAGGTGTCTTTTTTTTTTCTATCTCTCCTCAGAACAGCATGTTGATTATTCCACAAATGTTGTTCCTGGTTTTGTCTATCTGTTTTTTTTATATATATATATATGTTTAGACAAATTTTGCTTTGCTCAGTGGCATAAGTTTTTAGTTTTCTTTTTTTTTGGAGATGTTGCTGGATATTCTGACATCTAACGTCGCGATATGTTGTACGATTTTTCTGCTGTTCGTCTGGAGTTATGTTGGCAAGTTCTATTTTTGATTATGAGAAGTAGGAACTATGGATTTGAAATCGGTTCTGGTCCGATATAAGTGCTGAGTGGTTACGTTGAGAGAGCAGAAGTTTCCATTTTTTCGTAGGATTTGATTAAGTCAATTATGGACAATTTTCTGTCACCTGGTACAATCAGAGATCCACATGCAAAAGTGAGTCAGCCACTGGTATTATCAGCTGATTCTCATGAGATACCTAACAGCCTGAACGGAACATTATTTCTGTTGCAGCAAATCCAGGGCAGTATAATTAAATCTCAAAGTCAAACTGAAAATATGTTAACTGATATTAAGCAGGAAATTCGCGATGGGTTCACCTCAGTATGTGAAAAAGTCGGTCCACCTGTAACGAGTGTTTTTTTTTTTTTTTTTTTTTTTTTTTTTTTTTTTTAAATATGGCATGCGGCCATGTTAGCCATTCAGCCAGCTCAATGTGTTTTTTCGTTTTACAATGTATAGATTTCATCCAAGTGTGATTGTTTTCTCTCTTTTGTAAGGACGACACAAGACGCACACAACACTTAATTAAAACCACCCATGCCCTCGGCCGGACTCGAACCGGCGACCCCTGCAACGCGAAGCAAGCACGCTACCCCTACGCTGCCGGGGTCGGCGTAACGAGTGTTGTTGATTTAGAAGAATCTGGCCAGGAAACATTAAATTCCGATACTAACATTGATCACATTGGAGACGAAATCAGTAAAGAGCAAATAAGTAAAACATCTGGGACACGGGGCAGAAACAACATGTCACTTATGGCGGGATATACAGTTCAATCTGTGAATTATCCTTCAGGAGCTCATGTCAAGCCATTCGATACAATTAGACGCATCCTTTCACACAGATTTGGCAGTGAATATGGGGATAGAAGCTACGTTAAATTTCTTGAGGTTGAAAGAAAAAGTTGCTTTGCTAGGCATAATGAGCGAAGACCTTTCAGAGAAATGGAATGTCTATTATTGTGTTGGCGGAGAGTTCACAGGCCGAGGGGTGTCCAAGCCAGTTTTTCGGCACCGATACTTCAGCAGTTGCGGAGTGACAAAATCCAAGAGCTGGGAATGGATTCTGGCATGCCAGGATAAGAGAATTTGTTCTAAAAAGTTACCCATGGTATACAACAGAATAATGGTTCCGAAGAAGAGATTAAAATATTTTCATTTTCTCTTTGGAAATCACAGAATCAGATGTCAAATGTTGCCGTTTTTTCATTTGGAGGGAAAGCGTTGTCTGCAGACAATTTCTGGTCTGTTAAAAAAATATTATTCTTTTGGGAACTAATCTATTGGTTTTGTTTCAAAATATTATTTCAGATGTTTGTTCTTCTTAATGTAGAAAATAGGAATAGTTTTGATAATTTGGTCTGACAGCTGTTTTGTCCAGCATACATCAATTTGCTGTTTGTGGTGGAGGTATTTTTGATAGATTTCTTTTTATTGTTTTTTAACTATACTAATAGATGTTTTTGAGTTTGTTGATTATGTATCTTTGATTTTTTTAAGAGGTTGTTTGTCACACTTAATTTTTCTTTAATTCCATAAAACTCTTACCAGTCAACAGGGTCGTTTGAATATTTTGTACAAGATTTAATTGTGGTATAGTTGTTTCTACGTACGATTGTAAAGGAATTTTGTTTTTCATTTAATTTTTGATACAAACGGAGATAGTTTGTCTGGGGCAACATTTCGTTTCCTATTTTCTCGCATGAGATCAAGATTTTATTTGTTTTGCCAACTTTTTAAGTACGATAAAGATGAATTTTTGATCATCAAGTTATTCTAGTACGGGTGTAAATTCAGAATGCACACTCTAAAATGTTGCGAGAATTTTTGTGTTAATTTTACATTAAAATAATAATAATAATTGTATGTTTCAAGAGATTAGTTTATAGACTCAGCCAGAGGTTAGTTTTTATTAAAAAAAAAAAATGTATGGTGTAAGATGTAAGATCATTAGATTAAGCAAAAGATTGTTTTTTTAAAAATTGTTAGATAAGAACATGGACTCAGCCAAATGCCAGTTGAGAATTTAATTAAGTAGAAGTGATACAGTGCTTCAGACCCATCACCATTCATTTCAAAATACGGGCATATTCACACTGGTTTTCGAGTGGCAGTTGGGCAATAACAGTTGTGTGGTTGTGCCAAAGTTTTTGAAAGAAATTAGAACTGAAGTGAAAATTATGGGACATCAAACCACGGACTTTCAGTTTTTCTTCGTCCAAAAAGACTTCAGCCAGTGGTTTGGGGCTATATAATGTCCAGCCTCTGCTGTTTTTAATATTTCGTCGCCTCTCAATATATTTCGCTCAGCCTTTTTTGTGAGATGGCGGAGTGTGGAATTCCAGCGAGGCGGCAGGTTGACAGCGTGGCTAAATCCATTGTTTGTTGGACCCAGGTACAGAGGGCGGCCCCGACTAGGAGGGGGGTGAGTGGACATGCAGTAGCGAGTGACAGAGTGGGTTGAGATCCCGTGGATTACGCACGTGTGTATTGGTAGATGCGGACTCCAGAAACGTGGAGGCCGTGTTTTTGTCACGACATCAGTTGTCGTGCTGTTTTTCCTAATGTGCTTCCACAAGTGAAACCACCTCAGTTGCCAGATGGAGTTAAAAGTGTTTCGCCACAGTCAAGGTCACCGACAGCCTCCTGCAGTTACGATAAGTAACAATTACATATAAACATTTTTACCCAGTACGCCCAAACTTACGAAGTTTCTTGCTCTCCCTAGCCGGGAACATTGTGTTTATTGTTTTTTTTTTTTTTTTTTTTTTTTTTTTTTGCTTCTGTTCATTTTATTTGCTGGCTGAGTTTTATTTTTTTATGTAATGTTAAATAAACATGTTTGTTTTTCTCAGTGATAATATTTCTAATTTAATTATTTCTTTAAAATTCTGCATTCGAATTTCCTTTTTGTAATTAGCGTGTGTAAGCTCATTTACATCCTATTAATGCAAACCAAAAATATATTAAAAATACAAATTTTTACAAATAAATCTTCCATCTCATGCACAGAGAATGTGAATGTTTAAGGTCAAAAGAACCTAGACATTTCAAGTGTAAGCTGCCATTTACGGCACCATTCCGAAATAACATCCAGATCGCGCTCTATTTCTAAGCAATCGTCAGAGCACCCCACTTCCCTATAAATAAGTGCATCATCAGCAAAAAATCGCATCCTGCAATTAACGTTGTCACCGAGATCGTTTATAAAAATTAAGAAAAGAAGTGGTCCTATTTCACTTCCTTGAGGAACGCCCGAAGTAACATCTAGCTTTGAAGAGGCTTCCCCGTCAACAACGACATATTGCGACCGACCAGTTAGAAAATCGCGTATCCATTCACAGATCTGATCAGATATACCGTACGCTCGAATCTTCGCCAAAAGGCGGTTATGTGGTACAGAGTCAAAAGCCTTCTGGAAATCCAAGAAAATAGCATCAACTTGTGTTCCTGCATCGATAACCTTCATTACGTCATGCGAAAATAGAGCCAGTTGCGTTTCACACTAACGGTTCTTACGAAATCCGTGTTGGTTTGCTGTAAGTAACTCGTTTTCATCCAGAAACTTCATAACGTTAGAGCATATGACATGCTCCAGAATTCTACTGCAGACAGATGTTAGAGATATGGGTCGATAATTCCTAGGATCTCTCCGATCACCTTCCTTGAAAACGGGAATCACCTGCGCTATTTTCCAGTCAGAAGGTACTTTTCTTTCATCTAAAGATTTACGAAATATATGTGATAGAAATGGTTCTATTTCTTCCGCGTATTCCGAAAATAATCTTACTGGAATACCATCAGGACCCGGCGCCTTCCCCCACTCCAGGAGCTTTAATTGCTTTATGATACCTACACTATCAATTCGAACTGGATCCATCTTAAATTCTACACGCCGTGCAAAAGCGGGAATGTTTCCCATGTTTTCGTCAGTGAAATACAGATCTAAAGCAACGATAACTGTTGTTAACGACTAAAAGGGAACTGCTTAACGCTAACAGCGAAATGATATGCAAGCACAACATTCGACGTGTCTGACCGTAACGTCGTTTTATCATTTTCTCAGAGTATTTTGGTGATAAAATTTCTTGTAGACGTATCCCATTCTAAGAAAAGTTTTTTATTATTCTCTTATCGAGAACTCTATCTTCAGAAGAAATCTAACTGTTGTCCGGGTTTCCCCGGAGGAACGTCAGGTGACCCCAGTGACTCTGAACCGCAGACTATGCTCATTACAGCTGACATTTGAGACTTTTTTTACGATTGTAAAAAGGATGTCTACAGGGACTGCACGACTACCGAGAAGGAGTTAACTATGAACAGAATAGGGTTTTTCAGACTGTGCGTCAGTTTCACATACCATGAACATTTTAATGAAATGCTCTGTTTTCTTTAAAAATAAATAGACTGTAATTACTCAGTTTGATGTATGACCTATAATCCGGTTTTTTTTTTTTATTATTATTATTATTACAGTTATTTCCGAAATGAAAAGCGCCACATAGAAAAAGAAACGTGATAGTTTCATACGGAGAAACACATATAACTGTTAATTTCAGTTGGTAGGTATATACTGTACGCGCTAACCTTTATTTTTACTGTCTCTTTTGCTTAGGATGGATAAGCTCCAGCCACATAAGTAAGAAAGAGAATGAGCAGATATAAATAGCCGTGGTGCTCAGTGTTTTGTTTTCAGAATCAGTCACTATTTATTGTATCAAGGGCGTAGTAAGACATCTCGCTGTTTATGTTGAGATTACTGTCATCAAGTGACCTACTGCTAGTTATTAGCTGTTCTATATCAATCTCTCTCTCTCTCTCTCTCTCTCTCTCTCTCTCTCTCTCTCTCTATAGGCATATATATATATATATCACTGCGATCAGTGTAATTAGAATATTGCTATAAAATTGGTGATAGTAAACTTAAAATTTATGCGTCACAATCTCACCAAGGCCAAATCATTAATCGACACTCATGAATACGTTAGTTTACACATAGTTAATAATAACAACTGTTTCGTTCAATTGTAATGACTTTTAGTGTAGGCCTACATGTTCGGTAGAATTTATCAGGTTGCAGTATAGCTGTCAGAAGGAAACTTTCACGATTATAGAAGCTATATTATTTATGAGACGACTGTTAGTTTTCGACCAGGTTTAACAGAAATGGTCTAAGGGTAACCTGTCAGTTAGATAAACCTAAACACATACATACGCAGAACAACTTGAAGATATTCCAACATTTAGGATATACTTTAGCAACCGAAACTTTGCCTAATGTTTCTGGTTGAAAACCGCAAGTCCATGTTAAGTCATGCGATGGTATAACTATGTGACTGGGCATAGCAATACAGTAAACCTCCTACGCAGCATTTGTATAAACTACAACGCACTGTATTCTGGCTATCATGAAAGTGATAACTAGAGTTCGGACCTTTAGAACAAGTCATATTTTTTTCCTGACTCCTTTTGGAACTGAAATGCTGAATTAAACACTGATTCAACGTTTCTGAATGTATTTTATATAGCTTATAAATGCATATTCAAACTATTTTTCTAGTTTTGGTCATATTTCGACAATGTTTATGGTCAAATGGTCATGTTTTGAGGAAATATCTGGTAGTTTCTTAATTCACTAGATATAGATCAGAAGAATTTAAGATAATTATTCAGATACCTGTACTTCTGCTAAACAGGTGGGGGGAAAATAACTAATTTTCACTGTGGTCAGAATTCACCAGTCAAGAATTAAAGTTATACATTATTGTCACTCTCTAAACGCAATGTTCCGCGTCAACCAATATTTCAATTAAATATCTTCAGTCATCGCTTTTTTTAATGTATAGTAAGTTTAAGTGTTGGTCATATTTTGACATTTTTAGGTCATGTTTACCCATTTTTAAGGTCACATTTTCCTGCATATTTCTCTATTTTTTTGTCATAAAGATCAGAACACTAGTGATAAATGTTTTGTGTATTCATCTGATCAAGTTCATAACGATATAGTAAATGTATTAAAACTGTTTGAAAAAATTCATAACACCAAATAATTAAAAATCCTGCTGTTCGAATTGAAGTTTAATTACTTTGATGAATCCATAATCTAAGAAGGTTTAAAAAATGAACGAAAAGTAACATTTACGGACATTCATGTCATTCGAAAATTATTGAATGCGCAAAATAGAACGTCCAATAGTGTGCGCTGGTACTCAGTTCTATTGAGATTAGACAAGATTTGTTATGTTAGCTTTGACCACGTGTGCAAGCAGTATCATGGATGTGGATCAGTGCATTTAACTCTTAAAGCATAAAACATTACCAACCATTCATTACAAGCTAGGATGTATCCATAAACTACGTGGCTCGGTCGGGGAGGGGGGAGGGGTTGGCTGGAAGGATGCGCTGCGCTACTTGACGGGGAGGGGGTTCCGAGCCAGGCCACGTAGCTTTCCATCCATATTATTTTTCACAGTTAAAACAAGGTACATAACACACAACAGCATGTGAATATTTATTTCCTTCATTTAATTATCTCCGTATGTAATAACAATAGTCTGACAAGAGAAAACAGTACAAAATGTCTTCTGGAATCAAAAGGAAAAAAGCTACGTGCTACGTGGGAGGAAGGAAGGTGGGGTTGAGGCAAAAGCCACGTAGGGCTACGTGGGGGGAGAAAGGGGGGTTCACAGGAGGTCGAAATGGTTTATGGACGCTCCCTTGGTAACATACCATTCCAGTGTTAACTGCAAGAGCTTAACTGCCCATGTTAGTTACTATATTTGAACGCACTACCCAAGTCTCGTTCATTTACAAATTTACAAATTGTTTTAACAGCACAAAATAAATAAAAAAACAACTGTGACAGTGAATAACTTCGTCACCAGAAGAAAATACTAGTTTATTATACTTAAGCCTCTTTGCTTACCGAATCCCATGATATAAATATTTCACAGAGTAAACTGGAACGTGAAGTATTAAACTATTTCATTTTTGACTCAAAGCTGTGGCATTTTTTTAAAGTAACATTTAGTTTCCTAGAGAAAATATTAAATCAGAAAGCCACAAGAATATTACTAATCGGCAAACAAACATTTATGGGTATTTCATTTGTTCTCAGTGTGTCAGCACTGAGATTGAGGTGTTCAGGATTTTCTATTACAATAGTTAGTAGGCTACGTATTGTCTTAATTGTAACTAAATCAACATCTCTAAAAGTATTTCTGAACAAAGTGCAAATGGCTTAATCGGCAAGTAACTCTTAGAGCACGTTTTTGTAAATTATATACTTTCTAGGCTCGTGAAGAATTTCCGCAGAATGAAATGGCATGAGAGAGCAAAAAATTAAAATATGTTAAATACATCAACTTTCATATCAGAAATTCTGGCTACTATTCAAAAAGATAAAGCAGCTACTGAATTAAAGTTCTAGAGACGTTACTAAATTTATTTGCTCTGTCTAACATCGTTGTAGGATTATACTTGTAGGTATTTTGTGCAAGATCGTTAATTTATTCCTTTTCAATTATTACATTACAATACGTCTTAGTTATTTGACAAATTTAATTATTCCCTTTTTCTCCAAAGTAAGTATTAATTAACTAGCGTTGTTGAACTGCCCCTCATTTTCTTTATAGTATTTAGAATTTTTGTACTGTTGACTACTGTCCACTGGATATTCATCTGTGCTTGCACGTTCTCCTAGAAATCCGCCACGAAAGAAGTTATTAACTCACAAGTATCGCATTACGGTCACCCGCGGATGGCGGAACAGTGACAGCAGCTGTGCCATGTTCAGATATGTGAGTTTAGAAAATTCGCAACTTTTTTGTCACGGCTTTTTCAGGAAAATGGGTCATCGGAAGTGTTGATTCATTTCTGCTTATAACACAATTTTAGAAACAAAATTTCTTGCAAAAAGAATAGTTGCAATGTACATTGCTAGGGATAAAGAGACAAAAACAACAAAAATTGGACGTTTTGTTTGTCTATCCATCGGGGATCACGCGAAAACAAATGAATGGATTTTAGAGAAACTGCGTGTAGTGATTAGGACATATAGGATAACATATAGTTAACACATAGCGTACTTTGTATCAAGATTATTAAAGCCGCGCACTCACTAGTGAACTGTAACCGTTGCACGTTACTGTTACCGTGAACTATAGTGAGTACGTGGCTCGCGAGCGGAACGCGTTGCATTCCCCGCGAGCCGACGACTGTCGGTTTTTGCTGCGAATCAAAGGGCGCTCGCTGTGCGTTCGTGGAAGGTTGTTGCACGCTGCGAACCTACCAGTATCTTCAAGTACCATGAGTGAATGGACAGAAGATAAATGTTTTCAGCTGATAGACGAATAAAACGAAAGTCTTGTCCCATGGAAACCCAGGGACAAGGATTACTACAAAAAAAAAAAAAAAAAAAAAAAAAAAAAATTGAAAGAAGACGCCTTGGCCAGAATCGGAGGCATTATTAATGAACCGGGGAAGTATGCAAACTAAAAGTTATTAATTTATTGGCTTCGTACAGAAGGGTGTGTATGAAAATGAAGAATTCAACAGGAAATGGTAAATAATTACATACATCCATTTAATTATTTATTTATTACTTATTAAATTTACATATATCTATTTTATTATTTATATATGGTGACCTCGAATTAGTGATCGATAGTTAATGATATTATTTCACCTATTATTATTGATAATTAATAAACAAAATATTTTATTTGTAGGTGGAGGACATCAACGGTAATTCAAAAAACTGACAGTGACGTTGCATTACGTGAACGATTCAATAAAAAGCTAAAACCAGATCCCAAATTACAAATGCTGAAAGAGGCTTTCGGAATACTGAAAAATGCGGCGGAAAAACCGAAACAGGATACGGAACTACACTCTTTCTTTGATTTTATACAGGAAATAATGAAAAATTATACCAGGAAAACAAAAAATTCGATTCACTCCATACAAAATTATGGTTATTACTCCACTACACAAACTCCACTCCCTTCAGCTTCTTCCTCCACTAATAATCGAGATATAACTCGCTCTTCCACTTCTTCCCCAAATCAATAAACTCTTCTGCAAAACACGCCATACTTCACGTACAGCAACAATAGCGAGTATTCATCAGATATTAGTTTAGAAAATTATATATGCATTTTTTGAAATTATATTTTTGTTATTGAATAAAGGATAACTTTGATTTGTTCTTTCAATGCTCCTATCTGCCCCTGGCACACTTCAGGGGCAATTGAGCTTACGGCTTGTTTGTAAAAGCGAAACAGGTATTGCAAACTTGTAAAAGAATCTCCAGTAGCTAAGTATCTCAGCAGCACAGCTCTGTCTTGAACCGACACTGCTTCTCGGAGCGAAGTGTTTCTTCGTTCTATCCTGGGCCCAATTATGTTCATTAGATAGTCAAAATCAGTTGGAGAGATTCTCGTGAAATTTTGTAATGACCACTCATTTCCTGGTTTCTCAAAAGAAGAATTAGATCACTTCTTTCTCGATACATTCCATGAATACGCCATCTTCGTGGCCGTTTATAATCATCCAGTAAAGCATGTACAAGTAAGTATGCCGTACAAGCGAGAGAGACTTCTACCGACATCGCGGAGTTCCTTACGAATACGGCTTGTCGTTACGGTTATAGTGATGTGGTCTTAGCGTGCACACTAGAACCTCGTTACAGTATCCGTCAGCTCGCTAGTGAATGCGCCCAGTGAGGTGGCTCGGTGTTTGTCGCGAGCGAAGTTCGTTTCACTCGTACACACTAGAACGAGGTTACTGTATCTGTTCTGTTACAGTTAAAGCTCGCTAGTGAGTACCCGGCTTAACATTTTTTCCGATGATACAGCCGATAAAATTGTGAATTTTAGGATTTTTGTCTGTCTGTGTACGCATTACACAAAAACTAAACAAAATATTTTCGTAAAACTACACATAATGTTAGCTTATGTCGTCGGAAAGCGTAAAGGATATTTCTCATTCCAATTAGTACCAGAGTATCAGAAGTTACAAAGGCCAAAATCCTAAATATGTTATTTTTGTCTATGTGTGCAACCATCATGAAAAAACTAATGAACGAATTTCAATCAAACTGCACGTAGTTATTTCTTATGTTGTCGGTTAACATTCAGAATTTTTATCCCGAGTTGTTCCAGTCTTCTCTATGTTAGAGGGGCCTAACGGTAAATTTTAGAATTTTGGTTTCTCTGTGAACGCGCCGTGCAGAAACTAACGAACGGCATGACGCAAACATATGTTAATGGGGTTTTCACACTTCAAAATCTGCGCTATGACTCTAAGTGACCGCAGAAAGAGATGACAGTATGTTCGTGACGTAATAAGATATGCTGCAAACCACTTAATACAATTACGACCACTCCTTCAAAGAAAAACCCTCCAAGAAGCGTAAAAACATTATACAAGACAGCAGCGTCCAAACAAATCCATTAATGAAAAGCAGCCGATTAAGTGAGAGGGTAAAATCGCGTCTTCGAAGATTGATATAGTTTCAAATCAACAGACAACAGTGTACAGGCAAACATCCGTGAGGATAGGAAATTTTTGTCTCAAAATTACACATTTCACGAAGAGAACAATACAAAACGCTTTAGTTAAATTTGCCTGGTTTGTATCTCCTTTCACCAAACCTTTGAAGCCCTCCCCAGAACTCATATAGAGCGTCTGTCATTTCGCATTTTTCCTGCGAGCTTTGGTGTTCTCTGCCGCCCATATTCTCACACGCTGCATTCGACGAAATGTGTTCTCTGCCGGAAATTATTGTATTGTGTGTGATCTGTAATATGATGTACTAAAGTAGGATAATTTAGAAGGTACTTCGCGTTTAATCTTCCGTTTACGGAAAGAATATATCATAAACTTGCCTGTCAATGTCAATTATTGTTTCATTATTATCGCCATTAGTTCCGGAGTGTTCTTCTACAATGTTTAGCCATTTCTGTCTACTTTTAAGCCGGTACATCGAACCATAGTATTCTCACTTCACGTTGCTGCAACGGTTAATCCACCTCTTGTTATCCTAAGCAATATTTCCCGTTGTTTTTTCCTGGTTACTTTTCAGCTGTGTATTATTTTTCCATTGCTTTCCTTAATTTACTTCCACGAACGCAATAATAATTTGTCAGAAGATGCTGTTGGGCATCGCGGTTCAACTGTCAGCGTCACTGGTAACGGTCCTACGCTCCAAGACAGTCTTCTGCCAGAGCGTCGACGATGGATGGTGTTGGCATTTCAAGAAAAAAATTCTCCATCTACAGCAATATCTGGTATTACCGTAATGGATATTGCATTTCTTATGCTGCGCAAAGATTTTCTACCCTCAGAAATTAACACAGGATGAGGATGTCCTCTGTGACTTATTCCAAACCCCTCATTGATCTGAGAAATCTTACTTGTGTGAAAATGTAACTACGCTTATATTTTGATCTGATGACATTTGGGTTAGGAAAACTGTTTAGTTGGAGGAAATACCCTTTGGCCAAAAATTAGCAGTGTATGCTGTGAATGCATATTCCATTACAGTTTTCTGTACTGATCACTGTGAAGCCGGAATAGGCTCTTTCTTCGGTATTTTGCTTTATTGATCCTTCGGTTTATATCAGAACAAATATTAATTATTCGAAATACTTTTAGCTACAAGAAATTCCTGATGTCACCGTGTTCCAATTTGTTATGTGATACTTCAACTTGGTTCTGCGAATGTGATGTACACTGAAGAGCCAAAGAAACTGGTACACCTGCGTAATATCGTGTAGGGTCCCCGCGAGCACGGAACACGACATGGCATCGACTCGACTAATGTCTGAAGTAGTGTTGGAGGGAATTGACGCCATGCATCCTGCAGGGCTGTCCATAAATCCATAAGAGTACGAGGAGGTGGAGATCTTTTCTGCACGTCACGTTGCAAGGCGTCCCACATATACTCAATAATGTTCATGTCTGGGGAGTTTGGTGGCCAGCGGAGGTTTTTAAACTCAGAAGAGTGTTCCTGGAGCCACTCTGTAGCAATTATGATCGTGTATGGTGTCGCATTGTCCTGCTGGAATTTCCCAAGTCCATCGGAATGCACAGTGGACATGAATGGAAGCGTAGGTATGTGTAACCTGTCAGAGTCGTATCTAGACGTATCAGGGGTCCCATGTCACTCCAACTGCACCATTACAGAGCCTCCACCAGCTTGAACAGTCCACTGCTGACACGCAGGGTCCATGAATTCATGAGGTTGTCTCCATACTCGTACACGTCCATCTGCTCGATACAATTGGAAACGAGACTCGTCAGACCAGACAACATGTTTCCAATCATCAACAGTCCAATGTCGGTGTTGATGGGCCCAGGCGAGGCGTAAAGTTTTGTCGTGCACTCAGTAAGCATACACGAGTGGTCCTTCGGCTCTGAAAGCCCATATCGACGATGTTTCGTTGAATGGTTCGCACGCTGACACTTGTTGATGACCCAGCATTGAAATCCGTAGCAATCTGCGAAAGTTTTACACTTCTGTTATGTTGAACGATTCTCTTTAGTCGTAGTTGGGCCCGTTATTTCAGGATCTTTTTCCGGCCCAGCGATGTCGGAGATTTGATGTTTTACCGGATTCCCGATATTAACGGTGCACTCGTGAAATGGTCGTTCGGGAAAATCCCCACCTCGTCGCTACCTCGGAGATGCTGTGTCTTATCTTTCGTGCGCCAACTATGACACCACGTTCAATCTCACTTAAATCGTGATAACCTGCCATTATAACAGCAGTAACCGATCTAACGCCTGCGCCAGACACCTGTCGTTTTATAAAGGCATTGCCGGCCGCAGCGCCGTAGTATGAGTTGTGTTTGCATACGCCTGCCTATACCAATTTCTTTGACTCTTCAGTGTAGTTACTGCAAGTATCTGTTGTATTGATTTATTATTACAAATTACTGCAAATATCGATTTGTCCAGGTATGATTTCTTTTTAAATTTACTGCCTGTTAACAGGAAAAATGTCTAAAGTTACAAAAAGAATGGAAAAAAAGCTGCTGCTGGCTGCACCATCTGCTGAAAAATGCAGCAAATAACTTTGGTAATAGGTTGTTTTTTTTTTTAATATGGTTGCGAATCTTGCAGGATCTACTGGTGTGCAGAATTTATTACTGCTTGTTTTTCTGAGTATAGCTGCAGGAAGCAGCTGCTTCTTGCTGCAGATTACCTGCGCGGGCATTCAGTGTATATGACAGTATACCGCACGTTTTTGTTACAGTGAGCAAACATTTGGTGAGAATTCGACTTTCCGATTTACGCACTAAGCGTATGTCAAGAAGCAAAATAAAAAGAAAAGTACCACTGACAATTTAACGTTTTGCTACACGTGTGTTGGGGTACACACGCTGTTGCGAGATTGAGCAAATAAGATTTCCCATGCACCACCTCCTATCCCAGAGTTGTTTAGTTAAACGAAATATCTCCTGGTGTATTATTTTTACTACAAGAATACGCACAATATGCCTGTGTTAACTATTTTATTGTAGGCGTGAATTCCAGAGATCGTTTTGTTACTTTTCTTTTTAAGTCTAGCATTGGCTAGATATGTTTTTTTAACTTATGGATTTACGCCTCATCGACGCCGAGGTCATTAGAGGTGGGATGGGACTAGGGACAAGGAACGGGAAGGAATTTGGCCATAACCTAGTTTGAAGAAAGCATCTCGTCATTCGCCTGGAGGGTTGGCTAGTTAGGAGAATATTTAGTCCTTTACAGTGAACTGTAGTGACTTGTTTATGGGTCCTCTCACCACTTCTGAGCTACAGACCAATCAGTCAAAAATACACATAAAGTGTTACAACAAATGGCAATCTGCTAATGCTGGTAGGAGTTCTAAACTTGAAACAAGTTTGTGAAAATTTTCTTGTAATTTGTGTAATTTCTTTGTGAGTGAAATTAAGGGCAAATCTGGTCTCTCTGGCTGGAGCACTGAACAGTGGTTGGAAGCTGTGACAGGTACACATTTATTTCCACGATATCTAGAAAGAAAAGTTCCTATCCGTAGCCGACAGTCGAATCTGCGTCTACTACTGACGCATTGCCAACAGCATCATCGCCGACTGGTGGCTGCACTTTCTCGACGTACTATTGCGGAAACAACCAGCTGACTTATTAATAAATTTGTCTCGAATTTCAGCAGTGTTAAGATATTAACACGGCTGGAAGCCGAGAGAAATTTATTAATATACAACACCGTGAAAGATTACGATCTTAAACCAGCTGACTTGTTTCCAGTGTGGTATGTATTAGCATTCATCGACTGTGGTGGAATCGTCTGTGGCTTTCCTGAGATTACACGGACTTCGATCACGCACCAGAGATGACACTGAAAGTAGCTGCAAACCTTTTGAAGTGTTTTGATATGGGCTACTTCATACTGAGGTGGGTTAAGAATTTTAGCACTGTCTATTATTCGGTAAATGGGTTAAGTTGTTAATTTTATTTTTAATTGTTTGATGAGCAGAATGAATATTTGATTTATAATCATTTATGTAATCTAAGAATGTCATAATCCGACAGTTCATTAATATTTATTTGACCGTAGACGTGGTATATTTAACTTTACTCAATATAAACAATCAAAATACCATTTGGCAGGCACACGCCACCGCTCTACATAAATCTGTAGGTTCATTACAACACACAATAATTATCTTGCAACTACATGACATGAATAATTACCAGATTACTCTAGTTAACAAAAACAGTTCAATAAATTACATAATAACGACCAAGAAACAAAAAACAATCAGCCACATGAAACTAGTCACAAGATACGTTTCAGCTTAATTGTTTTGAGTCCTCGAGTGCCGGTTAACTAGGGAGCGTGCATAAACTACGTGGATCGGTCTAGGCTTTGGGGGGGCGGGGGTTGGCTGGAAAGCTACGGTGAGCCTTCTTTTGTCTTCCACTCCTCCAGCTAAGATCCACCTTCTATCATAAAATTCCCTGGCATCTCGGTCGGTCAATCAGTTCGTGCTTTTCCTTCTTCTTCTTCAAGTTATTCCAACATGTCCATAAAATGTTAATATTTTTTTTTAAATATATTTCAGCCAAGTTTACACATCCTGTTCCTGGTTGTTAGGGAACAGTAGTTCAAGATGTTAACACTGCAGATGAAACGTGAATATTTCAGATGGTTACGGACGAAAATCGTAGGTGGAAAATAGTGACATTACTAACAAATTCTGATATTGGGGGAAACACACTGTCATTCTTTCATACGTCAGAAGCGTCAAGACTCCCTCGGTATTATTGCCTAGGACCACCGATGACGTCAATCGTCGAAACTGACTTCCTTAGAATCTCCCTCCTTTCTCCCACACTCGTCTATCTCTCCTTAAAATTGACAGTGATATATGTCACGTCCACGCTACCTTGTTAATTTAAGTGCTAATTTTGTGTGTAACACATCTCCCTAACTTCTCTGGAAAAAAGACTAAAGCCCCCTACAGACGACCTGATTTGGTCGGCCTGACCATATCATCAGAAAAATCAGGTCTCGCATCCACACGAGGCCTGATCTGCAGTCTGCTTTAGACGCACGGTAATCATGCCGCCTGTTTTGTCGAAACAACAGACAGTTGCACTTACTTGTTTTAGCGTTAAGTGCTAATTTAGAAAACAAAAGAAGAATATGGGCTAAAGAATGGCTTAAGAAAATAAATTAATTTAGCCACACGAAGTTAATTAGAGAACTTGACAGTGATGATTATCGCAGTTATTTACGAATGGATAGCGAAAGTTTCATCGGGCTATTAAATATAGTGAAACCTCTTGTCACGAAGCAAGATACCATAATGAGAGAACCCGTTACAGCGGAAGAACGATTAATTGCTAATCTTAAGTATTTGGCAACGGGTAGGGAGTATGCTGATCTCAAGTTCAGCACTGCAATCTCTGCACAGTTACTGTCACAAATAATTCCTGAAACATGTGAACCAAATTGAAAGGTTTTAAAAAACTTTATGTAGGTAAGAATTTTTTTTTTTTTTACTGGAACTTCTTTATTAAACAAATATGACAAGGACAACTATTATTTTAAATTTTAACAAGTAGTATTTTTAATTTTACTAATCATATTAATCTCATTTTTTCATGATCAAAAATTCTTTCAAAACTGTCCCTTCGCCTTCAAATACAGCATTTAGTTGTTGAGAACATTGTGCCGGAAAACTGTTATGTTCTTTAACAGATGTTTGCGGTGGTGATGCCAACTCTGGTGAAACTGTTCGTAATGTATAACTGTTGTGATTGGGAATGGGTGCAGAGAGGTAAAAGATGGATTATATTGGCAATGTAATATTGACATGGTATTATCGCTACTTGGGGTGTCAGGTCTTGTATTGGTTACAAGTATTTGCCTTGGTGAACGTGGTTTAAGGGAATGGGACATAGTGTTTTTAGTAGAAATAGGTGTGGTTAAATTATTTTGTGGTGGTGGGACTGAATAGTAATCATTTGCAATACATTAATATGATTCCGGAGTTGGTATGTAAGGAACAGAATTCTGTCTGTGGCTTGTGAATAACTTGAGTGTAGTGGTGATTCTACAGAATGATAATCAGTTGTATTATTGTTAACATTAATCGAAGATTGTATAGTTAACTGTTCCAGTTTGCCATAAAACATAACTACCGAAATTAAATTTTCAGCGACACATCTTTGAAACTGAGTCATTTCTTTCAATTGTAATCCCATTGCTCTCCCAAAACTATCAGTGGAATTTTCCTCAGCAGAAATTAACCTTTTAAATGTATCATTCAGCTGTTCTTGTTTCTTGTGAAGGTCAGTCAAACGTCTTTACTTTTGTGTACTTCTTTTTCAGATGCCTAAAACAGAAAATGAATGGTTAAATATAGCCAGATAATATGAAAGAATGTGGCAATTTAATCACTGCATTGGCTCAATGGACGGCAAGCATATTGTTATTTTAAAACCAACGAGAAGTGGATCACTATTTTATAATTATAAGAGGACATATAGCGTCGTAATGTTTGCAGTCGTTAATGCCAATTACGAGTTCCTTTACGTGCATTCCGGCACCAACGGAAGTGAATCACATGGAGGCATTTTAAAATGCGCGAAGTTTTATAAGAAATTAATTGCAGATGAGCTGCAGCTGCCAAAAGCGTCATTGTTGCCTAGAACAAATACATTGGCTCCATATGTTTTCATTGGCGACAATGCATTTGATCTGAATGAACATATCTTAAAATCCTACCCACAGAAAAGTATAACACAATAAATTTTTAATTACAGACTGTCCAGAGCTAGAAGGGTCGCGGAAAACGTTTTCGGCATTTTGATATCATGTTTCCGAGTATTCCAGAAACCCATGCAGGTGGATATTCAAAATGTTCATAAAATAATAATGGCCAGTTGTCTCTTGCATAATTATTTGAAAATAAATCTGTTAATTATATTACAAATTCATGTATTGATAACGATGTTTAATATGAGATATTACAACCTGGGCAATGGCGACAACAGATTGATTTTTTTTTTTTTTTTTTTTTTTTTTTTTTGTAACAGTTTAACGTCCCTTTTTAACAACGTGGTCTTTAGAGACGGGAAAGGATGGGGGCAAGGAATGGGAAGGAATTCGGCCATGGCCTTTTGAAGGAAGCATCCCGGCATTCACCTGGAGTGATTTGGGGAAACCATGGAAAACCCAAATCTGGATGCCCGGACGGGGATTCGAACCGCCGTCCTCCCGAATGCGAGGCCAGAACGCTATCCGTTACACCACCAAGCTCGGTACACAACAACAGATTGAATTATCGCCATTTCAAAGAAACGGAAAATCTTTGTATGCTTCCGATAATTCTACTAACATAGGGTTACTAGACGTCCCCGTTTGTCGGGGACTGTCCCCGTATTTAGCTCTCTGTCCCCGGACAGATTTCGTACCCGCAATGTCCCCGGATTTTTACTGTTGTCGTCAGAATTTTTTTTTTTTAATCAAGCGAGAGATATTTAAAAGCTCTGATTTTCTAAAGCATTCATTTAAAGCAAGAGATATGAAGGACCCTTCTTTCCTTGTACGTGCCTAGGAATAAAAGAAAATTACAAGGATATTGCGTCTTGGACACAACAGCTTTGTGCTGTGTGCAATATGGCTGTCTGTGATCCTCATCTAAAATACAAAATATAAACAATATGTGGCTTTTAAGTTAACCCATCCTTTAAACATATAAATTTTAAAAGTAGGACAAATGCCAAAAGCGTCCCCGGATTTTTGTGAAAAAGTTGTGAAGTGTCCCCGGATTTTGGGAAAAAATTCTGGTAACCTTATTACTAACACCCTTCGCTCAGTGACAGCTTCCTCCATTGTGAGATCACAAATAGGTGATTACTGTTCGAAGGTATCGGAGCAACTGAGGTGAAATTGGCCTGACTAAATCATGTCACGCTCTACACGACCTGATCTGGCCAGACCCTGACCAGATCAAGCCTACACACCATACGATAATGCTCCTGATCTGACCGTATCAGGCGTCAGATCAGGTCGTGTGTAGGGTAGTGACCAGCTTAATATTAGTAAAGCGGGACACCATTGATGGGGGGGGGGGGGGGGGGAAGGGGGTTGTTCTTGATTAAAAAGTTGGTCTATACGGAGCACCAAAAATTTTTATATAACCCAAAATAGTATTGTGATATATTTTTGTTTAATTTCAACATAAGTACAATTTATAAATATAATACATTAAAAATCTTGTATAGTATTTTATTCTTTGGCATATTTCTCATTTGAGTGAATTTTTTTCAGTAAATTGATGTAATTGTTTAAAAGCTCGTGAAATTTTTCACAAGACTTTGTTAAATTATATTTCACACATTATAGGGCCTTCAAAGTCTCAGCACTTAATTGTGATTTTCTGATGTCCATACTTTATTTCCCGTTGAAAAAACGCGTTCAGTCGCAGCATTAGGTCTTGGTAAGGACAGCGCGTATTGCACAATTCTTAGTGAATTATTGTATGGAACATGGTTTGTTTCAAAATGATGAAATATTTCTAACCATTTGTTCTCTATTGTTACTTTTGCTGAAGACAAAAATTTAACCTTTTCCTTGTCAATATATTTTTTAAAATAATGATGCTTTATTAAAAAGATCATTTTCGGAAAAATTACTATACGGAAAATTTTGAGTAATATGATCGAATGATTTTTGTACATCATTCCAATTAAGTTCTGAATTTGCCGTGATGTGAGACGTAAGTTCACTTTCATGGCCGACGTAGACTTTTTGACGCCTCTATAAAATACAGTACAAATAATACGACAACTATCTGCTAAATTCAAGAACATTTATGAATTTATGAGATAAATTAATTATCTAAATTAGCTGAACAAGTGATTAGTTGACATCACTTGTTTAACTGGTATCACAATGTTTATCGTCTGAGAGGCAGTTACAAAATGTTTTCTCTGTTGTCTCTGGTTTTCGTCGTTGCTAGTGTCGAAAAATGCCATTGTTCATTAAGTAAACAATGGTGGTCGAATGTTACGAAGGGAGCGCGCATAAACCACGTAGCTCCATTTTGGCCTCCTGTGAACCCCCCCCCCCCCCCTTGTAGCCCGAAGTGGATTTTGCCTCTAACCCCCCTCCCCCCTATGTAGCACGTAGCTCTTTTCCCTTTTGATTCCGGAAGACATTTTGTATTATTTTTCTCTTGTCAGACTAGTGTAAATTATATACGAAGATAATTAACTGTGGAAAATAAATATTCACATGCTGTTTTGAATTCTGTTGCTCATTTTAAACTGTGAAAAATGTTCTGAAAGGAAAGCTACGTGGTCTGGCTCGGAACACCCCCCCCCCCCCTCCCCCTACGTAGCCCAGCGTAGCCTTCCAGCCAACACCCCTCCCGCCCCTGAACCGAGCCACGTAGTTTGTGCACGGTCCCCATCTGACCAACAATGTGACCTTTGATAACCAATTCTTGATAATCACTTCTCGATAATCATTTCTAAACAATTATTTGTTTTTATTAAAGTTTAACATTATAAAATTAAAAAAAAATAATATAAAACTCATATCCTGACGAGATAGCCACTTGGCCGCCGAAAGCTGTATATTCTCTTCCCGTTCTCCCGCCGTTTTCTAGCTTGTCTTGCATTCTTTAAAAAAAATCGAGACTTTTTTAAAACGCCGCGGAACACGGGACAAATTGTTATAAATCGGGACTGTCCCGCCAAAAGCAGGACTTCTGGTGACCTTAGTGTAGGGGGCTTTCATCTTTGAACAAATCAGAGATTTTAGGGCGTCTCTCACACCAATGTCAGGATAGCTCAGCCTTTCGTCACCTTGTTGTGGTACGGGTAGAAAACCCTTGTCTGGCCTACCTGCAGTTGGACACAGTCCTGGGGTCTATTGTTCGACAAGCAACAACAGCTTCGTCCCGGCGTCCGGAACCTGCTCAACACCATCACCACAGATTTGCCGTTTCAGCCGCTACACCTGCTAGCTACACCCTTTCGCTACTTTCCGTGATATTTACACTTAGTATTTCGCTTACTCGTACAATAAACTTAAATCAAATGTGGTGCGCCTTGTATAACACTACGAAAACCACAATTTCCGTTAACTGTCGTGTGCTAAAAATATGTTGCATTAATTAAATTTTCGAGTTACGGCAAATCTTACCAAACGCAGGAATACATGTCCACTCATTTTTTCAAGTTTTCACCTCGGTTATCAAATTGAGCAGAAACTTTGCCATTTGGCAACTTCAAGGGGGATCCCCCGAAAAAAAATAAAAAATTGATTTCTTGTGACCCTACTCTACATACTTAACGTATTTAATGTATCGGCACCACGTGTGATTCACTCGCATAACTTCTGTAGCTGTGTTGTGAGCTAGGCTCTCTTCACACTGCTATGCGACGAGTACTGAGTATCTAGGGGAGGCGGCAAAATCTAAATCGTGTGTGAACATCCTGGACGGCGACACGGTGCGGCTGGTTGACAACTGGGGCGGCGACATTCGGGGTCGGGGTGGCAACAATGGAGGCCCCAGCGGTTTTTGCCCCTGCTTAGAAAATTCCTTGATCGGCCACTGCCAATGTTGTACAGTGGGGAGGCACACCCGGCTCCTCTCCCAAGATATGGGTATCCTACCGTCTCACGCGAAGCAGAGACGTTGACCATATATCAAAATAACGATATTATTTTTTGGAAATATCTACATTTATGAGTGATATATTTCGGACGATATATTGATATTTCGATACTTAAATCCGGATATCGGCGTCGATATTTCTCAAAATAAGTTATCATTTTCTGTTTTCCTCTTCGATAGTGTCAAGTTAGATATGGGGGAATACAAAACGACTAAACGTGTTGCACGTACAATAAATTTAACTATAGATATAATTTTAAGAAAAAACCATAAATTTTTAAACCCAAGGCGAACAAATAAAATCTGTTGCAACATATTTTAAACACTCAGTGCTTCTGAGTAACAAGCAGAATAAAAAAGAGAGGACAAAATACAGGGCGTTCGCCGGAAAACGCTACCCTCCCAGTATGTTGCCGTCGGCAACTTGCTCGGGCAGTGGTTCCAGCAGTTCCCGCCACACGGCACCGTGAATCACCGCACTGTTTAACACCTCCGCTGCCCCAACAGTGCAGTGCAGTGACCCTTACATTGTTAAGAACGGTTTCTTTGCATTGTAGCTAGTTTGTGACTTCAGTCTCTTATTAATCAGTGTTGTGAATAAACGTTTCTTTGCGGTTTGGCTGGTTTGGGGCTTCATACTCTTACTAATCTGTACCGTGTTTGAGTGTGAGTAAAATTATGGTACGTTACAGTTTGCAACAAAGAATATTTCTCTACGATACATATGTGAAGAAGAAGTCGTTTAAAAAGTGTCGCAGTAAATTTCGTCGCGAATTTCCTGGCGCTATACTGCCAGCTAAATCAACAATTCTGCGTCTGGTTAAAAAAGTAAGAGAAACGGGTTCATTTTTTAACAAAAAGAGACTGTCGGTCAACCGTATTCTCACAGAGGAGAAAATTGACGATATCGCTTTTCGACTAGAACAGTCACCCAAAAAATCATTAAGTCAGTTAGGGCAGCGTGTGTCTCGAAATATGTTCAGAAGATGTGAAATGTGCATTACACAAGAGTGTCAACACTTCCAGCATCTTTTATAAGGTAAGCTAATGAATTACGTCACATTTAAATGCTTAGCACATACAAGTTTATGAAGCGTAATTATTATGAAATAGTCCGCGCCCGACGGTCGAACAATGCCGGGAGCTGACCGCTCGCTCGCCGGGAACAGTTTCTTCCTTGTAGCGCTAACAGTGGGTTGCGTTTCCCGGCGAACGCCCTGTATTAACTCTAATTCAAACAGTTCCACTCGTTGGAATTATTATTACCTGGTTATGATTAATTTTTAAAAAAATGGTATTAACTGTCCCAAAAGAAATAAGAACTAGACATAATGTACCATATATGATAGCTACTTAACAGTTACGCTTCGTGTTACGTAACAAAAGAACTGAACACATAAAAAAAAAGGTTACAGCCAGTTTAACTATACCACAACGAATTTACTAAGACAAGATATTGAACAGAACAAACTGCTATAGGATTCTAAATACAAAACAGTAACAAAGAGTTTTTGAATTGTGGAACTAACTAAGATGGTTGCTAGCAAAACAAATTATGTTCCAAAGGTACCAATCTATTATTAATACCTTTCAGCAAGGAAGATGTTAATGATACAGCAGGAAAGACACCAATTTATTAATACCTTTCAACAAGAAATGAATTAATGATAGATCGGTGCATTTAGTACACAATTTCTTTAGCCCCGATTCAGAAAATTGCATTTTGGTTCAGCATTGGCAATTTCTTATACAAAATCAAATCTGAAGATGCATTACTGTCGAACAGAAAGAAGAGGCAATATTTCCCCTTATTTAGGAACTTATCCCTGTTGACGATATGTAGTAAGCATTTTTTGCCTATGCTCTCAGAAATTATCTTTACATGTTTGGTATCTTCTGCCACATCTGTACCATCTGTCCAATAATCGCAGTAGTCTACAAACAAAAACTTTAAAACAATGAATATTTTGAAAAACTGTTGCTAATATATATTTAATTTAATAACTGCTGAAATCTCTCTTTATTTTGACCGAAACTTTGGTGTGAAGGATTTGTCCGTTTTTCAGCAGTACGTCTTAATTACTTCAGTTTCTGACGGCAAAATATTCCTAAGAATATCAACACTCAGTATCACTGTACAGTGAATTGTATAAGCTTTACAGTGCTATGTTTGCAAAAACTGTTGCCAGAATAACCGCAGTGTATAGATAACGCACAGTGAACAGCGTTGCTCTTACGCTTATCAGCTAAGGTCAGTGCATCCAGCACACTTCGAACAAGCCAGTTTCAATCCAATCAGGATTCTTCCCATTGCAGCTAAGGTTGTCACCCGTACTCTTATTTCAGGTGCGTGTACTCTATAATGCGCGAAATTAACAGAGTACGTTAAAATACTCTTTCTTCATTTTATTTTTTAGTCAACACACAATCTCACCTCACTGGTTGACTTTTTAGGTACGGAAATAGTGTCCGAACGAAATAGTTCGACAAAGTTATTTATTATCTAGAGAAATTGATTGATTTCACTAAAGAAATTGATTGTTATAATCAATAATTAATTTAAAATCACTCATAGAATATAAACTTTAACTCAGCATAAACTACAAACTGCTCAGGAATTTTTGTGGGAAGAACAAATATTGCTGAATTAGTTGCAGGCAGGGCCGGCGTTAGGGAGGGGTAAGCGGGGCAAAAGTACCCCGAGCCCGGGCCCCCGCAGGGGGCCCACCGGTCAGTTTGCCTGGCAAAATAGAAATAAAACGCTAGTTTAAAAATCTGCACCTATGATTCTGAGCATTTTCGTATTAAAATTTTCGGACTTTATACAAAATAATCAAAGTTAAAAAATTTGAGGGGAAGGGGGAGGGGTGCGCCTAGTGTTGTAAAAAAACGGTTTTTTTTTTCTGGCTTGAAAAAAAACATGAAAAAAAACTTTGAAAAAAAACATGTTTTTTTTCTAGAACACGTTTTTTTTCACAACTACTAAATCTCAAATTTGTAAGGCAGTTATCGTTTAAAATGACTGTTTTATAGTTTATTCTAAGTACTTATCTTAGTTTAGAATCTACTATATTTTTCTGGTTCAGTAGGAAAAAAAATTAAGAAAATATTGGCAAAATTGACTGAAATTTTCTTTATGAACGGGGATTTCCCGAAGAGACTAGGTTGCGCGAGAAGGAATCCCCATTCCCCATTGTTTGGATTGATACTTGCTATTTGAATTAGTGCTTCCAGCCCTACAAAATTACCTACAGATCTTTTAAAAAAATTAGGAATTTAAAATTTATCCACGGTTTTTTGCCTTATTGGGCTTTCCTTATATTCGTATACTTGTTAACTCTCAGAGTATAGTGGTACTGACTCATTAAATTGTCAGTAAGGGAGTGTGCATAAACCACATAGCTCCATTTTGGCCTCCTGTGAACCCCCACGTAGTCCTACGTGGCTTTTACCTACCCCCTCCCCCTCCCCCGCTCACGAAGCAAGTAGCTTTCTTCTGTTTTGATTCCAGAAGACATTTTGTTCTGTTTTCTCTTGTCAGACTATTGTAAATTACATACGGATATAATTAACTGAGGGAAATAAATACTCACATGCTGTTGTGAGTTCAGTTCCTCATTTTAACTGTGAAAAACGTTATAAAAGGAAAGTTACGTGCCCCCCCCCCTCTCCCCACGTAGCCTTCCAGCTAACCCCTCCTCCCTCTGGACCGAGTCATGTAGTTTGTGAACGGTCCCTAATTATGAATCATTTCCTTGCAACCGTTGGTGTAAACAAACGATTGAAAAGAAATAAAGCTCCTATTTTGTATGATAATAGAATAGATTTTAATTCAAACTTAAAAGATCGTAATACAGAACTATCGGCGCAGTCTTTATGCACAGTGTGTACATTGCTCACAATTTAAAATTGCAATCTCAAAATCTTTTGCGTGCAATACAAGAACAACCAGTAAAAGAAAATTTAACTATTTCTGAAGTTATGGATCTAGAGGAGACAGAAGAAGAGACAGAAAATTCCGACACCACCGAACTAGTGTTGGTAGTGCTGATACTAGTGAATGTGGTACTGACATAGAGGACGAATAAAATTATGTTACCTATATAGATACACTTATGAATCATTATGTGAGACATTATATGATTCAATAAGACTTAAAACACACTTGTAAAATGGAAGTTCCTTAAATAAAACTATAATTTATCAAATATATTGTTTTCTGAAAAAAAAAATTAGAAAAAAAAACACGGGTGCTAGGTTTTTTTTCATGTTTTTTTTCACAAAGCTGAAAAAAAACATTTTGTTTTTTTTCAGTTTGCAACACTAGGTGCGCCTAAGAACGCTTACCTGGGGCCTGAGAATCCTAGCGCCAGCGCTGGTTACAGGGAAAACTCGGGGATGCTAATGATAAAAATATGTCAACTTCTGAAAAATATTCAATAAAAGTGAAGGCTTTCTAAATAATATTCAAAACATTTTTCTTTTGTCTGTACCTGCCACTTTTGCATTAAATGAAAGTGTTTTCTGTCATGAATGCAAAATGGAGAAATGAACTTAAAAAATCTTCACTCACCTTAGTAAATTATTAATTCACAATGCATTTTACTTTAAAATAAAGATTGTACAGAGGTTCTGAATTCCATCAAGTATAAACACTTTCACAGCATTTATTTTATTTTATTTTATTACGATGGAGCGCACGCTCCGGTGGCAATTTTGCTACACACCCATTTTCCCCCTTTCCTACACCCACCTACTTTTGCCATTTACAAATTTCACCTTTAAATTGTTTCAATGTTTTTGGTAAATTATTCACCATTTCTCTTGGTAACTTGTTCCAATCCCTGACCCCTTACCTGTGCCTGAAATCGAGTGCCATCTTCCCTTCGATGTATTACTTTTAATTCTTGCACCAATGTTGCTCCGTTGATAATAATCGCGAATTACATACAAGCTTTTAATGGTTGGCGTCGGATCGAATGTTCGCATATATGACGGTGACTTTCTCAACTATTCCAAATTTGGAGATATGCTTATTAATCCCCTCTGAAGAAGTTTTACCAAACAGTGATAACTGGTAAGCTTGCATCGTTTGTTTTTGTCTGTGACAACTGACAATCCGTTTTCAATAGTGATTATTTTAACAATGAGGGAAAAGTTCGTTGGGAAGATCAGTTTTGCCAGCATTGCTTGAGTAAATGTTACATTGTATTCATATCTAAATAACCCTTTACAAAGTCCCTTGTATTTTATTGTAATTATTATGGCTAATTATAAAATTGAGATAATGAAAACTTAAATCATTCGGTGATACTCTCTGCTCTTCAAGTGGTCCCATCGTCAATAGTGAGCTCACGACATCCTGGTCTCCAAGAAAACTCACCTGGTCGAAGTACCATAATGAGGGCTCCTCTGCTTCATCGCCACCCACAACAAATTCTTTTTTAGTCGTTTAATTCGTTTCACTTCTTTTTCTGTAGTTGGTCCTCAAAGAATCGACCCTCTTTGTAACTTCTTCCCTCGAAGCAGTAGCGTTTCTCTTTATATTTGTTCAGCAGCATCATGAGCCTTATGTTTTCCTGTTACTTTTTATACTCAGACGCTTCGACGTTCCACAACGCTGGTAAAGTATTGTACAGTTCTATGCACTCAATAATAAACGGCGTCTTCACTTTTTGTATTCATTTTCAGAAGAAAAAACCAACAACGAAAAAAATACAAGTGGAGTTTAGTGACCGTGCAACCAAATGAGGGAATATTGCGCAATATCACCCACAGACGGCATAATATTATTCAGATTGGACAATATATTTCAAAATATTTTGATTCACTCAATAATATTGCACGGATATGTCAAAACTGCGACCAGTGAAATTTGCGGCCAACCTAAAATCTGTGAAATCTGCGGCCAATGCCTGTTCTCTTTATGTCACTGCCGCGCCGTCCCAATCACTCTAAAGGCCCCTTTAGACGACCCGACCTGGTCTCACTAAATCGTGGCCTGGAAGTTTTTACGTGAACAAATAGAACGGAAACTAGTCAGCGACAACATTGTACATTACACGGCCGAAACAGCCAAACTAGTTTCTATTTTTTAAAAAATAGACACGCAAATGTTTCGAATCAAAAAGCACATCACCTTGTTTCGCAAGTTAAGTAATCTTTCTTAGAATTTTTTCGTAATCGTTACTGAAAGTTGAATTTTTTGCTGATCTGCAACACTGTTTGGAGACTCCACTGCGGTATTAACAGATCGGGTTGGCCAAGGTCGTCTAAGGGCACATGCCAATTTTCATGAAGTTTACATGAAAACACAATAATTCTATTAAAATTTATTTAAAAAAAATATTTTTACTGCAACTGATGAAGTAACATATAATACACTTTTGACGTACATTTGGAATTTATTGTGTACATTTGTGTTTTCTAAAGATTTTTAAGTAACCCGGACAGTTGCCCTTTTAACAATAAACCAAGGGGAAAAATAATATTACTTTTTTTACATTTTGTTTATTTGAACAGTACATGTAAACTAAAAGTTTAAAAAGTTATATTATATGAAATTATATTTAATTTACCATTGAAATTACTGTAGTTTTGCACAAAATCCACAGCTTATATATTTTACTTTACGTAACTAATCATAATTAGAATCATTCTCGGCAGATGGCCACATTATAGCATCATAGAAAATGGCATATTGTAGCACTTTCTTAACGTCATCCTTTCTTTGGCATTGATGGGATTCATGTCTGCATAAGTTTTTTGCGTTAGGAAGCTTCTTTACCTGTGTTGCTCCGCAACAACTTAAAAGTTTTTATTATTATTATTTCTCAAATTTTATCATTACCTAAACGAACTCCCTCATTCATTTCATAATAGTAGTGTTCTGATATTTTAAATAACTCGAACTATCGTTCCTTCTTTCCCAACGTTTTTTGATTCGGAGCTTCCCTTGGGAGCACATACTTTTTAAAGTGCTTGGGCCACCACTTGTTAAACTCTAGGATGTTGTCATTGTCTCCCAGAAAAACTGTTTCAATTTTCCCTTCATTTGCAGACGATTCAGTAATAATTTTTGAATATTGATCAGATGTGTAGATTCTGTCAACTCTTTTTAATCGTCTCTTTATAACAGTAAAGATTCAATCACATGGGAGAAAACTGTGATCCCTCACTGGACAATATGGCTTCATTGTTACTTTACTTATCAGGGAAAGGCCAAATACAAATCAAAAAACAATATGATTCCCTTTCTGCCCTGTAGATTCGTCGGAAAAAAATGGGTTTCTTCTGCAGTTTGGGGGATGAAAAGTGCTATGAAGTTAATACGGAAAGAGGAAACTTCACTCCCTCCTTTTTTCGCAGTGCCTTCATGGTAGGTGTAGATTTTGCTTGTTCTGGTTTTCAAGTCATAAATGCAAAAACAGTTAACCCATAACTACCTATAGTAGAATATTTTTTCCTGCACTGGTAATATGAGGGAAAGGGAGATTTTACATGATATCTACTACGACTCCATAAGTATCTGCCTCGTTATGACAATTCTTTTCTAGTTTTAAGGCAGAATAAAACTTGTGTTTTAATAACAACTATAAACTATAAAACATCTGTAGTGTTAACAGCTGTTTAGAAACATAGGCTGCAAACGTAGCAATCCACTCAGTGCGCCGGGGGGCGGCTGTTAACAATACAACCAGTTTGAGCCTATTCAATAATAAATACCGATTTCATACCGCTACAGCATTGTTGAGAGTTCTGGCCACAGATTTCACTGGTCGAAGATTTCACGGGGCGCAGTTTTCGCGACACCATATTGCACAACTTCTAAATCAAACCTACACACGTTCAAAATAATTGTACAACCGTAATTATTGTGCAATAATATTGATCAAGTAGGGGCTGCTTAAGATGCCGAAAGCCATTGAAACAAAAACAAAAAAAAACAACAAATGGACATAATCATAACATAAAATCTATGGAACCCTAGGAAAACGTGTCTTTGCTTTGCTAACGGACTCTTGTTGTGGTTTGTGATTTGGTCGAGTTTTTAAACTAACTACAAAAGAGAAAGCTGTGTTCCTGTGTCCATATTCACGATATCCATTAATTAGTTCAGAATGGTTGGATAAGACATCCGTCGGGAATAAATTCTTGTGATCTCCTAGTAAATATAGATAGTAGTGAGAACATTAGTTAATTAATTAATTAAATTAATTAAATTGCAATTGAGAGCATGCTCCATTGGCAATTTCTCTAAACACCCATCTCCCCCCTTTTCTGCATCTACCTACATTTACCCTTTACAAATTTTAACTATAAATTCTTTCAACGTTTTTGGCAAATTATTCATTATTTCCCGTGGTAACTTATTCCAATCCCTTACACCCTTAACTCAAAAAGAGAATCTTTCTACACCCTTGTGCCTGAAATCGGGTGTCAGCTTGTGGTCATGGCCATCTTTTCCCTTCCATGCATTACTTTCAATTCTTACACCAATTTCTTTCCATGACTCATCACCAATATACGCCTTGTACACTCCCATGACCCTCTTTTTATGTTGGTCTCATTAAAAGAAAAGCGAGGAAAAATATCTCTAATCCGTTGTAAGAGGTAACTCTGAATAATAAACCATTTTCTAAAATCAAAAAGAGGCGATTAATCCAAATCCGAAAAGAAACAAACAGTTATAACTTTCATTTTGGACATTTGGGAAAACAATTTACATTACAAAAATATATATATATATATATATAAAGCATACCTGACGTTAATAAGAGACAACTAATAAATATGGCTAGAATTCTTTCGTAGACAGACGATGTAGTTTCCACACATATTTATTAACATACCAACAACTTCTGTCCTTTGTTCTGTCTGTTGTGAAATACTTTCGCCCTCCTACCAGCATACTTGGATCGCAGTAATAGGGGAGATAAGATCAGGCAAATAAGACGCCTTAATAATGCTCTATAGCAATGATTTCTTACCTTGTGCCGTTAAGGAATCGAATGCACAGAACAGAGATTAATTAAGTCGAAAGAACCCATTGGCACCAGCAGTTTTCTTTGAACTGTAGACGATAGCTGTAAATGTATGGAGGAAGGTGAAATCAAAGTTTTGGTGTGGAACAAATGTTAAAGAGTAAACAAACAATCAGTATGGTACAGTATTAGAAGTAATGTTCACTAGTTTACAGCCGGATGCTGTTACACACACAAAACAACAACAACAAATCATCGACGACGTGCTCTGTCGTCTTCATACAGTAAGTACGTTCAGTCAATATGATATGATCTGATGGCATTCTACTACTAGTTAATAAAACAATGAAGGATTTATATAAGGCAGTAGGATTAAGAGGAATAATAACAGTTTAAATGTTGTAACTGGAAAATAAACGCATTACAATTAGTATGAGAAATTCATTGGTGGGAAATAAGATTACAACGAACAAAAGAAACTAGGAACATACGAAAAACAAGCTCGATCTAGCAAGAGCAGAGCCCTTGAACAGAAAAAAACTTGGGAGTCAAAAACTGATAGTAAAGCGCATGGAACTCGGCAGTTTATAGAAATAAAGTTCGGACTTCGGGAAGAAAGGAATAGAATTAAATGTGTTCTTATTGAAAGATGCTGGAAACGGACTTTTCGATATGGTATCAAATAATACGTTCTGGAAGCCGTATCTGAGGAAATGACGTTCGAGAAGAAACTCAAAAACGAAAAACAATGTTTTGGGATGGTTAGTCATAAGTTAATAAAATTGTTAACAAAGGAACCTCAGAAGGCCAGCGTCGCACAGTGGTTCAGGATTGGAATATAGTGGACATTCGAATTAAAGTCATAATATCGATCCAAAAAAAATTGTTTTAGATAGCATTTGCTGTGCTCATCAAAACTTGTTATGTTCAATTTTTGATAAAAATGAGTCGTCCACACTTTAAAAAAATTAAATAAATAAAAATTATAAGAAAATGTAGGGGGGAAAATGCATTTTTTTTTTCACGACCCTATATCAAAGTGTCAAAGCCAAACCTTATACAACTGTAAGTACCTATCCTTCTTAATATTACAACATAAAAATTTCTTGCGTATCCTTGCCGCTTTGACTACAGGACGTAAGTGAAGTTATATATATTGTTTTTCTTGGAGATTTTTTCGATATAAATAAATTGAAAGTGAATTTAATTCTTAATAATATAGATAGATAGATATGTTCACTTTGATCCCATATGAGAATAATCTCGGGATGTCGAACAGTACCTACACTTATTAGTAATGCCAATATTACTATATAATTGATAATATTATTATATATTGACAACAAGTTAGCTACAACCCATTAGTATAAAATGGCGCCAATGCAAGTGTATTTGTAGTTTTATTGCCATATGCGTTTTGCCTCTCATCGAGGCATCATATGATACTAACACAAATGTTAAACTTTTTTCTTATTTTCTAAATAAAATATTTATATTATTAAATATACTATGCGTAAATGAAACATCGAGATTAATTTTACTAAATAAAGAAATAATGTAGAAACATAAATGAAACAATTAATAAATAAATTCTGAATGTATTAAATGAAAGCATTAAAAATAAATATTTAGGAAATAACGAAAATCGATAAACCAATAAAAACCAATAGGAATTAACAGTAATGCACAAACTAATCGTAATCAAATAATCATCAATTACATTTTCATCCATACGTTTTTGTTTTATAATTTTTATTTATTTATTTTTTTAAAGTGTAAAGGGCTCATTTTTATCAAAAACTGAACAAAACAAGTTTTGATCAGCACAGTAAATGATATCTAGAGCAATTTTTTGGGGTCGATATTATGACTTCAGTTCGAATGTCCACTATATTCCAATCTTGAATCACTGTGCGACATAGAGAAAGACGAAGTTAAAAAAGTATTTTAGCAAATATTTTATGATATTCCTTACAGTGAGTGCAGATGATAATATTTCCGAACCGTTAGAATACTGCTTAAACTATATAAATAAAAATAGAGGGAATGTTTAGGTATCTTGGTGGAACGTGATTCAACACGAGTGGCTGATGAAATATTGTAGTTTGTAAAAAAAGAATTCCATGGTGCAAGGCGAGGAGAGAGCCAGGCACGCACAGCATGGGGAATGCTTCATAAACGGCTGTGATTCAGGCGCGTTATACCCCGTGTGGGAGTGCAGCTGCAGCATTCCAAGGCCGTTCAACTGCGAACAAAGCCAGCCAGAGGGGCAGACCAACCACACAACACATGGCGTGCGCGCACGTCTCCACAGATCTACTTGTTTTCGAATTTACAAGCGCTTCTGTTTGTCTAAAGTGATCTATATGTTCTTTTGGATCACTGAACCGATCTTCTGTGACAGAATCATCTTCTAGTTTTCTCATGTGTACCTCACGAATAAGCTTTTATTTTTCACGAGATATAAGTAAATGTGGTCCTAAAATGAAGTCTTTTACACACAAATCTTTGGCAGCGTTTCTTAATGATTCGTAATCCCTCATTAGGGGCCATCCGTAAATTACGTCACACCTTGAGGGGGGAGGGGAGGGGGTCAACAAAGTGTGACATCGTGTGACATGGGGAGGGGGACGTGTCATAAACTTTGTGACATCACATGCATAATTTGTATCACTTTTTGGCTCATTAATTCGATTTTTATATTTTTTTATATTTTCTTAAATTCTTGATTTATTATTGATATGATTTTTTAACTAGAAATACATTAATCATTTTGGAAGTGCTGTTTCAATTTATAAATTTAAAATCGCAAAATATGTGACGTCACACCAGGGGAGGGGAGGGTTCCACAAATGTGACAACCTGTGACATATGGGAGGGGAGGGGTCCAAAAATCATGAAATTCGTGTGACGTAATTTTTGGATGGCCCCTTACACAGATGTACTGAATACCGTGACAATTTACATTTGCACTTCCTGAATGACTTCTATTTATCAAGTCGTCCACCACCGAATATATTTTACATCTCAGGAAAGAGACCAAAGTACCTATTAACTAAAACAGGATGGAGCGAAATTTCATCGCATTATCCGTCGGCTTCTGTTGCTGTTACCATGACGGAAAGTGCCAGTATTTTTCATCTCGGAGACGGATGCTTTGCCAATATGTTATGCTCTTTTTTCGCCATATCTCACTTCTTTGCAGAAGAGTGAACAACTGTGCGATGGTTTTAGTGCACCAAAATATTACCAGCATATTCTTACCTGGAGATTTCAGCTATTTAACTTTTTCGGAGAGATTGATGAGGAATGTTTCAGAGCCACTTATGATATAAGTTACTTCCTCATCATACATACAAGCCCAGAATGCGTAATAAGTGTGCAGATCACCGGCCTCGGTAGCGTAGGGGCTAGAGTGCTAGGCTCCGCGTGCCGACGATCACCGGTTCAAATCCGACCGAGGGCACAGGTGTTTAAGTATTGTGTTTGTGTTAATGTTGTGTCCGTCCTTAGTGTCCATACTTAGTAGAAACAATATAGTGGAGAAATTGATACACTGGAAGAGCCATGATCATTACATTGAGCTCGCTGTAGAGCCTATGTAGCTGATTTCCATTTATATATATACAGGGTGTTACAAAAAGGTACGGCCAAACTTTCAGGAAACATTCCTCACACACAAACAAAGAAAATATGTTATGTGGACATGTGTCCGGAAACGCTTACTTTCCATGTTAGAGCTCATTTTAGTTTCGTTAGTATGTACCCCATGTTCTTCCTCCTACGCTCAATGGAGCACGTTATCATGATTTCATACGGGATACTCTACCTGTGCTGCTAGAAAATGTGCCTTTACAAGTACGACACAACATATGGTTCATGCACGATGGAGCTCCTGCACATTTCAGTCGACGTGTTCGTACGCTTCTCAACAACAGATTCAGTGGCCGATGGATTGGTAGAGGCGGACCAATTCCATGGCCCCCACGCTCTCCTGACCTCAACCCTCTTGACTTCCATGTATGGGGGCATTTGAAAGCCCTTGTCTACGCAACCCCGGTACCAAATGTAGAGACTCTTCGTGCTCGTATTGTGAACGGCTGTGATACAATACGCCATCCTCCAGGGCTGCATCAGCGCATCAGGGATTCCATGCGGAGAAGGGTGGATGCATGTATCCTCGCTAACGGAGGACATTTTGAACATTTCCTGTAACAAAGTGTTTGAAGTCACGCTGGTACGTTCTGTTGCTGTGTGTTTCCATTCCATGTTTAATGTGATTTGAAGAGAAGTAATAAAATGAGCTCTAACATGGAAAGTAAGCGTTTCCGGACACATGTCCACATAACATATTTTCTTTGTTTGTGTGTGAGGAATGTTTCCTGAAAGTTTGGCCGTACCTTTTTGTAACACCCTGTATATATGCTAACAGGTTCTTTTCATCCAGCTCAACACTGAAAACACCGACTGCGTAAATACGCTATGAATTTGAAGTGGGTTCAACAAATATATTTTACACGTGAAATTCGTGGTTACTGATGCATACATCCCCACAGTCAAAAGAACAACATTAGTGGTCAACTGATAGGTGCAATGCACCCCCCGCCAAACACTTTTAGTGAATCACGGAGTAATTGTAATAGTAGTAGTAATAGTAAAGAGTTATTTGTCTCTGGTTAATGATAAGAGTTTCCTCTTTCTTCATTACGTCATGATAATTATAATTATAGATGGTTTCCCGGATGGTGGTTCGTCAGAAACATTCCCCTGTTCTGTTTAAACTCCATTTTCCACTTGAAGACAGTGTAATCTGACGGGCTATATATATATATATATATATATATATATATATATATTGTGTATCTTTCATTCCCCTTGCTGAGGCGTCTGCTCTTTTCAGCCGGATGGGTTACATTTTATTTTGAGATTTTCTTTATTTGAAACATTTTGACTTACATCTTAAATCTAATTTAAAAAAAAATTTAACTAGGGGTTTGCAAATTTTTTGTTTAAGGGGACCTGTGGACCTTCCACATTAACAGCCTTTTATTGGCACACGTTACTGCTCTTGAAGTGAGGGAAGTCGCTAACACCACGAACTTCAGTTCTGTCCTCGATGCAAGATTTTGATGTCTACAAACATCTGGAACACTTCAACACAGGTAAATGTTATGTTCACCTCAGTGAAGATAAAACTGGACATTAATACCAAACGAATTACTTTCATGATGGGCTTATACAGGGCGTTCGCCGGGAAACGCAACCCTCCCAGTCTGTTGCCGTCGGCAACTTGCTCGGTCAGCGGGGCCAGCGGTTCCCGCCACACGATACCGTGAATCACCGCACTGTTTAACACCTCCGCTGCCCCAACAGTGCAGTGGCACAGTATAATGGGACCCTTACATGGTTAAGAACGGTTTCTTTGCATTGTAGCTAGTTTGTGACTTCAGTCTCTTATTAATCAGTGTTGTGAATAAACGTTTCTTTGCGGTTTGGCTGGTTTAGGGCTTCATACTCTTACTAATCTGTACCGTGTTTGAGTGTGAGTAAAATTATGGTACGTTACAGTTTGCAACAAAGAATATTTCTCTACGATACATATGTGAAGAAGAAGTCGTTTAAAAAGTGTCGCAGTAAATTTCGTCGCGAATATCCTGGCGCTTTACTGCCAGCTAAATCAACAATTCTGCGTCTGGTTAAAAAAGTAAGAGAAACGGGTTCATTTTTTAACAAAAAGAGACTGTCGGTCAACCGTAATTGACGATATCGCTTTTCGACTAGAACAGTCACCCAAAAAATCATTAAGTCAGTTAGGGCAGCGTGTGTCTCGAAATATGTTCAGAAGATGTGAAATGTGCATTACACAAGAGGGTCAACACTTCCAGCATCTTTTATAAGGTAAGCTAATGAATTACGACACATTTAAATGCTTAGCACATACAAGTTTATGAAGCGTAATTATTGTGAAATAGTCCGCGGCCGACGGTCGAACAATGCCGGAAGCTGTACGCTCGCTCGCCGGGAGCAGTTTCTTCCTTGTAGCGCTAACAGTGGGTTGCGTTTCCCGGCGAACGCCCTGTAGTAGTATTCCAGAAATTGGTGAACCCACTGGTAATGTGCTGACTTTTCTATGTGGTGTATGGTGTTCCTGGTGGTTCCGTTATTTTGAAATGTGTAATTCCGAGTTATAACTTTTTGCATGTATTTGGCAAGGTGATACGTGGGGGCTTTTCTAAAGTTTGCAATAGGCCTAATTGGTGTACAAGCTTTGTGTTTGGGTTGACTTCTCAGAGTGTGGGCTTTAGTTTTGGTCTGAAACATTTGTTATTTCTGTTTATCAGTTAAGATGCCAGAGATGCTTTTCAGGCATTTCTTGACATTTATTCGGTATCTATTGGCGGTCTGATTTCAGTTGTGTAATATTATTATCGTTAATGAATTCTTCTGTATTTAAAAAATTTTAAATATATTCAGTTTTTAAATTAACATTGTTGCCTTAGGGGCCATCCATAAATTACGTCACACCTTGAGAGGGGGGAGGGGGTCAACAAAGTGTGACAACTTGTGACAAGGGGGGGGGGGGACGTGTCATAAACTTTGTGACATCACATGCATAATTTGTATCATTTTTTGGCTCGTGGCGGAAGATGATGTTGACACATAGAATGTTCCCAACACTAACGGAATCAACAATGAAGTGACTATTATGCCAATAATAAACGGTATCAAGAAATGGGTTCAAAATTCATGGACACATGACGACTCAACTTTGTATCATTAATTCGATTTTTTATATTTTCTTAAATGTTTGATTTATTATTGATATGATTTTTTAACTAGAAATACATAAATCGTTTTGGAAATGCTGTTTTAATTTATAAATTTAAAATTGTAAAATATGAGACATCACACCAGGAGAGGGACGGTCCCACAAATGTGACATGGGGGTAGGAAGGGGTCAAAAAATCATGAAATTCGTGTGACATAATTTGTGGATGGCCCCTTATCAGCTGTAATTATTATTATGTTGAGTGTTTCCAATTTTGCTTTTAGATGTTTGTGTGTACGGTGTTGTCTTTTGTATGTTTTGTTATCTCCTTGAGCTTTTCTGTCTTCTTGTGTTAATATGCATTCTTCTTAAACTTTCAGCTGAAGTGTTTTACATATTTTATTTTAATCCATTTTCAAGAATTTTGGTTTTCTTTGGGCTGAACTGTGTTTTTGTTAAACTTATTAAGCTTGAGTGGAATTCATTTGTTACCCTGTGAACTGTTTGCTTATTTTCGTTCTTTTCCTTTTTTTACAGTTGATCAAATTTTTTATTGTGTGTTTGTTTTATAGTTTGTATTGATTTTTCGATTAAATGTTCAATCTTATTACATCATTAAAGATGGCAGGATTATAATCGTGCTGGCCAGTCAAATGTAAGTTCTGTATAAATTTTAACTTAAATGATCTTTCTTTGTATAGAGTTATCTTATTTTGTTAGGTAACCACTGCTTCGTAGCCTTAACCGCTGATGTTGAAACAAACTTAATACCAACATATATATAACTAGGCATAACCCTTTTGGTTTCACAGTTCTTGTTAAATCTGTTGTTCTGTGTGGTCTTGTGTAGTTTTAGGTGTATCCTCTTACATTTGTTTTATAGGTCCACTGGGAATGTCTGGCAGGGCTTCACTAACAACTGGTTGTTGTGGACCATTTTTTCAGTTGCAAGTTAATCAGTTTGTATAAACATTAATAATACGCCAATACTTATTTTTTTCTTTTTCGCCCTACATGTTTCACTCCATTTTAGAGCTTCGTCAGCGGTATTTGTATGAGATTTGTACGTTTTGTTAGCTACAATTAACTATGGAAACTAATATGAACTACACTGGAAATTAATTTTACTTACATGTGATGATATTTCACATTTGCTTCTTGCCTGAGTAAGGATTTACTTTGTCGTTTAATTCGAACTGAAACATTTTGAATCTTTTCCAAGCTTCTTGTTAATGTGAATTGCAATAACACAACATTAGACTGACCACATTTCACTGAATCATTAACAGGTTTTGGTAATATTAGCATGTTCACACTGTCTGTTATTGCTACACCACACTGTATCACGTAAAGTGTCTGGTTGGTCAAATTCGTGTATTCATTTATCATACTTTACCTTCCATTAGTGTTTTCTGCATGTTATAATTTTCTTGAAATGTTAATGTCTGTGCTTTGTCATTATTTATAGCGAGTATTTGTGTGACTGCCTGTATGTTGGTGGTTGTGATCTAGAAACTATTCTGCAAATGTGGAACGGTTGGTGTATTTCAGTGCTCTTATGTTGTACCCTGTTTCAGATTGTCTGCATGTCTGACCAATGTATTGTGCTTGACAGTTGTGACAAGTGATTCTGTATTTGGCTGAGTTGTGGTATTTATTATTGTGTGTATTGTTTTTATACTTTTAGCTATGGAATTATTGGTTTTAAATGCTATGTTGAATATAAGTAAAGCAGGATATACCAAATAAACAAAAACATTAAAAAACAAATACTAAAGATAAAATACCCCACAAGCAAATACAAACACCCACATAAACTCAACGTAAGATACATACCACCTACAAAAGTAAAAATGGAAAAATAGCATGTTATATCAATAAAATAGCAAAGATTCTAAAAAATAAAAAAGACAAGGGCTTAACATAGCGTTTAGAACAAACAATTCCATAGATAAAAAAAACAAAAAACAACACACACACAATAACAAAAACCACAATTCAGGCTACAGATTCACTTGCAATTGTTATCACAATTGACATGACCACAAAATCGCGCCCTCGAAAAAAATATTAGACGAAATTAAGCAGTTAATATTAGTTTTAAATATTATTTGAACAATCATTATCAGTATTACTATTGTTTTTCTCGATTTAATTTGTTCATAATCATGTTGATCTGATTATTTGAGCAAATCCATAAGTATTTGCAAATAAAATTTATTACACCATAGCCCATGTATGTGAATAGTTAAACTGATGTAAAAAGGATATACGTCAGTGTGCCTCATTTTGAATCGTGAATCTGAAATATACACGAGATTTGCTAAAACAAATCAACAAAAGATATTTCAGATCATAACAATTAAATATGAAGAAAGTCGTCAAGTAAGGGAGCGTGCACAAACTACGTGGCTCGGTCCAGGGAGAGGGGGGGGGGGTTGGCTGGAAGGCTACGCTGGGCTACGTGGGGGGAGAGGGGTTCCGAGCCAGGCCACGTACCCTTCCTTTCATAACATTTTTCACAGTTAAAATGAGGAACAAAACTCACAACAGCATGTGAATAGTTATTTCCCTCAGTTAATTATCTCCGTATATAATTTACAATAGTCTGATAAGAGAAAACAGTACAAAATGTCGTCTGGAATCAAAAGGGGAAAAAAGCTACGTGCTACTAGGGGGGGGGGGGGGTGTTAGAGGAAAAAGCCACCTTGGGTTACTTGGGGGAGGGGGGGTTCACAGGAGGCCAAAATGGAGCTACGTGGTTTATGCACGCTCCCTAATCAGCAAACAATGGAACGATTCGAAAAATGCTACGATACGTGAAATTTTTAAAATAATAACATAAATGAAATCTAATTTGTTATTTATGGTTCACATAGTTAAATTTTAAATTTTCCTTATTACAAACAATAAAGCAAAATTTAAAAAAAAATCATTTTTTTGACACTGGTTTCAAGAATTGAGCACAAACGACATGCAAATGGTTTCTATACCTTTTTCTTTCAAATATGTTTTACCAAATTATTACAAGTTGCACAGAAAATTAGAACTAACTTTATTTTTGTGCCCGTGTCCTCACTGGGTGCTGAAAATCATAAAAGCGAAGACGTTTTTAAGCGTCACGTAACTATCACTGCCACATTTGCCTTCGGTATTAATGTAAGCTGTCTACCCAGCAATAGTCCCCTGCATCACCTCCATTGTCGCAGCTAGCTGCTTCCGCATCTTCGCAGTCACCACTGTTTACGACCTTACCTGCGACTGGAGTGTCTGTGGACGAGGCACCTTCCTCGTGCTTCACTTCTCGATGAACACTGAGGCAGGTGGTGCTAGAGCTTGTCACTGCTTCTTGCTGGTCTGTTGCCTTTTCGCCTGAATGTTGTGTGTCTTCAGAACCTGCTTCAGAGCTCGCTTCTCGATGAACAATGTGGCAGGTGATGGTAGATCCTTCCAGCTGATCAACTTGATGAACTGTTTCCTTTTCACGCGACTGTGGTGTGGCTACAATATTTGCGTCTGAGTGGTTCCCATCGTTGCTGCCGCCAACCGATAGTGAGACATTTGGTAATTTGTTCACTTGTGCATCTGCAGTCCCTGACTCGGTCTTCAACTTAGGCCTCTCATCTTGTTGAGCAATAGGATATAATGAGCTGGAAACGTCCTGGTGTTTATCTGTAACACTGTCAGATACAGCTACGCCATCTTGCTTAACAATCTCAGCAGCTTCAGGACGCACCTGGTTTTGAAATGTCTTTATGAGGCTCTCAGATTCCGATGTATTGGCTGTTACAGATGACTCAGTCTTAGGTGTCAGCTTTACCTGTTCCAGTAGCTCAGCATATTGAATACGCCGATCCTCAGCTTGAGTCCCCGACACACAATTACAAAGTTCATCTTCAGAAAGAATTCCTGGCGACAAAATTATATTTCTGGAACACGAATTGCAAATTTGGTCACTGGTCTGACGAAGTAGTACACCTGTGGCGGCTTGTGTCTGCGCATCCTTTTTGCTAGGTTCAAATACTGAATACTGTTTGTCGAAGAGGCGCATTAGCGTATGTATTAAATCTGCAGCTTCGTTTAAATTTGCAGATAATTTCTGTATTGTGTCTTTCATTTCAGAAAGAACTGAGGCACTTGTATCAATATTTAAATCACATTTGCCAATTCCACTCCTATCATCAGTATCATTTTTCCTGAATTTCCCGTGACCATCAGATGTTTGAGCTGAGTTCTGCGCCGTGATACCATTTCTCACAATGAGGCAGTCACACTGTTCTTCTGCTGGAAGCAGGGTGAGTAACTGGGTAATCACCTGACGTAATGTTTCTGTTGGCAGTGATTCCTTCTTCGCTGTTTCGCTGCCATCTTTTTGGTTAAAAATATTCTTTGTAATTCCATCACGACTTTGTAAAACAACTTTGCCTCCTTTAGTAGTAGTATCTCCAGGTACGACCAACACTTGACTCTTCTCACAAACCTCATTCACTCCAGTTTTCTGATGATTTGTTTTTGAATCCCTCTTGTCCACTTTAGTAATTCGAATTGTATCTTTGGTCGAGTCTCCCTCTGAAATTAACTCCACTTTCAGTTCCTGAGCTTTTTTGTTTGTATCTACGCCAACCAAACCTCGGAGCTGTGGCCGCCGGCCTTGACGAACATTGCTTTGGGTGGAAACTTCCTCTGCTGATGCTGAAGCTACAGCATCTTGGGTTTCTTCCGCTGAGCTCCTAGGGTCTTCATTACGGCGTTGAGTTGATGTCACAAGTACTGTGGCTTCCTTAAGCTGCGTAGAGAGTTCGCCGAGAAAGCTCTTCACTTCTCCGTGCGGTTGTAGGCTCTCATTGGTTTCACGAGTTGTTGTACCACGAGCAATCGTAGAGTTAGTTTCATTTGTGATATTATATGTCTTTCCTGTTTGCTCTACTGGTATTATATTTCCAATCCTGCTGTCCCAGAAGCCCTCCGATTTTTCATCAGCAAACACCTTCTCCAACAAATCTTGTACTTCGTGCAACATAGATTCCACTGCATTTCCAGTCATGGATCCTTTTTTGCGACCGTCGAATGTCGTCCGTCGGCCTGGTTTTTTAAATCTATGTAGATATCCAAAATTCGATGTTCCTTGCGAAATGTTTTGTACACGGGGCCCAGTTGACTCTTCGTTTCTTACTTTTGTACTGTTGAAGATGTTACTCGGTCCAGGCAACGTCTGAAACTCAAAAATACTGTGTTTGTTTTTGAAGATATTACAGTTGTTCTCTTTCCTTGTCGTAGATTCTGAAAAGGTAAAGGCTATCGGTGATCCTTTACTAGTAACATTTTGTGAGAATACTGTGTTGCCGTTTCTGTTATCTCCGAATCTAAAGGGAGTTGTGGTTTGCTGTTGTTGCGTTGCGGTTGGAGGGGCTGGCATTGGATCCTTACAGCGTATTACGTTTGCGTTCAGTCCACCAACAACCACTCTAGCTGGTGGGTCCGAGACAGCGTACATTCGCACCATGCGGACGCCTGAGCACAGTGGAAACAGATACTCGTCAGGCCACCTCTCGTGTTGTAGCGACAACACCTCGCCATAGGCACTCATCGCAGAAATGATCACGTTGTCGGGAATTTCGGGCGGGAGATCACAGATCTTGAATGTCTTCCTGTCGTATTGTTCCCAATTTACGGTCATATTTCTCACGGTTCCGTCCAATTGTTTGTATTCTACTGTTTTTCCGAGTCTTGACGCAACTAGCTTGAATTGTTCGTAATTACTAAATTTTACGTACACATCCTTGTTCATATTATCGATTTGCACAGTCTGTACCTGATCGAGCCATATGCCCAACTTCACTCGAAGCCACTTATGGATCTCGTAGGCCGTCTTCTGCTTGAAGCTCGATATTGCCTGTATGCTGGTCAAGGTGAAATTTTATCGTGTCTCTGCGCTGGTAATACGGCTGCATCGTTTGATTTCTTGGCAAGCAAACTTGCCGGCTGCTTTGTTTGAAATATAAATTTTTACACTAAGTCTCACAAGCCCTCCTCAAGGCGATTCAGTCGATGAATGTAGATGAGAACTGAAGATCGCTGCGGAGTAGCTGGCTGGATATATTCATAGACACTGACGTTTGAGGCACTTTGCACTACCAATACAGACCGCACGAACAAAACAAAGAGCGACTGGTCGCTACCCTCAACTGAACGTCACAGCTGCCGCTACAGGAAAAGTGGGTGGGGGGAGGGGAGGGGACGGAGGAGATAAGATTAGGCGGGGCCGCACGTAGTGATGTTCCGATACAAGTAAATACGAGTAAGTACTCGATACTTTGTTTCGATACCGAGTACTTTTTGTATTTGACTTAATTCATTCGATACTTACTTGGTATCGGAAGAAAAGTACTTGTATCGAATCGAAAGTATCGAAACGCGACCGGTGTTAAATTCAGAACGCATCATCCCTGCTGCGCCCCTCAGCCGCGCCTGCGAAATTAATTTCCCGCTGACGTCAAGCTGGTACCATTGAAATAATAATAATAAAAAAATCAGTCTCAGAATAGACAACTTCCACAGAAAATATAATATCAAAGAGTTTGTTTTATGTCTCTATTTCATTGTGATAAAGTCTGTTTTGTTTTAATAACGTCAACGAAATGTTTTTTGAAACGTTTGGCACGCATTTTGCTATACCCGCCCAAGGGTTGCCAGATACAGTATTATAATTTCTGGGACATTTCTGGGGTTAAAAAGGTAGTTTAGTGTTATTTTTAAGGAGTCAACAAATATTCAAATTAATTAAAAACGATGTATTTTACGTAAAAACTATGCTACATAACACACACGCATATATATATATATATATACGATTATTAACTCAACTTTGGTTGAAAATTACTGCGCCATAGTTGAACAGTCTTTATATATTGTCTCTGGTCGTCGGTAAGGTAGCGCTCCTCTACCTCCCTCTGCGAGCGCTGCATGGCCGCCGTGGTATCTTAAGTTTGACAAAAAAAAAAAAAAAAAAAAAAAAATACTGGTATACGGGAATTCCGGGACAGTAAAGCTTAAGGGCCCTATTACACTAGGAGACTTGGCGGCGCAACCAGCCGCGGCACTGGTGTCTCTGTTGGCGACGCAACCAGGATTCTGGTGGCGCCGCCAGCCAGCCACTCGCACAACCGAGCAGTCACTTTGCTGTTATCCTCGCATTGTATGCGAATTGTGTAGCTGAATATGTCCAGTGAACTACAGAATGTCACTGTGGAAATGAGTGGAAGTGAAAGTGTAGAGAAGACAAAGGGGTAAAGCAAGAAGAATTTCTCATTTTCGTATCTTTCCCGGTAATATCAACCTTTACTAAATACAATGATTAAAAGAAAGACGATTTAGACATTCTTAAGTAATTAAAAAACTTGTCGTCGTCTGAATACAGTTTAATTACGAAGGAGCTAACACTCCGGTAGCAATTTGCACATTTACAGCACTCTCTTCACCCTCCTCCTTTCCTCCAATGAGTCCCAATCCAGCTCCTGTATCATATTAGTTACTGACTGGGTCCTGCGATAATTTCCACAAACAAATCTAGCTGCTCTTCTTTGCACACCTTCCAACTCCTGTATTTGATCTCCAAAATGTGGTCCCAAACTACACCACCATATTCAACAAATGATCTGACCAAAGTTTTGTAACCCAACTCCCTAACTTCTCTGTTACATCCTCTCATCACCCTCTTCAGCAAATGAAGGATTTTGTAACCTTTTTTCTACCACCTGCCCAATTGAGTTTATCAAACGTTATGCAAAGAATTTACTCTTCATCAAGCAAATCTGACCCCACTCTGTAATCATAATTAACCTTTAGATCTATTTATCTTTGTATCTTATAAGCAGACTCTTCTTGGCATTTATCTTCATTCCATGCTGACCTACCCATTTAGATATTCTATCCAGATCATCCTGCAACTGTTCAGTCTTCACCTGTTTTTATCCTATTGTATACCATTGTATCATTTGCAAAATACCTAGATTCTGACCGTAACACAGTCATTCATTAGAATAATGAACAGCAACTCCCATATTTACTTCCACTTCTCTTGATAATTTATTTCCTACTCTAACCCTTTGCTTTCTGACTTTTAAGAATTCCTATGCCCAGCAAGTAACTTTTTCATCCAATTCAATACATTTCAGTTTATTTAAAACCATTTTATGGCTCACTCTGTAAAATGCCTTAGAAAGATCTAGTGCCACACTATCAACTTGGCCTCCCATTTCAAATTCATTTGAAATATCTTGCATATAGCCCACTATTTGAGATTCAAATGAATATCCTTGCCTAAAGCTATGTTGTCGATCTGAAAACTAGTTTCGTTCTTCACAGAGATTTCTGATATAGTTGCATATCAATCTCTCAATCATTCTGCCCATCACTGATGACAAACTAATTGGGCAGGAATTTTCACCATATTTTTAACCCTTCCTTTATGAACTGGTACTACTATCGGTCTTTTCCAATCCTTTGGTAAGCAGGAAGTCTCCAAACTCATTTTAAACAGAATTTTAAGGTAAGGTACAATATCCTATCCCACAATCTTTAATAAATCTGTAGTAATATTACCTACACCAGTTACACCAGTTTTAGCTTTCTGAGTTACTTCGCAATTTCCTGAGAATTTATTTCAAATTTTGTAGGTTCGTCATTTATAATCTCCTCTGATTCATTCCCTCCCATCACAGGATTACTGTCCCTAGTTGTCTCACCAAACCTGACACTCAGTATCTCTGCAATTTTAAAATTGTAAAGTAGGAAGGGGCATATGAACAGTAGACTGAACGCGTGGTGGCGAGTCTGGCGGCGCCACCTGGTGGCCTAGTGTAATAAGCTACGTAAGATACAATGCCCCGCCACGACTCTCGGCCACCAGTGGTTGCCCGCCTGGTCGCCGGGCAGGGCAGCCAGCCGGCCGCCAGTTTCTGGCGGCGCCACTGGCTGCCCTAGTGTAATAAGCTCCATAAGACTCTGTGCCCGGCGACAAGCAGAGCCGCCAGTGGCCCGGCTGGTTGCGCCGCCAAGTCGCCTAGTGTAATAAGGCCCTAAAGCTTAATTCCTGGACACGGGACCAGACACAAAAATGCGGGACATTCCCGGATTTCCCGGCCATCTGGTAACCCTAGCCCGCCCCCTCCCCCACCCATTAGTCGCTCGCAATCGACAATCGCCCGGCCACCCGCCATAGTAGTGTTTGTTATTGAACTGTGTAGTGCGTGCTTCGTGTTAACTTGTACTGGTTTTTTATTATTATTATTATGGCACCACCAAAATCTAAAGTGTGGACATATTACACTAAAGTGAATGAAACCATGGCAAAGTGCAAGCAATGTTTTAAAACAGTGAAGTTCTGTGGAAACACGTCCAATTTGTTTAAACATGCCAATACTCATGGAACTGTTATAGAAAGAAAACAACAGAGTACTCTGGATCCTAATAAAAGGTGTGTATCTAATAATTATCTTTTGTTATTCATAAGCTGTTAAGCAAATGACAGATACTATTAATATCCTTTATCTGTACGAATTTATTTATATGTTATTTTTCCATTTGAAAAGTTTCTAGAAATTACATTCACTTTAATGTTTAGCGTTACAAGAAACTTTGAATAATGAGATGAAGAATTAATATTCCTTAAAAAGAAATAATATAAATAATTTTACTGCTGGAAGTGTCGTCCTTCAAACAACATTATCGAAATCGTACTAGATAGTTTACTCTTATTATTTACATTTCAGTTCAAAAAGTTCAAAAGCGTCTGATAAAGCAACGACTACGGTTAGTGAGGAGTCCTATCTCTCACAGCCATCAACATCAAAACATTCGGAAGAACGATCTGATTGCATCGTCGACAAAAGTGCAAATAATACTATACTCCAAACAACTTTACAAGAGGCTTTTTCACGAGTTTCGTCTAATAAAGGCAAATACATTATTTTAGTAGTTATTAATCATTACAATTATTTGATTTTTTTTTTAATTGGCGTCTCTTTCAGATGGAGGTGCAAAATATAAAAAAAATACTGCAAGCTTTAGTATTTTTTATCTGTAAGGATATGCGGCCTTTCAACATAGTTGAAGGAGAAGGCTTTTTAGCTCTCATGAAAGAACTGCAACCTAATTTCAAAGTGCCTGGAGCAAAATATTTAAAAAAGAAAACTCAGGAAAAATATGAGGCTTGTGTGGCTGTTGCTAAATCTAGATTGTCAAAAATAGATAATATTTGTCTTACACTGGATATTTGGACCGAAACATTGAACGAGTGAGGTTTTCTGGGTGTGACAGCCCATTTCCAAGAAAACTGTGAAATGTGTATGTTATACCTAGCCACTAGTGCGCTAAACGAAAGACATACTGCTGAATATATATCAGAAACCCTTATGAATATTCTTGATAGTTGGAATATTCCACTAAGCAAAATTCGTGCCGTAGTAACAGATAATGCCAGTGCTATGATTGCAGCCATTAGAATATCTATTGGTGAAAAGAAACATTTGCCGTGTTTTGCGCACACGGTAAACCTCGTAGTCGAAGAGGCTTTAAAATTATCTAGTGTAAAGACAGCTATATCGAAAGTTCGAGAAATAGTGCATTGGATAAAAAATAGTGTTTTGCAGTCTGATAAATTAAGGAAAATTCAAATGCGAAACAATACTCCTGAAGGCTCAGTTTTGAAACTTGTTGCTGATGTGAAAACAAGATGGAATTCAGCCTTTTTCATGCTGGAGCGCTTTTTACTTTTAAGAAGAGTTATATCTGAAATCGTCATTGAAAGTGTTTCAGCCCCCGACATGCCAACTGCTGTAGAGATAGAAACACTAAGCCAACTTACTGCATTATTAAAACCATTTGAATATGTTACACGAGAGGCGTCGGGACAAAAGTATGTTACAATTTCCAAAATAATACCAATGCTTAGTTGTTTGTCAACAGAAGTCAACAGTATCACACCAAACGCACCAGTTGTGAAAGAATGCAAGGATGTTTTATTGAGAGAACTGAAGAGAAGATATGATTTGATTGAATTCAATGATCATGCAGCCATCGCTACTCTTTTGGATCCAAGATTTAAAAATCTGCATTTTCAGGATCCAGTAGCATGTGGGCAAGCCATACAAAAACTAAAAAGTATTTTTCATGAACAATTAAGTAGCCCTTCTGAATCGGAAGAGGAAGCTGCTTCAGCTAACGTTTCCAAGGAATATGACTTCTGGAAACATCACAAGGAGCTAGCCCACGGCCACAAAAAGAAAACGTATCATACTGACGAAGTTTCTCGCTATTTGTCAAACAGTGTGACATCTCTAAAAAGTAACCCATTTACAGAATGGGAAGAAATGAAACATATATTTCCTTGTTTGTACAAATATGCACAACAATATCTTATTGTTATAGCTACATCAGTACCGAGTGAATGTTTATTTTCTAAGGCGTGTGAAACAATGTCACACAAAAGAAACAGGCTGTCTCCAAAATACTTGGAACAATTGCTTTTTTTGGGAAACCTCTCAAATGCAGACTTTTTTGTTTAAAAGTGCTAAAATTATAATAAATAAATATTTAACTACAATACCTTCAAAGTTTGTGATTTTCTATAATTTGAATAAATAAATAAAAATATTTACTGTGTTTTATTAGATTTTACTAGACTAGGGACATAAAATAAATAATTTAGCAAAATGTCACATATATTCTTACATTTCGACAATATGGTAGGTAACTGAGTACAAAAGTATCGATATGAGTAAGTATCGATACTTTTGCAGTACTCATATGAGTAAGTATCGAAAGACAATCTGAGTACTACTCATTTGAGTAGGTATCGATACTTTGATGGTATCGGAACATCAGTAGCCGCACGCCGGTCGCCGCGACCGTCGCGCCTCCTATCTGCGACGCGTCGAGTCAAGGTCGCCCGCTGTTTGCTGACACCGACGCATTCCATTAAGTTGCTGTCGTGGCTTGCAGCATGCGCTCCTTACCTGATAACGCATTTTCTTTTCTTATAAAAGTACAGCCAGTCTTCGTCAAGGATATTGTAGCCGCACGCACTTACTTTCGTACTTCTACAGGGACACGCCAAACCAAATTTCCTTGTAACGTTAACGATCCTTCCACACAGTACAAAAATTGTGCTTCAGAATTTCAGTTGCAACAACAAAAAATTTGCAAGGCGCATTTAGAAAAGTAAAGTTTATTATGCACTTCTGTATCAAATATATTCTCTAGATGCCATTAGTTCCCATAAAATAAAATAAATACGAAATGGACTAAAACATTTCTATCTTAATATAATGGTTGTTCATTATTTTTAGCTCCAATCAGGCAGGTGCAACTTGATATAAGATGATGTGAAATAAACCAGATGTTTCAGGTTTCTCCGACTAACATTCGCGTTTGAACGCAATATACTGTATCTTTACCGTTCTTATAATCACTATATACCTTCTCTGCATTCCAGAACGTTGTGGGAAAATCTTCCGTTTTATTATAATTGAATGTTGGCACTGGCATATTAATTAGCATATTTCTCCTTTATTGAAACCTTCCCTGTCTAATCGGGCGTATTCACATATCAGTTTCTTCAAGGAGTTACGAAACAAACAACATTGTTGAAAACATTTCAAGATTTCCAGTCTTATAAAGGTCCTACTGAGGCATTTCGAATGCAGTTTCAGACGTTGCTTTAATCATCAGCCTTTTATCGCCGCTATATTTCTTCAAAATTGCCATTCACATTGCAGATTTTCAAACCTGAGACCACATAATGCCGTTCTTTGTCCCAGCCGTACAGTGAATTATTATTATTCCTTTGTGGAGTACTGATACAAAATCCATAGTCACACCTCATAAGGAATATCAAGATGATCAATATTAGAATTAAAGTTTAGTCAGGTTTAAATCACGTGGGTCATGTACAGAATATATAGATGAGTAGAACAAAGATTAAGAAATACTAATGGAGCGTGCACAAACTACGTGGCTCAGTCCAGTGGGGAGGGGGGGAGGGAGGGGTTGCCTGGAAGGCTACGCTGGGCTACGTGGGGGGAGGGGGGTTTTCGGGCAAGACCACATAGCTTTCCTTTCATAACATTTTTCACAGTAAAAATGAGAAACAGAACTCACAACAGCAGGTGAATATTTATTTCCCTCGGTTAATTTTCTCCGTATGTAATTTACAATCGTCCGACAAGAGAAAACAGTACAAATTGTCTTCTGGAATCAAAAGGAAAAAAAGCTACCTGCTACGTGAGGGGTTCACAGGAGGTCAAAATGGAGCTACGTGGTTTATGCACGCTCCCTGAGTGAACCAATTTCAGTTAAGGGAAGGTGGGACCGTGCGTGGTGTGTGACCCTAGGGCATGGCTTTCGAGAGGACACTGGTTCAAATCCTCGTCCAGCCATCCACAATTCGTTTTTCCATTGTATCCCGAAATCACTCCAGGTGAATGACGAGATGGTTCAAAAGGCTGAGGCCAAATTCCTTCCCCACTCCTTGGCCCTATACTCTCCTTCCTCTAATGACCTCAACGTCAACGAGCTGTTAAATCCAAAACAAACAAATGCCTGTGTTAGTGTGTACACACACAAGATATAAACTTCCGTGGATCGTAAATCCTATATTTCTGTGTATTTTTTTTATATTTTTGACGTTTCTTTCGCACTCGAGTTAACGAACGATACTATCTTTACAGTAAAATCTTGTAGAGTAAATGGTGACTCTGTCCAGGTTATTCTCTAAACAAATTAAAATTATTAAAAAGTTAAACCACAACTCGCTAGATTATAAAGTATTGTGTCGAGTCTTAGTCTACATTTTGTGTTTAGAGAACAACCTAGATAAAATTAATACAATCAATAGAATGGGAGAGACATCATAAAAATATTTTTTTTTATTACATAGATATTTACTTATAGTATGTTGATTATTATTATTGTTATTAATATATATATTACAATTTATTACCATCATTATTATTCTACTTCCGTTGTATATGGCGAACTTGTGTCATATACTTTTGTAATCAAAAGTTTGTGGTAACTGAAATTGGGAATATATGTTTCACATTTAATTTGATGTAGATACCTCCTTAATTAAGACTGCATCAATTGTCTTATTAGATTTCGAGGTTGGAATTTGTCGTTTATTTTTTAAAGATAAACTGAAATAAGCTCTTAAAAATTTAACGTTAAGTGCTCATGTGCCACATCGTTATGCGCATGCGCTCTTGATGCGTAATGCGTAACACTATTTTTTTCCTACCCTGCCAAAAAAAAGTTTCACTTTAAAAAAAGGAAACGTGGGTGTTCTAGAGAAGAAATTGTAGCATTATGGAAACAGATGGATCAAATAAAAAAAAAAAATTGGTCACATTAGAGAAACAGGTATTGCCGTATTAAATGATTCTGATGTTCAAAATTCTAAAGAATGAATGTCCCATACTTCAATCTTGAAGAATTATACAATCTCTCAACGTGCTAAGTGACCATTCTGATGAACACATAAATTCCTTTCCATTCCAGTGTCATGACCAACCACAAACTCTTTTTAGTCACAACGATCTCGATTGGTGTGTATGAACTGCAGGGTTGTTGCGGATGTCATCTTTGCGGATGTGATGATTCAGTGCTTCACATCCGCGGATGCGGATGTTTTGCGGAAGCAGATGCGGATGTGGAAAAATAAATGTATAATTATTTAGATTTTAATATCTGATCAAAGATAAATTTAAAATCAATCATTTTCTCATAAGTAAATTTTATTTCCATATAAAACTGCCATATTGATTTATTTTTGCCTCCTCTTTCAACAAAAAAAAATGTGGGATGATTTCACAAGTGAATTAAATTATTTACAAATTTACCTGCGCGTCTAAAAACCAGTCTTTGTCATATGAACTTTGCGGATTTCGTGACTAGACGTCAGGCGTCAAGCACAAGGCCACGCCACCGCTCATCGCCGCGCTCGCCTTTTTTTTTTGGTCTCGTCGACGTCGAGAACATTAGAGGCGTGAAAAGATCGAGGCTGGGAACTGAAAATATCGTTATTATCTATTTTTAAAAGGAGACCTACAGATTAACGTGAAATTCGAACCACGGAGCGTCCCAGCATCTTAGCATTAACAAATCAAATCTTGCCAGAGATGACTGTCAATTTAAAGACCCATGAAAATTACAGCTGAGATAGGGATTTGAACCAGGGGCTTTCAGTGCCCTAATCGTACGCCGTTACCATCTGAGTCAAGAAACAAATCTGGACGTAATGGCAAATAAATATTCAAACATAGTAAAATCAGCATACTTTTTTTCTATATAATTTATTTTTGTTATTCCAAAAATCGAATGTACTTTTATATGATTGAATACATATTTTTCAGTACTTAAAAATTCAGATGCTTGCGGCGTGTGATTCGGGTATGGAAGGTCCCGGGTTCAAAATCCTACATTTGAAATACCTACATTTTACGAAGATCTGATGAACCTAAAGTGAGGCTGAAAAAAGGACACTTTTCTAAAGCAATCAGTAACGCTAAAACAACATTTAGTCGTAAAGGACCAGAAATTTCTGAATTCTTTGTATACGCTTCATCATATCAACCAACCCGACAGCAGCCCGCACCCTCAAAATTAAACACGGTGCGGTGTAGTTTGAACCTACTTCAATCCAGTGAGCGACAACAATTAGAAGAGTGTCGGTGCTGGCTCCGTGCGGTCTATTGTTGCCTATGTTCAAACTTGTAAATTCTTCGCTTAGATAATAACACGTTAGTTCATTATTACTTTTATTGTAAGATCGTCAGAAAACAAACACTTTTTTGTTCGCTATGCGAAGATGGGTAGAATTTCGAATAAAGAGAAAAGAATAACATATATTGCAATGTAAACAAAACATCCGCATTAATAATTGCGGATGCGAAAGCGGATGTAGGATTTCACGCGAAAGTTCCGCCCTTGCGTATGCGGATATCTGTTACATCCCTAGTATGAAGCACTGCGCCTTAGGGAAAGAGAGCAGATGCTTGTTCCTTCTGAGAAAAATGATTATTAAGTGGAACAATGATACCTGTCACATGCTGTACATATGTAGTTACACGGTTCACAGACAGATGGCAACACTCTACTTCCCCCAGCAGTACTTACGGAGTGTGCATAAACCACGCATGAAACCACGTAGCTCCCCTCCTGTGAACCCCCCCTTCCCCCCCACGTAGCTCTCGCGGCTTTTGTCTCTACCCCCTCCCCCACGTAGCACGTAGCTTTTTTCCCTTTTGATTCCAGAAGACATTTTGTACTGTTTTCTCTTGACAGACTATTGTAAATTACATACGGAAATAATTAACTGAGGGAAATAAATATTCACATGCTGTAGTGAGTTCTATACCTCATTGTAACTGTGAAAAATGTTATGAAAGGAAAGCTACGTGGCCTGGCTCTGAACCCCCCCCCCCCCTGGACCGAGCAACGTAGTTTGTGCACGCTCCCTTACCTACGACCTGGCAGGAGGTATAAAATGCTTCCCGTCGTGAAACCACAGCTCCGTATTTGAGCATGCTAACGATGAATAATACTCATCAAAGGCAGCCGACCCCGAAATGTTCGGAAAATGTGGTGAAGAAGAAGAGTCAAAATAGATCAACACCCTTCGAACTACCCCGATAACCGTGGAATCAGGAATAATTTTCTAAGCTTCTTGAAGCTCTTATTCTACTGGTCTTCCTTCACCTATTTCCTTGCCGCCTCCTACTATATAGTTAGTGCCCAACGATTTTGTTCCCTTTTCATTAAATGGACCTTCGTTCTTTCTACTTCTTCAGTTACTCGTATAAGTTTCCTCACACCTTTTTCCCCTTTTATTTCTTCATTAGTTCCGATATAGATGTTTCAGATACATACAGTCTATCAGGAGGCTATCTATCGTGGATCTCTTTCCATTGGTCTGTTGATCTACGGATTTCTTTTAATCAGAGTATTAATATTGTATAATCTTGTGTTTTATTTCTGGAGAACTATGCTCTGTATTCCTGAAGCTCGTATTCCACGTAATTGCTTATATCCCCCCTTTGCTATAGATTTACCGGATTAGGTCAGATGACATCGACAAATGAGAGGCAGCGTAACCGGTGTAATACTTAATCAAGATTACACGTAACTGTTAATCAATGTGAAGTCAGGACTCTGAAGGTTTTCACAACTCATTCTCGTGTTGTCGCTCTCTCATAATTTTTTCGACCTTAATGGTCACCTTTCTTCCTGAAGAAACCTTGTAATTTTTTTTCGGGATAAATCTGCTCTTTGACCATCTATCCATAGTCGCTTAACTTAGGCAGTGAAAATTTCTTTCAATTGTTTATATTATGTGGAATTCCAACTCTGGAGAAGCTTCCGTTGTGTGTGTCGCTTGCATTCCACGTAAAACTTTACGACCAGCAAAAAAGAGGCCAGATGCTCAACAGCTTGAAACCTATCAGCCAGTCTATACGACCAGACGAATTTACTTCATTAGCGTGATGTTTAGGCTTTTGACAACCGCGCAGTCAGTTTCTTTTTTTGCGTCTAATTTTTTGACATAGAAGAATAGATTATTATACTTTGATTTCCGTTTGCAGTATTAAAATCTAAATTCATACATTTAAGTTTGTATAGATGTGTCACTGCAGTGATTGCTACATATGAACTTTCCTGTTTTAATTTAACTGAAATACCACAAAATTAGATATCATATACGCAATGGAAATAAAAACTATAACGTTACAAACATAAATCACAGTTTACTTATGTTGTCTAACGGATAAATTCTAACAAACGTTTTCGCTCTGGCTAGCATAATATCTTGCGTTGATTTATTACTACATGATGTATGAAATTACTCTTTGAAACCTTTCTCAAATATCATTTTTACGGCGGAAATATCAGAAATTATAGTAAGCTATGTCGACGTTACCGAAACAGAATCAATGATACGGTGAAGTTTATTATCAATCATTGTACGATTTTCATAGAAAGTAATATTTACGTTTTTTAAAAAAATGATCTTATTAACCGGTTTATTTAATGTCTACTAATCGAATTTTAAACTTTTTTAAAGACGCGAAACTTGTAAAGGAATCGTAAAGGAAGCATCGCAAGCAGGGGCGCCGACTTTTGGAAAACCTCGTGGGTGCTCATGCTCATTTAATGACACATTAAAAAAAAAAAAAAAAAAAAGATCCGGCCGAGAGTGTGAAATAATTTTGACGATACTTTCACTGGCGGGTTGCTGATTTGGCAGGAAATAACATAAGCTACTTTTTATCCAGAAAATATTTAGGGTTTTATGCAAATTAAATAACAACCTTTAAAACCCCTGACGAACATGAACGAAGTCTCAGGCACCAAATAGTCTTACATAAAAGTGAACATTGCTTCTAAATCCACCCAGTAGATTTCAAGTTATAAGCGAACAAACAGACAGAGTAGGAAAGAAAGATTTTGCATTTTCTAAATTCTGTTTCAAGCCAAAAAACAAACTAAACTTCATTAAAATGGGTTAGGCCTTACAAAGTTTTTCAAAGAATTTCAGCTATATAATAGTAATAGATAGATAATCAATGGTTTGTGCATTTCTATTAGAAAACAGGATTTTATTATTGTATTTGATTTGTGCCCGCAAGGATCACTATCATGAACGAAGTCTCGGGTACAGCTAGTAATTAATGCACACAGGAGATAGAAAAGAAGATGCATAAAAAATACTAGATTGAACTATAAAGAACCGATATCCATGATGATAATAAAATTTAAACCATGTTAACAGTGTGTAGCATAATATTTATTAGCGGAAATATGTATTAGTATACACTTAATGCACACAGCTTTACTTAGAATTGTATGATCAACATTAATATACCTTTTTAAGAAGCTACATTTATAATTTACATAATGATTTTTTAATGCAAACTTATTTCGTCAAATCACAGCTCTATTTATAAATGTATTAATATCATCTTGTAGGTCCACGTCATCCGCTATTTCTAGGTCTACGTGCACTACTACGTTATCATTCAATCTTTTCAGAGTTATAATACTCTTAAAAAAAGTTTTTGTTCTCTGTAATGCTGAAAATGATCGTTCTGCGGTGAATGCCGGTACTGGAATTGTTGAAAAGATTTTAACAATTTGATAATTTTAGGCATGACAGATTCGCAATACCCAATTATATATATACAAGCCACAAAGCCCGGCAAAAATGACGGGTTTATTGGAGTATTCTGGCAGTTAATTTCTTCTTAGCTGCCTATCTAAATAGAATTGTTATAAAAATAAAGCTCAATGTACTGTAATTTCTCGTCCCTTGTGATGTAGCAAAAAGTTACAGTTGTCATCTTGAATGACGGCACTGAAAACGAAGGATGCAAAAAAATAAATCTTAACAACTTACATTATGCTATGTAATATGAGTTTTAATGGTGGTTTAGCCCGCATATATCGCGATCAATTTGGAACTTCTTTCGCTGAAACCAAGTAATGTTTTTAGTACCAAAAAAATCAACTGATAATTAATAAGCCAATTTAAACAGAATTCATACTTTTCTTTCTGTCTTGTAGCAATTAATTTATTAGCAATTGTTTAAATAAATAGAAATGTTAGAAAATAAATGCAATTCCTAGTGACTTGCGCTATAACAAAAGGTTTCGGTTGCTATCCTGTTTCAGGTTGCATTTCAACCAGCCACATACGGGAGTAGTTTACATCGTGACACATGACGTCAAAACGTGACAGCGCTTATGAAAGCTGCTTAAACAACTGATAATAACTAAATTCAACGTGCTTTTGCTGTGATAAGTTTAATTTTTCATTCTGGTTCAGGTTGAATTTCAACCTAACAACACTCTAGGCCGCTACAAAATCAAAGCTTCAATAACATGCGCATTGATAATGACGTCATGTATCGCGACATAAACTTGACCTCCACATACTACGCTAAACTTGCCGCCAGAGAAACAATACTTCAATCACACACATATTAATACTTGTACTATATCGCATTTAAGTGGTAATAATGCATCGCGATAGAAACCAAATCGAAAATATTTATGGGCTCTTCCATCTTCCTTTTTATATATTCGTGATTCAGAAAGATAATACAACCTTTGAATAGCTGACACAGTTTCATGCGGCTGAAATATTGCATCAGTAAAGCAATGTAATTAAAAATTAATTTTAACAACTTACGTCACTCTATGTAATATTACTTTTATTTATAGTCTATGGTGTATAGATCGCGATCACTGTGGAACTACTTTCGTTAAAACGAACTAATGATTAAAGTAACAGAACACTCATCAAAACAAACTATTTTTTTTAAATTAAATTACTCATACCCTCTTGTGCATCGTCCAGTTCTATTAACAATCTATCAAAAACTGCAGCTAAAATTGCGAAAATTAAATTTTTTATCTTACATAACTGTGGCCAAATATTTTAACTAATACTAATGAATGAATATAAGCATATAATGATTGATATGTCGATTTAAATGCAATACATACTTTTATTTCAGTGTTCTGTCAGATAATTTATTCGCGGATGCTTATGAATGTTTTTAAATGAGGTGCAAAACTTAGAACAATGGCATAATGCGTGACGGCATAGTGCGTCGTCATAGCGCGTCGTCATAGCGCGACGTCATAGATGACGGACATTTGCGTTATCAAATGTATACATAAAATCGTTTTTTCACATTGTTCAGTCTGATATTTCTTGTTCGTGCAGTATCTAAGAGCACAATGAAGAATCAAACGATCCACATCAAAGTGGTATTCGTGGAACTCTTTCATGTAACTGCTGCTTGCATCATTTTGATCAGTAAGAAATAGTTCCTTGTTACTCAAATGCGTAATAGCATTTTAGTAAAGTGATGGTCACTACGACCAATGACTTTATCTAAAATTACAAGTTATATTTTTTATGTCATTCAGCTCGCGAAGAAAATTGGTGCGATTCACTTTATGAATAGTCTATGTAGCTACGTATCTTCCCTGTTTTTGGAGTTATTAATGTTGATTTGTTGATCATCCAATACAAAAACAAAGTCAGGAGTCGAATTCCAAAAGTTTTGAAATTTTTAATCAGTTCATTGGGACGATATTACGAGCATGACAGTATTAATATTTTCTACAGCTTTTGCAGATGCAAAGAAATCTTCCGTAAATTTGCGTTTAGAACTTCTAAACGAACGAGAATTTCTATCAGAAATAATAATAAAAAAGGATTCAAATGATTGAAAACTTTTTAGAAACCATTTTACTTTCGTGTAGGTATAATCTATCTGACTTTTTGTCTCGTTCAAAAAAACATAGCAGACACAATAATTGTTTAGAATAGTTTCCAAGGACACATACGATGGTCAAGAAGGCCTCAAAGAGAGGTTTTAAGCTTCGGCAGCTAACTGTAGTGATTCAAAACAAGCCTGGTGTTTCTGTGAACCACGAACGAAACCAACAAGCTAAAAAGTCTGTTATTACATATACTTATTTCATTTTGTCTTGAACAATCAGGTTTAACGAGTTAGCGCTGCAATGCAAATGGATTGCCCTTGCTTCCATAGCTTTAATCCACAGTTGAAGGCCAGTATGCTCTTCAGTATCAGAAGCACTATCTGTTTATAGACCCCTACACATCTTGATATTTATGTCGAATCTTCTGAATACTGTAGTCATTGAAAATTTCAAACAAATTTTGTCGGATATTTATAGAGGCCGATAAAATTTCGTGTGTATTACACTTTGCGTCTACTGAACTGAAGAAGAATGTGACTAATTCATTACTAGAAATATCGCTAGTTTTATCAACCATAACTGAATAATAGACCGAATTTTATACTACTTTGATTATTTTATGCAGTTCTTCATTACTCAGAATTGTACACACTTCGTTAGTGATATCCTGTGGCAACCACTTATATTTATTGCCACATGTTTAACTTGAGAATATCCTGTGATCACAACTTAAACATCGAATATAGTTTGAATATTCGTCCTCGTGATCTCTTTTGGCTAGGCCTCCGGTCACTAAAAACGATTTATTTGCACATCATGTCGTTTACTTTTAATAGCGTGCAGTGTACATTGACGTCACGTTCTAATTGGCTTTATGCAACACACATAAACAGTGAAATTCGGGCTTTTCATGGTTTTTAAAGCTTTATTTAGTGATGAAAAATCACCTTGAGTGTGTGCCTTAATGAACACATGTCTTGTTATTAGTGTTTTCGTCGCAGAAATGTCAGTAGAAATTGTTTCTTTACAGATTTGGTAAAACACATTATATATATATATCCATCATTTTAGCAGCAATGGATTAATTGCCTGCCACTTACTTTGAAAATTTTGCTTTTTCTTCTGTTCAACTGAATTTGCAGAAATTACATCTTCCGGTTAGATCTGTTGAGCTGTACTAAGCTGAGAAGAGCTACTAGTGCCGGGTTCTTCAGGTTACGATTTCGAAGGACGAATTTATCTTTCTAAACTAATAATTTTCCGAAATAAACACGATGATATATTAAGCGCAGCGTGCTCTCAAACCACAAGTTTTGTTTATTAGTTCGACTAGGAATGAATGAGACACCTAAGACAGCCTAGCGCCGCTGTCGCAAAAGCACAGGGGACGGGTGAGGCGCGACGGATGGCGGGCTAGGATTTGCGCGGCAGCGCTGGGTTGAGTTGCTTGACTTGTTTGTGTGCGTGCTCTTGACGAATCAAACCACTACATACCACACACTAAATAGTGTTATGTATGACCAGCGTAGTGTTTATATTCTCCTTGGAAATGACGTTCGCATTCAAATCGTGAGCAAATGCGACCTCGTCGTGACGTCTTTCCCGGCGCTCGAAGTCGATTACTGATTAGTGTTGATGTCTATGCTCATGGGTGCTCCGCACCCACTATTTACCTCTCATGGGTGCCAGAGCCCCCGAGCACCCACAGAGTCGGCGCCCCTGATCGCAAGGTAGTATTGTTATAAGCGATAGTTAACAATTTAAATTTCGGTTGTCAGCTAAATGGTATTAAAGTAAATTGACCAGATTTTAAAATTGGTAAAGCGGGACACCACTGACGGGGGGGAGTATTGATTAAAAAGTTGGTCTACATTGAGCAAATTTTTTTTATAGAACGCAAAAATAATATTGAAATACATTTTTTAATTTTAACATAAGTACAATTTACAAATATAATACATTAAAAATTTTATGCATAGTATTATTTTATTCTTTGTTATATATCTCATTTGAGTGAATGTTTTTCAGTAGATTGCTGTAATTGTTTAAAAGCTCGAGAAATTTTTCACATGTTAAATTATATTTCACACACAATATGAATTTCAAAGTTTCAGCACTTAATTGTGAATTTTTTGTGGTCCACATTTTATTTACTGTAGAAAAAACGCGTTCAGTCGCAGTATTTTTAGGGGGCGACAATTAATGACGTGTGGTATTTTTCCGGCCTAATTCGCCTCTATAAAATACAGTATAAATAATACGACCAGTACCGGGAGGTAGCAAATGCTACGGGCCTCGCGCCTTCTAGGGGGCCTCGCGCCTCCTAGGGGGGCCTCGCGCATCCTAGGTTTTTTTTTTTAGCTCTACAATTTTCCCCCGGACGGCAAAAATCAAGGGCCTCTTCTTCACATTTGCTACGGGCCTCGCGCTGTCTTAATCCGGCCCTGAATACGACTACTGTCTGGTAAATTCAAGAACATTTATGTATTTATGAAATAAATGACTTACCTAATTTATCCGAATAGCACGCAGCACGATGTGTATCGTCTGGCATTTACAAAGTGTTTTCTTCGTTGCCAGTGTCGAAAAATTCCATTGTTCATTAAGTCTAACCAATGGTGGTCGAATGCTAACAATTGATAAATAATGCGACCTTTGATTAGCAGTTCTTCATAAGCACTTCTCGATTGTCAGCTCTCAACAATTATTTGTTGTTATTAAACTTTAGCAATGTAAAATTAACAAAAAATAATATAAAACTCATATCCTGGCGAAATAGCCACATGGCCGCATATTCCCTTCCCGTTATCCCACCATTCCCTAGCTTGTCATGCATTCTTTCAAAAAATCGGGACTTTTCTAAAACGCCGCGGGACGCGGGACAAAAGGCCCGTTTACACGCACGGTTTTTCCGACGGTTTTGGAGCGTACGCTCCAGGCGCGCGCATCAATCCTTTACGTGTAAATGCTCCGTGGTCAGAGAGGCTTGGCGCGCGCTCCGAATGGCTGCCCATACACACACACATTTGCGCGCAAGTAAACTCGCCAAACATTTACGCGCAGATATTCTCGCGACGAGCCTGTACTTGTCAGAGCCCATACACAGGAACATCAGTTTCACACATTTGTCGTTCAGCTGGCTCGCCGCGCTCAAATTGTTGTGTTTATGGTAGTCCTCTACGGATTTATCCGTCATGATTTCCTGGCTCGCGGCTCACTGGGAATTCCAAAACATCGCGAGCCAAGTGTAGTGAGGTTATGTTACAAGCGACGTGACAATATTGAAATGAATCATGTTCTTAAGTTCTACACAAAAAAAGAACAAGAAACGGATAGTATAACAAAAAGAAGTGGTTGCAGGAAGATTATAAACACGATCATATACTGCTCCTTGTACTATTTGAAAAGCATTTTCTTCGATTTCTTCAGTATTACATAAATGCACAGATACATCTTCCCCTTCATAATTTGGGCTTCCTATATTGCTGATACTGTCCATTGGTTCGTGTTGATCTCTCATAAACAGTAGTAAGTAGTAGTAATAACGTAAATTAGTTTCTTAGATTTTGTCTTCGCCTATTCCACTTCTTGTCGAATTTTAATTTTTTTTATATGTTTCTTGCGAAAAGTGCTCCGCATTTCTTTTTTTTTTATTAATGCACTGTCAACTTTTACATTATATTTCTCACAAACCTCTATCCATGCACTATATCCTAATTTTTTTAATCTTCTGTTCGCATACTCTTTCGGTTTCACCTTTCGCAATGGAGTATGTTGCTGATTTGTCACAATTAAATGAGCTACCAATTCTCTGCTCATCTTACTTAACTTGTTAGACACTAACCAAATCTTATCTGCCGCGAGTAAATTGTTAAGTGCGATATGTGTGTGTATGGTTACCGTCGCGCATTCTCGCCACGTTCAAATACGTAACGATTGTTATTGGCTTGTGATGCGGCTCGTCGTTAGACAACTAACACACACATTTTATCGTCTACATGGATTGCCACGGGATTGCTGGCGCACAAATGTGTGTGTGTATGCCTAGCTAATGCGCACATCTGGCGCGCAGGTCTAACGGGGCCTTGTGTTTACACGTGCATTGTCGGTCTGCAGTCTTGATGCGTCAGTACAAGTTCGTTGTTGGTTCGAATTTCTGGGTGACTTTATTTAACTTTACCCTACTTTAACAGATAAAAATCTAAATCTTGAAAAATGTGGTCAAGAGATAATTTGGAAGGATTTATAGAACTTTATAAGAATTTTCTATCTTTGTGGAAGGTTAACAACTCAAATGACTACAAAAATAAAAATTTAAAAAGTCGTAAATGTGATTAGTTAGTAGAATTCAGCAGGGTAAATGTATGTGAAAGATTTCGTCACTGAAAGGATTCAAGAAACTCGGCGGCAATTCGAAAAGAACTGAGAAAAATATATGCAAGCAATTTCAAATCTTGGAGGGATATTACAGTTGCCAAAAAACGAAGAGTAGGAGGCAAACTTTACTCTGCAGTTATGCTATTCCTCATGACTGAGTCTTGTTTTGATATTTGTGGAGATACTAACTTTAACTTCACCTTTTTGGTAAGGGTGTCAGGGATTGCAATAAGCTACAAAGGGAAATGATAAACAATTTACGAAAAACGTTGAAAGAATTTAAAGTTAAAATTTGTTGAGGGCAAATGTAGGTGGGTGCAGGAAAGGGGTAAGATGGGTGTGTAGGGAAATTGCCACAGGCACGTGCGCTCCATTGCAATTTAATTAAATATTATTATTATTAAAATGTAGTTATATATGTCATTGTCGTTTCGCAGACAATTTTTTAAATCATCTGGGTCATTTATTTTCCCGTTGCTCTCACTAAAGAGGCATGTGTCCATATAGATCTCTAGTTTCGTGCCATTTTTCCGCCCATATACACTTTGTATATTTAATTATTTCTGTACCAAAAAAAAAAAAATGTAAAACAGCTCATATTACTCAGTTTATGTCATTTCTTTTGGAGTATATTTTAAATACACTTATAAACACAAGCACAACTAACAAAAACGACAACGACCTGAAAACAGAATGTTGCAAGCTGGACCGTATACAAAACTTTCCAACCCGGCGGAAAGTCCACGCGCCACGCGATAACGGTCATTTTTGGCGCGTACGCTCCAACCCGCAGTCCAGGCGCGCGCGACTGGAGTGTTGACCATATTTCGTCGCACGCTCCAGGAGCGACGGTCCAACCTCACGCTCCGGCGCGGCAGTCCGGAGGGCCGTTCCAAACCGCCAGTTTGGAGCGAACGTGTAAACGGGCCTAAATTGTTAAAAATCGGGACGTCTGGTCACCTTATATTAAAGGCAACATGGACATTAAGGTCGTGTATACAAATGACTGCGGAATGGTTCACTATCTAATTATCTTGTATTTCGAGACAAGTGACGTATGCCTGCTGAACAGTGATACACTCTCAACCGCTCGAAAAAAAAAAAATCTGGTACATCTGAAACTACTCTGATAAGAACTTATTACATTCACCTTTCACTGACAAGACTGTCTGATCCAATATAGAAAGATAAGTGTCACCTTGAGGAAATTGAGGACAATAGGCCCGTTTACACGTACGCGCCAAACTGCCGGTCCGGAACGGCGCTCCGGACTGCCGCGCCGGAGCGTGAGGTTGGACCGTCGCTCCTGGAGCGTGCGACGAAAAATGGTCAACACTCCAGTCGCGTACGCCAGGACTGCGGGTTTGAGCGTGCGCGCCAAAAATGACCGTTATCGCGTGGTGCGTGGACTTTCCGCCGGGTTGGAAAGTTTTGTATACGGTCCAGCTTGTAACATTCGGTTTTCAGGTCGTTGTCGTTTTTGTTAGTTGTGCTTGTGTTTATAAGTGTATTTAAAATATACTCCAAAAGAAATGACATAAACTGAGTAATATGAGCTGCTTTACATTTTTTTTAGGTACAGAAATAATTAAATATACAATGCACGTGTAAACACAAGGCCCCGTTAGACCTGCGCGCCAGATGTGCGCATTCGGAGCGCGCGCCAGGCCTCTCTGACCACCGAGCATTTACACGTAAAGGATTGATCCGCGCGCCTGGAGCGTACGCTCCAAAACCGCCGGAAAAACCGTGTGTGTAAACGGGCCTAATCCCATGATTTGCCTGCATGGAGAAGCATTCGAAGTATTGGTAGTAAACGGTAGCTTTGAAGACGGACAGACAATCCTTAACGAGCAATATTCAAAACTGTTTCTGAGGAACCCAAAACATGGGAGATCTGTTGAAACACGTGTGAATGCCACGTGAACTCTATACTATAGCTTGTAGACAAATAGGCCTGAGCAGATTGAAACAATATGACTCATTCTAAAACCGAGGACGGACAGATTCACTAGGCAGCTTAATTAAACCAGCATTTCTCATTTTTTCAAAAAATCAAAAGACAAAAACGAACAAGAATTCGACAGTTGATATGTTAGTGGTTATTGATTCTCTGGATTTAAACATCTATAATAACATCAGCTTCTCAACCTAAATTTAACAATATGCTATTACTTCTGACATCTCCAAACGAAATTAAAGTACCGAAATCGCTTACAAATGAAAATTAGTCTGGTTAGGAGAAATCCCAGGTGCATTAATGCAAGCTGATCTATAGATCAAGTGTTAGGGAATATACATCTTTCTCTCATTACAATTTGCCTTACAGGCTTATGAATACGAGATGCCTTTTTTTGCCTCGACTTCGAGTTCATTAGAGGCGGGAAAGGACTTGGGGTAAGGGAATGGTAGGAATTTGGCCATGGCGTCTTCAAGAAACCACCCTGGCATTCGCCCGGAGTGAGGGGAACCACAGACTAACCGAAATCTGAATTGTCGGAGGGAGATTCGTACCCACGACCTCCCAAATGCGAGGCCACAGCGTTACCGCTCAGCCACCACTTTAGTGCGAGTTCATTGGCTGCTCTACCAATGCGAGAGAACTCGGACGTAGTAGCGAGAAACTGACCAATACGTAGGCATGCCATGTAGCAGGGAAGGCGAATAGTATAGGAGGAAAAAAAGTAAAACCATCTCTGTATGAAAAGTAAAGAAAAACGGATTAATGGGTGTTAAAAATTCTTATGTGCGGCAACAAACCGAATCTATGACAGTGTATTCAGTGTCTGTAAACAGTTTAGAAGTGTACGGTTCTGAATTTAGCTATGACATCAAGGAGTACTGACTTACACCAAAAAGTGGTTACATTAAATATTGTTTGGTCGATTACTTTGCTGTTCTCCACCGCAACGCAAAGCAATTTCGTTTTTCTCGTCTCAGAAAATTCTGTTTTGTAGGAAATAAACTTCCTAATCTAAAATTAAAACAAAAAATTTTTTTTCTTTGTCGGTATGAAAGTACAATTTTTGTAATTTTCTTTGTGTATGTAATCACATGAAAATTGAGACAGTTTACAAAATAATACCAATAGCCGCAGACATTTTAAGCAAACAAGACTATGTTCAAATACGAGATAGAGACGAGCTGTGCTACGTGTGGGGCGGAGGAAGATATGAGCGGGGGCCGGATGGAACAAGTGGTGCGTGAAATCGTCCTCGAACCCGACCACATCCGGTACCACTACGTCACCAGCTCGAGCCGGGAGCGATCAACAGCTTCCTCCACTGCCTGCGACCAGAATAGGATGATATTCAGACTTCACGTTTCTGGTGATTTAAGATAGCGGTTACCCCTCACAAGTTTATAAACGCTGTAAGGGTAGAAAAAAGAAGAATCTGTGGGAAGTTTCTAAAATAATATATTAACTTGCTCAGTTCTTGGTTGTGGCCTGTGTAAATAGTACTTACAACGTTGCAGACAAAGAAAAACGAATAAAAAATAAGGCTAGTTTATAACATAAGCTAAACTCATCAATGGGTCAACCGTATGTTATAGTTTTTCTTTTAACTGCCTTTCACTAGACAACTTAACTTTTTTTTTTTTTTTTTTTTTTTTGGGAGGGAGGTGGGACTGTTGAATTTTTTTATTTTCTTTAGACACACTCTTAATACAAACTCTTCCTTAAGCAATACAGCAGAGCGTCGAAAATCCGAACTAATTGGGACCGAGTGTGGTTTAGATTATCGATTTCGGTTTATGTAGTTTTTATTTTTCCTTTAAAATTACATTAGATAGATTATAACTTCACATATCCAAAGCAAAATAAGTGTCTTCTATTTCATGTTGGAAACATTTATGCTTCCTCATAGAAGATATGCTATTATAGGCGTATAGTTGGTGGTACTGTACAATATATCAAATTGAACAGAACTCACCAACACAGAAAATCAATAACATAGGCGCAGGACGAACACGGTAGTTTCGATTTCTTGAAACTCAAAACTACCGGCACAATGAAAGAATTATTGTTGTCGCAACGCGGTTACAACACACGTTAACGCAAGGTGTAAAACTCGTACCTTGTTCTTTGTTAGAGGAATTTCCGAACAAAACATGTGCAATGGTGTACTGTACTATAAATTTGTAAATAGAAACAAAGCTGATGCTTATAAAATAGTGCACAATCCGTAAAAAAGGTTGTTTGGATAATTTACGTTTGGGATAACTGACTTTCGGATGGCGCTCTACTGTACTTGGTCACATGGTTTAGTGCAGTTCCCGGTGGACGCTCAAGAGAACATAGGTGGTGGCTAAAGCTGTAAAAGTAACGATGTATTCGTTACTGAGTAACGGGTTCGTCGCCTGACTCGATGTACCGAATCGTTACTCACAAATTCATTTTGTTTCTCGCATGTTTCGTTACTCGCATTTGTCGTATAGATACACCGAGCGTGGTGGTGTAACGGATAGCGTTCTGGCCTCGCATTCGGGAGGACGGCGGTTCGAATCCCCGTCCGGGCATCCAGATTTGGGTTTTCCATGGTTTCCCCAAATCACTCCAGGTGAATACCGGGATGCTTCCTTCAAAAGGCCATGGCCGAATTCCTTCCCATTCCTTGCCCCCATTCTTTCCCGTCTCTAAAGACCACGTTGTTAAAAAGGGACGTTAAACTGTTAAAAAAAAAAAAATCGTATAGATACGAACACGATCCAGTTCTCGCAGCTAATTTTGACACTGTAAACACTAATTTTGCAGTTTTTACTTTGTTTAACATTAAAATTTACAGTGCGTAATTTGTAAATAGAAAATTTGTATGGATAATTTGAGATAGTTACTGTTTTTTCATTGATCGATAATTAGTGAGGTTTATTGATTTCAAACATTTGTGAAATGTGTTTATTTTAAGATTTGATACCTCCTATTTTATTTCACAGTGTAATTTACAATATAAAAGAGTTGTTTAATAGTTTGTGATATAAGTCTCCGCATTTGCTATGTTCGAATAATAATTAATTAAATTCCAATGGAGCGCGCGCTCCAGTGACAATTTCCCTACTCACTCATCTTCCCCCCTTCCCTGCATCCACTTACATTTGCCCTTTACAAATTTTAACTTTAAATTCGTTCAACGTTTTTGGTAAATTATTCATAATTTCTCTTGGTAACTTATTCCAATCCCTGATACCCTTACCTAAAATAGAGAATCTTCCTACACCCTAGTGCCTGAAATCTGGTGCCAGCTTGTGGTCACGTTCATCTTTTCCCTTACAAGCATTACTTTTAATTCTTACACAAATATCTTTCCGTGCCTCATCATCAACATACGCCTTGTACACTTCCATGATCCTCTTCAGCCTTATCCTGTCTTGCAATGAAACCCATTCGAGCTCTTTTATTATATCTGTTACTTATTGCGTTCTGCTATAATTTCCAGAAACAAATTTAGCAGCCCTTATTGCCGTTCCAGAATTCCATAAAGAAAGAACAAGGTACAATCACTTCATACGTTTTGCCTGGTGTTAGTTATTGTATTATTACCGCAGGATCCATGTGATCAATGCGGTACTGGCTATGATGTTGAATGTTTGTTGTAACTGCGACGCGACAACAATTACTAATCTAATCGCATGTTTGTCCCGCACCTCTGTTATTGATTTAAACGTTTTGAATATTGATATTTTTAAAATGAAACAAAGCGAAAGTCATTAGCACTCTGCCTGCAGGCCCGATTTGATGGTATGTCCACATTTATTCTAATAGATCTATCACAAAAGGATGAAGAATTTACAAAAATAAATGAAAACAGTAAATGAAGACAGTGGTGAAACCTCCTATTTAAATGGGAATTCGTATTATAATATTTGTTAAATACATGTCCCATTATCATTTCAGGATTGTATGCAGGGTTTGAGTAGGCTACTTAAAAAATAACCACCATTCGTTATTGTCACTAGATATGCCACAGTCAGATGAAAGGTCAGGTCTTTTTTGTGTGTGAAAACAGGTGTTTGTTTGAAATTAGATTATTCTTTCCAATATAAAATTCATTACAGCATATCAAGTGTACATTTAGAGGTTTTCCGTAAGATCCATGTGCTGATTAATATACTTTAAGTTATCCAAACAAACAACTTACATAAACTTATTTCACTAAATAAACAATTTACTCAAACTTTATCAAGTACGAACGAAGTCGTCCCATATGCAATGCGATGCTTCATGCTAGTGTTCGATTGTACCGAAAGTAACGAGTAGCCAAACGATACGATAGTAACGAAGTTATTCCGATCGCGGGGCGACTCGATACAATGCTTCATGCTAGTGTTCGATTGTACCGAAAGTAACGAGTAACGAAACGACACGATAGTAACGAAGTTATCCCGTACGCGGCGCGACTCGATACAATGCTTCATGCTAGTGTTCGATTGTACCGAAAGTAACGAGTAGAGGTGGGCAAAAGAATCGTGAATCGATTCAAAGAGTCGACTCGTCTAAAAGAATCGTTTGCGGAATCGACTCACTTGGAAGAGTCACGGTTCACTCAAGAGTTGTTAAGAGGGAGCTCAGGAGCTGAGCCGTTGTTGCGCAATCGCTCACTGACTCGTCCAGGTTCTGAGTCGACTCCGGAGTCGTTAACTCGATAATGTTTACGACTCTCGGCTCACTCGCTCTCGGCTCACTTCTGTCTTAATGACTCTTCCATGGATTCGGCTCTTTTTAACTCTTGATATCTGCGTAACTCGTGATTCCTTTCGATTCACAATCTTAGTTCCCACGGCGTGTTTCTTGGTTTGGCAACTTATTTGTAAGGAAATAAAGAATATTTATCTTTGGAACACGAAAATTAAAAATATATTACAGAAATAAAAAGTATTTTTAAATTTAGGAATTTACTTTCTTAAATACACATTTTTCTAGTGTTTTTGGAACTAGTTATAAGTTTTTGGTTTCCTTCCAGACTGTTATAGATGCTACCACAACACAGATTTAGATTTACAAATAAATTATCAATGAATTATACGTCCTATAACTTTTATATTTTACCACAAATAAAGTATTTCCCGATTATTTGAGGACAGGGAAAAGTGTACTGATTTCAGAGCCATCTGCTATTCCCATGTTGCGTGGGTTTTTCAAATTGGGAATGCATCGAGTACTGAATTTAATTGCGATGGAGCGCGTCCGGTTATTATCATACGAACTTCGTCAGTGTTTTAGTTGTTCTTCAGTTCTTAATTTTGTAGATAATGCAAACATTTTTCAATAGAAATGAACGAAGTTTATGAATTGGACCATTACAAAAATTAGCAGGTGCTGAAGGGGCATATATACTGTTCCAGCTTGTGAGGTTTCTACGAGGAAAAAGGTTAAACGAAAAGACGTTGGGGAACAGTGCCGTCGATGAATATAGGGGAGCGTCCAGAAATTACGTGAGACTTTTTAGGGGGGGAAGGGGTCCGGAAAATCACACGAAATCTCACCAAGGGGGGGGGGGTCGACGGATATCTCACGTGAAATTTTGAACTTGAACGAATGTAGAACTAAAAAAAGCGTAAAAAATACCAGTTTACAGGGCCAAAAACCGGCTTTTGAGGGGGTATCATTCTTTCGGGGAGCACGACAGCTAAAAAAAGTCACGAAACTTCTCCTGGTCGAACAACTGGGGGGAGGGGGTTCCGTGAAAATCTCATGAAATCTCACCAACGGGGAGGGGGGGGGGGGGGTCCGGCAAAACTCACCAAGTCTCACGGAGGGGGGGAGGGGGTCTAGATTTCCGGAAAATAGCCTCACGTAATTTCTGGACGTCCCCCAAAATACTAATACTGAAACCAAGTAAATAAATATAAAACTTAAATTATGCCATTTAAACAAACACTGATTTATTAGTTTGTAGGTAAAATGCTAGTGATACGCTGTTTAACTTAAGAAAAGCACCATCCGGCAAATTAAAAAAATTTGCCAAATTTATGGAGTAAAATTGGAGCATATGTAAGGGGCGTCCATAAACCATGTAGCTCCATTTTGGCTTCTTGTGAACCCTCCCTCCCCCCAAGTAACTCGACGTGGCTTATGTCTCTAACCCCCCTCTCCCCACGTAGTTTTTTCCATGACGGAAATAAATATTTACATGGTGTTGAGTGTTCTGTATCTCATTTTAAGTGTGACAAATAATATGAATGAAAAGCTATTTGGCCTGGCTCGGAATCTCACCTTCCAACCCCCTCCACCCACCTCTCAAGACCGATCTACGTGGTTTATGGACGCCCTCTAGCGAGACGTGTAACAAACATGCCACCTACAAAATCAACAATCTAAATCAACAATCTCAATCGACAATTACAATCTGCAACAAGGCTTAGAATCAGTAATGAGGTTTGACAACAATTAGCTGGAAGCCTTGAAAATTTCAGTGTGGCAATCTCACATTTTGTTGACCCGGTTCGGAAAATTCCCAGATCCACCACTGGTTGTAGTTAGACAGGAGGCAGCGTAATCGGTATTGCGCAAGGGCGCTCAAATAGTTAGTGGAGAGCCTGCTTTTTGTGCTTCACTACATTCAAGTCACCGGTCCAGTTTCACGTTTCAGGTATTTATTATTTATATTTACACTTATAATCTTGCCTAGTCTTTTTTATTGTAAAATTAGTGTTTTCATTTGTTTAAATAATAAAATAAATTGTTTTTTGCAATAAATAACTTACAATTTAACTATCAAAAACAAAAGTTATTATTTTAGTTAGAATTTGTTAATCATTTCCTTCTTGTTGGTTAATAACTCGTTATCTATTTTCGTCATTCAAAATATCATGTGAAAAGAATCGAAGAGTCGTTTAAAAGAATCGATTCTCAGCGAGGAGTGAATCGATTCCAAACGATTCATCAAAAAGAATCGGTTGCCCATCACTAGTAACGAGTAGCCAAACGATACGATAGTAACGAAGTTATCCCGTACGCGGCGCGGCTCGATACAATGCTTCATGCTAGTGTTCGATTGTACCGAAAGTAACGAGTAACGAAACGACACGATAGTAACGAAGTTATCCCGTACGCGGCGCGACTCGATACAATGCTTCATGCTAGTGTTCGATTGTACCGAAGTAACGAGTAGCCAAACGATACGATAGTAACGAAGTTATCCCGTACGCGGCGCGGCTCGATACAATGCTTCATGCTAGTGTTCGATTGTACCGAAAGTAACGAGTAGCCAAACGATACGATAGTAACGAAGTTATCCCGTACGCGGCGCGGCTCGATACAATGCTTCATGCTAGTGTTCGATTGTACCGAAAGTAACGAGTAGCCAAACGATACGATAGTAACGAAGTTATCCCGTACGCGGCGCGACTCGATACAATGCTTCATGCTAGTGTTCGATTGTACCGAAAGTAACGAGTAGCCAAACGATACGATAGTAACGAAGTTATCCCGTACGCGGCGCGGCTCGATACAATGCTTCATGCTAGTGTTCGATTGTACCGAAAGTAACGAGTAGCCAAACGATACGATAGTAACGAAGTTATCCCGTACGCGGCGCGACTCGATACAATGCTTCATGCTAGTGTTCGATTGTACCGAAAGTAACGAGTAGCCCAACGATACGATAGTAACGAAGTTATCCCGTACGCGGCGCGGCTCGATACAATGCTTCATGCTAGTGTTCGATTGTACCGAAAGTAACGAGTAACGAAACGACACGATAGTAACGAAGTTATCCCGTACGCGGCGCGACTCGATACAATGCTTCATGCTAGTGTTCGATTGTACCGAAAGTAACGAGTAACGAAACGACACGATAGTAACGAAGTTATCCCGTACGCGGCGCGACTCGATACAATGCTTCATGCTAGTGTTCGATTGTACCGAAAGTAACGAGTAGCCAAACGATACGATAGTAACGAAGTTATCCCGTACGCGGCGCGGCTCGATACAATGCTTCATGCTAGTGTTCGATTGTACCGAAAGTAACGAGTAGCCAAACGATACGATAGTAACGAAGTTATCCCGTACGCGGCGCGGCTCGATACAATGCTTCATGCTAGTGTTCGATTGTACCGAAAGTAACGAGTAGCCAAACGATACGATAGTAACGAAGTTATCCCGTACGCGGCGCGGCTCGATACAATGCTTCATGCTAGTGTTCGATTGTACCGAAAGTAACGAGTAGCCAAACGATACGATAGTAACGAAGTTATCCCGTACGCGGCGCGACTCGATACAATGCTTCATGCTAGTGTTCGATTGTACCGAAAGTAACGAGTAGCCAAACGATACGATAGTAACGAAGTTATCCCGTACGCGGCGCGACTCGATACAATGCTTCATGCTAGTGTTCGATTGTACCGAAAGTAACGAGTAACGAAACGACACGATAGTAACGAAGTTATCCCGTACGCGGCGCGACTCGATACAATGCTTCATGCTAGTGTTCGATTGTACCGAAAGTAACGAGTAGCCAAACGATACGATAGTAACGAAGTTATCCCGTACGCGGCGCGGCTCGATACAATGCTTCATGCTAGTGTTCGATTGTACCGAAAGTAACGAGTAACGATTCGAAAGTAACGGGTATTGATTGGTTTAGTAACGAATACAAACGGGTACAGAATTTCTCGTGACTTTTACAGCTCTACTGGTGGCGTTTCTGGTCTAAGAAATATTTAAGTGGCATTGAGGACCAAACACCACCACCTGCTTCTCAGTATTATTTGCGGCATTAAGGGCTGCGTCAAAGAAGTTTTCAACTGCTTTCCTATGATCATATGTAACGAAAGCGGGATTTAGCGTATTCGACAATTTATTAGCTACGAAAAGAAACAGATTGTCAGTAGTGGAACGAGGCTACTTAAAATTGCTGATGACGAATACAGCACCAAGTATTGAAAACATTAGTCATTACACGGAGCTTTGCCCTCTAATTAATAATATACCTTTCCTTAATATATATTTGTTAACAAATACACACATTTATTATCAGTATCTTATAACGAAGTAATTTTATAAATGTGTCTTTGTTTTTCCATATAATATTATACTTCAACTGAGAGCGACGCCGACGATTCAGTTTCAAAAAATGGGTTACGAGCCAAAAAAAGTTGGGGCAATATCAATAAATTACTTATTACAAGAAGGGGAATGGGTGTGGGTTTTTTTTCTGACAAGGGGGGATGGCTAATATTAAAAAAAAGAAAAAAAGAAAAGGGGTGGCAAGCCAACATATGGTAAATTCATTCACATGCTCAGACAACGATTGGAAAGCACGGATGCCGAAGGCATGTACTATTACAGACATTAACCCAAAAATGAACCGAATGTGTGCAAAAATAGGCCTTGTGAACATTTATTTAAATAACAACGGAAATGTCTAAATCTCAAATACGGTCCCCCATCTCAGCTGGGCTCACTGGTAGATGAGCAAAGTGGCAGAAGTTGTTAATTTTGAACCCACTTCGAAAAAATGATTTTCTCAATTCGACTGTATGTTTTTTTTTATGTATGTTCAGCGATATCTATCGTTTTTTTTAAACAAAATAATTTATCTTGTTTCAAGCCGATACGGCGAGCATGATTTTTTTATTACCTTCCATTATGTTGAATAAAGTTGTTCTAAGTACTCATTTGCCTGTGAACACGCTGCTCATCACTTTTTTTTTTTTTAAATAATGGTTATATTTTCTTTCTCTGTTTGTTTTAGAATGATCATACCTTTCGTCAATAGTTACATCTAAACGGCGCTTTTTTCGAGCAACGTGTTTAGAAGTCAAACACCCATTAAAAACAATAAAATGCCAGTAAACTTAAAAAATTTATTTTTTTACAAAAAATACTACCTTATTTAAAATAAGCTTTTACCTTGGTTAGAAGAAAACAAATCTAAATGGACTATTTTTTACATTACTATTATTCAAATTTTAACAGTAATCAGTTACTTTTGAAGTCGGTGCCAGCAAAGACAAGAAAAAAAAAAAAAAAATAACAATAATACATTAGATTAACTGTGAAGCTTTTACTGCATGATGCAGTCTGCCAGCTGTGAGCTGACACTGTGGCACCAGAGATATGCCACGACCACCAATGAGGTCGAGTCAAAAATTAAAAGAACATTTAATTTGTTTCCCTAAACTGTCTCTCGCAAAAAGCTGTAAAATAATAATAATAAAAAAATCGTTCGTACCCCCCCTGTCGTCTCTAACAGCAAATAAAGTACATTAATTCATTCCTTGGGATGGCAGGCTGAATAACAGCTGACACATACTTAAAAAACAACTGATTAATGTTAAAATTTCAATAATAGCAATGTAAATATTGTCCATTTTGATTTATTTCCTTCTAAGTAAGGTATAATCTTACTTTAAAATTCTTAGTGTACGTGTTTTTTTTTTTAAGGTTGTTATTATAGTTTGCAATAAAATGACAAAAAATTACACGAATAATTTTTATGTCCATAAATTTTAAATAGTTCATAATAACGGTCAGATTTCTGGCGTTTTCCTTATTCATCCCGTAGAACTGCTTTCAATGTAGGCGTCATCGCGTGAAACTGTATGGAGTTAATTCATCATATAAAGAATTGTACAGGATACAGTAAACACTCTTCTCCAAAAAGATTGATAACCTCCACGCGTAAAAGATCAAAAACATCAACAAAAATGGGGGGAAAAACGTTGCCATTTTTGAAAGTTCTTCATTCGTTTGGAATTTACAAAACATTTACCAATACGAAGAGATGTTATTGCAAAATGCAGTGAGCATTGCTGTGTCGCAGCCCCTTTAACGTCGTCACATTCTTGTAATGAGTAACAGCTAGTCATCAAACAAGAGCTGATATATCCCGTCGCGGTAGTTTAACGCAATAAATAGTTGCAGAAGCCGGCCTCGTCTCCTGCCATCCCGAAAGAAACGTTTGCTAAATTTTTTGTAATGCGATTTTTTTAGACAGCAGCTTCGTCACTCTCAACAAAGCAAATAAAAAATGTAAACGTGTATGGCATTGTAGGACGGAAGATCTCAAAGGAATGTTAGGCCAACGCGTCGACTAAAGGTGCCTTAAAGCTTTGCGTGGAATCCGAACCATGTAGCGTCCTAGAGTACTTGACATGAACAAAGCAAAGATTTACCAGAGGTGAATTCCAGCCGAGACAGAGATTCGAATCGGTGACCTTCCATTCTCCACCCACTAGCCTTCACTAACTGAGTTACCAGACCTCTTGGCAAGCGGTTCGGTAAGAATTGTCTTCACACGTCTCTCCGAGTGTCTTACTGATAAGTAATCTAACTTACTCGGAAGGATTTGCTGGTAGCTGTAATAGTTTCTGTTGAAATGGCGGCTTTCCCAACATGCGCTGGATCAATTAGAAAGTTAATGTCGAGCCGTACTTCGCAGAACGTCGGTGAGGGTGGAGGCAGGAAATTCAAGGTCAGCGCATCCCCGGAGCAGCAGTGCCGTCAGCGTTACTGGGAACCTCCATTAGAGCGCTAACAAATCGCTCGTCACTTTACAGGTGAGAAACGTTGCTACAAGCCTGAGTATCTAACTGGCAAGTTACCTCAGCGTGCTTCTCGCATAGACTATTTAGACTGAGGAGACACCCGCAGGTATAGCGCAACCAGCCGAAGGAATCCTCAAGGTGACTGGTTTCACTCTCACAGTTCGTCGACGTTTAGATAGTCGGAGACGCAAATTAACGGCGATATAATTTCAGCAACGGTCGCGAAAGAAATACCGGGTATGATGGTTGAGCGGTAACGCTGTGGCCTCGCATTCGCATCCGTCCATCCATCCAGATTTCAGTTTCCAGGTTGACTGAAATCACTGCAGACTGCCGGGATTGTCCCTTTAAAAAGCCCATGGCCGAATTCCTTCCTGTCCCTCATATTCCGGCTTTAATGACGTTAATGTCGATGACCCTAAGCCATAAAGGTTGGATATGACTGTGGTAATTCAGTGAACTCGTAAAAGGAGTCATGAAAGCAATTTCGAACTGAACTCTAGATTATCGTAGCTAGTGTCCTTAAGATGAGGAAAACCATCAGAAGCGGTGTGGCTGTGTTGGTTTCGACAAGTAATTTACAGTACAATAAACAATTAATAAGGTAGTTGACACAACTTTGGGTGAATTATTGAATTATAAGGTAAAAATTCAAACTGCCAACAAATTCCGTATAGCAGAACAAAGAGATAATAGAAATTTCTTGAGATCACTAAGTATTGCAGCTGTCTGTGTAACTTTGTTTCTGTGGAGAAAACTGACCGAAGCAACTGCCGCGAACTGGGCGTTGCTTGGCTATCGGCGTGATATAACCCACGCTACTTCCTTGAGAATTTATTATAGAAGGACTTAAGACGTTTTGTAACTTCAAGAAAGTGGCCTTCAGCCCACAAGTCGTCAAGTATCGCCTGAGGTTAAGGTTAAGGAGGGGAAATGAACTTGGCGGTAAGGCATATGCGGTCCTTCTAGACTTCCTCTCATTAACGGTATTAACAAATTGTGTATTGGCTGGAGACTCTAAAATTAAGGTAACATCGTGTACCACGTAGGTTCACAAACGCTGAGATTGGAAATTTGTATAAAACACTCGGTTTTTTTCTGTTTCCAAAACGTGATGAAACCGACTGGAGAAGTTGTCTCTCAGCGAACAGTTAAAATTCTTTTCTTAAACTCTCGAAAATCTCAATGAGGTACTTTTATCAGAATTCGATTGGAACTGTTACCTGTAATTTACTGTCTCAACCTTGAATAAAATTGCAATAATTGGGAATTTCTTAAACGTATGCTCTTCGCCTGCAGCACATGGCGTTTTATCGAAAATAGTGTTGGTCACTGGCCATTGAGGATCTTAGAGAGTACATCTCTAGGATCATCTGTCTCTAGTTTGTACAGGGCGTTCGCCGGGAAACGCAACCCACTGTTAGCGCTACAAGGAAGAAACTGCTCGCGGCGAGCGAGCGGTCAGCTCCCGGCATTGTTCGACCGTCGGCCGCGGACTATTTCATAAACTTGTATGTGCTAAGCATTTAAATGTGACGTAATTCATTAGCTTACCTTATAAAAGATGCTGGAAGTGTTGACACTCTTGTGTAATGCACATTTCACATCTTCTGAACATATTTCGAGACACACGCTGCCCTAACTGACTTAATGATTTTTTGGGTGACTGTTCTAGTCGAAAAGCGATATCGTCAATTTTCTCCTCTGTGAGAATACGGTTGACCGACAGTCTCTTTTTGTTAAAAAATGAACCCGTTTCTCTTACTTTTTAACCAGACGCAGAATTGTTGATTTAGCTGGCAGTAAAGCGCCAGGATATTCGCGACGAAATTTACTGCGACACTTTTTAAACGACTTCTTCTTCACATATGTATCGTAGAGAAATATTCTTTGTTGCAAACTGTAACGTACCATAATTTTACTCACACTCAAACACGGTACAGATTAGTAAGAGTATGAAGCCCCAAACCAGCCAAACCGCAAAGAAACGTTTATTCACAACACTGATTAATAAGAGACTGAAGTCACAAACTATCTACAATGCAAAGAAACCGTTCTTAACAATGTAAGGGTCACTGTACTGCACTGTTGGGGCAGCGGAGGTGTTAAACAGTGCGGTGATTCACGGTGGCGTGTGGCGGAAACTGCTGGCTCCGCTGTCCGAGCAAGTTGCCGACGGCAACAGACTGGGAGGGTTGCGTTTTCCGGCGAACGCCCTGTAGTACTCAGTTGCCATTTTTTATTAAAAAAAAAAAAACTCAACCACAGCCCGGGCGGATTCTTGGGTCGGCGGGCCCGGGGTACATTTGACCCGCTTACCTCCCCTCCCTCTCTAACGCCGGCCCTGGTGACAGGTGCAACATATTATATCGCAGGTTTTAACTCCTGAAAAATGTCATCTTGAAGTGTAGATTATCACTGCTCTGATAACTAAGTGGTTAAAGAAAATATACATCTGCCCTACAGGGCTGAAATGGCATAAAAAATAAAAATAAAGAAGTGCTTCCTTTTAAAACGGAAAGTCGTTGTTTCAATTCTCATAGGGGACATAAATTTTAAGTGTTCTGCCTGATTGTATGAGTTACACCAGGACGTTCCACGTGTAACTATAGGTGCAGCCACGACGCAGGCGTTTGAAAGCACCAGCTCGTAAGAACGCACACATTTACTTTAGTTTTTAATAAATTCGGACTCGAAAGGGTACGAATAGAGATGGTACGTTTCCACAGATCTGCAAGACACATGATATCATTCATGTATACTATTTTCGACGAATAATTGTTTAAATAAATGTCAAATGCGAAATGCTGAGCAGCAAAAAGAGCAAGTAAAAATTACTGCTTTTTTCCTCTCTCCTTTGTTACAGCCACTGCTGACTACGTAGACACCACTAGCTTGTGTGAACCAAGACCACCGTGTTTAGAACCAGATTCTTCATACCTGGAGCATTTATGCAAAGGTTGCGATGTTTGTGTTGCCATCTGCTTGAGAAACCATTAACTTATGTTCTGTATGATAAGTGTAGGTAATTTTTGTTTGTGAAATGTGTGGATTCTGAGCCAGAGTTTGGACACTGACTCAGCATTAGCCCAGCTGATCAGGACGGCCGGTACGCGGGGACCAGGGCAAGATCCTCATACTATGGGAGCGTCCATAAACTACGTGGCTCCTCCCACGCGTAGCGTTAGGTTTTTTTTACCTTGACACCCTCACTTCCATACCGTGTAGCACGCAGCTTTTCTCTATAAATTCAGATAAAATTTTGTGCCGTTTCCTCTTACCAAAACTGTCGATAAAATTATTTGGTCGTATATAATGAACACGACCAATATTTGCTTTATATACCTTTTTTATAATTATAAATATTCTGAATGTAATGTCACACTAGCCATTCCTGCAAAAGGGAAAAACCTCTTTCTCATGCACAATCATGGATCCTTTTCTACTTGAGGTGTTACCAAAACATTCTTCTCGTCTCATTAATTCTTGTTTATTAATTGGTAAAATATAACAAACTTTACATACCACGTTAATAATGGATAAAAAAGGTGAAAGAGCTGCATTTTTTGTTTTCTTTTGCTACAGCTCTGTGACCTTTCTTTCTATATTACCAATGATTGATTCTTTGTCTTGCTTAAAAGACTTTGATAGTTCATTGGAGTCGTTTGGAAATTGAAAGCTCGTTGGAAAAACATTTCCGATAAGACTCGTATCGTTTATTGTACAGAGTCATTTCACACGTTTCTGAACCTGAAATACTTCAGCGAGCACTATAATTATTAAAGATGTACTGAAATTCATTTGAAAGAACTAACTTAGAATTATTTTATCACCTTCCTGTGTGGTGACCCGAGTGCGATCAGAATTAAAACAGATTCTTTTCAAAACAATATTAACTACCACTGGTGCGATAAATCCAGTGTGGCATCTGTAAGCGAATTCGAGCCTAGGTACTAATGTGCCGTCACGTGCCGGTCCCGTGTCCGAGGAGTATGACTTCAATTCACATACAAGCGAGGCAATGTCAGTACGTACGGTACATAAAATACGGAGCTAATTAAATGATGGAAATAAATATGCTGCTGTGTATTTTGTACCCCATCTTAACTGTAATCTCGAACACCCCCTCCCCACCCCCCGGGTCACGTAGCCCAGCTTAGCTTTCTTCCCAACCCCGCCCCCCCAAGACCGAGCCTCGTAGTTTATGGATGATCCCTGTTGGTTGATCCCAATACTTTATTTTTTTAGTTAGATGTGATTATAATATGGTTTTAAATTTCATTACTATTTTCATACGTATGCGCAACTGATTTGTTATATTGTACTGATTTATTGATAACTCTGTTTACTTTTTTCCTTCTAGTGACGCAGGCAAGCCATGCGAGATGATAGAAACCGGCTCCGAAAAAATGAAATGACTACTGACTCGACAGGTCAGTCAGCTATGCATAACAACTGGATTCATGAACACCTGAAAATTATGTGTCGGAGCCTAATTGCCCAAGTGCCCAGCAGCACATAACGGTTTACGGAAAGCAGTACCTAGTGAAGCTGCTTAGCTGCTGACGCTTTAGGGGGCATCCATAAATTACGTGAGGAGTTTTTCCGGACCCCCCCCCTTTTCTGGTGAGAATTCGTGAGATCTGGTCCGACCCTCTCCCCCCTTTGGTGAGATCAGGTTCGTCAGACCCCCCCCCCCCCTTACAAACCGCCCTCGCAACTTTTTGAGACTTTTTTTTAGGTCTCACCTTTCCAAAAGCCGGTTAAAACCCCACTTTTCGACGAAATACCCCCCCCCCAAAATCGACTTTCGCGTCATTTGTAGACTTTTTAGCTCTACACTCCAACAATTTTTCCAAAACCTCACGTGAGATTTTCGTAGCCCCCCCCCCCCCCCTTGGTGAGATTTGGTGAGATTTCGCGGGACCCCCCTCCCTATTTCACCTCACGTAATTTATGGACTCCCCCTTATTTGGCTGCTTGACTCAGAGGATACCGCTACCTAGCAGGTAGATTAGTAGCCTGTCGACAGCTGAGGTCACTGCAACAAGGCTACAAGACAACACACAATGCCTCGCAATAAGCCGTTGATGTTTTTTTTTTTACTTCAGAAACACCTTGGATCGGGGAGCTGCAACGGGACCAGGTCCGCGTGTCGGTCGTCCTATTGCGGCTTTCTCGCGGTTTTCTGTAATCACCTAGGGGAATGCTGGGATGGTCCTCAATCTCCACCTCGTAAATTGTACATTTCATAAACAGAGATACACCAGCCACATAGAGAGTAAAAGTTACGCGAATCGCAGATACAGTAGATGGACACTCTGAAACTACCCCCTCCCCATTGGCGTATCCAGCGAGGGGCAGAGGGGGGCTGCTGCCCCCCACCCTAAAAGAAAAATTAAGTTGCCTTCAGTACGCTTCGACGAGTGAAGAACTAGTTCAGGAGCACTTTGGGAGAGAAAGATTGACTGGATTATGTCTGATGAGTGTGCATCGAAATTTCGTGAAAGAACACCATGAGATATTGACAAACAAAATTATTGAAATTGAAAATCAAAGACAATTAACGTTTACATAAAAAACTAACTGACTTACGATCTTAATTAACTACATGGTAGGTCCTTAGACTAAGTAGTTGGGTTACTATATTAATCAATGATAAAAATAGTTTCCTGAATAGGTTTGAGTTTGATTTTATAATGTCATGTTTCAGTCCCCCACCCCTCTTCCTCGAAACCAAAATAAGTTGCCCCCCCCCTAGTTCAAATCCT